>CM044550.2:24724806-25272306 GCA_024416835.2 Perccottus glenii
ATGGACAACTATTCTAACACAACTTGTGATCAAAACGACAAATTCAAAGTACCCATTGTACAGCTCCGTGTTCAGTATTGTTTTTGTGGTGGGACTCCTTACAAACGTCTTGGCTATTTATATTTTCACATGCACTTTGAAGCTACGGAACGAGACCACGACATACATGATGAACTTGGTGGTGTCTGATCTACTCTTTGTCTTCACGCTGCCTCTGAGGGTCTTCTACTTCATCAACCAGGACTGGCCTTTCGGAGGGATGCTTTGCAAAGTGTCTGTCTCACTGTTTAACACCAACTTGTATGGCAGCATCTTCTTCCTCACCTGCATCAGCGTGGACCGCTTCCTGGCCATCGTGCACCCGTTTCGCTCTAGGACTCTGAGGACAAAGCGGAATGCAAAGATTGTTTGCATCGCAGTTTGGGTGCTGGTATTAGCAGCGAGTCTACCGACGGGATTCTTGCTCAACTCCATTAGTATCCAGAACAACAAGACCAAATGTTTCGAGAACTTCTCATCCAGTCAGTGGAAGTCACATCTTTCAAAAGTGGTCATCTTCATCGTGACGGTGGGCTTCATTATCCCACTGTTGCTCAACGTTTGTTGTTCCATTATGGTTCTGCAAACTCTCCGTCAACCCCAAACCATAAGTCGTGGAGGGAAACTTAACAAAACCAAAATTCTACGCATGATAATTGTGCATCTTTCCATATTTTGCTTCTGCTTCATACCTTACAATGTGAACTTGATCTTCTACGCGCTTGTTCGTACCAAAACCTTAAAGGTTGTTTTGTGGAATCAGTAGTGAGAACAATCTACCCTATTGCCCTTTGTATTGCTGTGTCTAACTGCTGCTTTGACCCCATTGTGTATTACTTCACCTCAGAGACAATTCAAAACTCCATCAAGAAAAAAAATACAGTCAACTCTGACTTTAAGTTTTCCGATGACCTGCAGTCAGAAACCGGCTCCAACCTGCGGTCTAGTCTGAGGAATCTCAAAGCCAAAGTCTTCCACAATGAGTCTTCAGTATGACAGTCAGCCAGCATGAAACACTGCAACACAACAGGTATTAAATCCGTGTCTCCACAGACAGCCACGCCTCCTTAAGCTACTTTCCAGGATGTTTGCCGTTATTTGCTTTACCAACGTCAGCCTGTGTCCCCTTTATGCAGAAGAGAAAGAGTTAGCCGTTTGCCTATTTAAGGAGCAAACCTGTGTTGTGCTAATCAAATTTCAGATTCTCTAATTGGGATTGGCATTGCTATTCCAATGGAACTATGGTGTTTAAGTTAGGTATGGTAGCACAATGCTAACCTGATTTAAAAAAGTAACTATACAATTTTAGGTTAGGTCATTTTAGTTCTCTCTAAAAAAAAAAACGGTTGTGTTTCTTTGTACAGAACATTCTTTTTGGGCGTTTTGAATTGCTGTTGTTTTTACAGTAGTGGAAGGACTTTTTGAGTCCTGAATTTTAGTTCACATGACAACGCTTTCCACTGAAATTATTAGGATTTTGTTGTTCTTCTGCAATTTCTTTACACAAAGACGTTCCCATCCCTCAAAACCTTAACGTTTTTAAATTTGTCCAAATATGAGTGATCGAAAATATCTGTTCCGTTTTAAATATGTCACAGGACTGCATTTGCCTTTTGGTGTGGTGTAACCCACCGTTTTATGCCAATCTATGAATGCTGTCCAAATTTACAATTCTATCAGGTGATCCAGATTGGTCAGACTGGTTGGTATATTTTAGGTAAAGGAGAGATATACAAAAGCACTATGAAAGAGGCGTATGGGACTGGATGTATCCGTTAATGCTGCTGTACAAAGCACCTGCCAGAGAAGTATTATGATCTCAGTCCAATCTCAGGGCAAATGTTTGGACCTGCCAGTGCACCATCTGCTCTGAATCATTCAAATCTGTGGATTCCTAATGACCACTTAATGGCTACTTTCTGTTTCCTGTGGAACATAATGCAATTGTGTTTGTCACAATAACTCCGCCAGTGACCTGGAAGGGAATGTAATCACTGAACACAATGACAGTTATGATACTGAATGCGTCATGTGAATGCTTGTCTGTACATTTCTGTGGTAAGTTGTGGTGCTCTATTTAATTAACATAACGTTATCATATCAAGCTATAGATTGTACAAGTCTTTGTTTTGTTGTACATGTAGCATTTCTTCTGTGAATTATGTCTTTATTGGTCTTTTATTGCACTGACACTGAATTTCAGATATTGCACTTGTGCCACAGTAATGAATAAAAGTGATGTGATATCGTGAATGAATTATCTATTGCATCATTTCTAGACTTGTTTATGCTTATAGGGCAAGCTGCCATGCTGTATGTGGGACACATTTTGGAGCACACATACAGCTTTATTTCCATCTTTATGCACGAGATATGGTTTGATATATGGTTGTCTGTACCATATTATTTACAATAATTAATGTAAATAGCTTTTTCTAAAACAATGTGTGGAATAAAATGTGAAGTAAATTTAATTTTTAGTTGTTGCAAAAATTGCCAACCACCAAAACCACATCTAAATCCATGACCTTTGTGAAAAAATGTCGACATAGCTTTAAATTCAGTTTTTTTGCAAAAACTACATTTTCCAAGATTAATTTAAAATACTGTTGTTGTTAATGTCACACTGCAAACCTCATTTCCCCATTTCAATCCTCTTGGGTTTTTCCCCATGTCCTAAAAGTATCCTATGCAAGATATTGTAAAGAAACTAGAGTAAATGTCTAATCTATTTATTCTGTCTTTTGAATCAACTCAAGCCTTGTCTCGCATTTTCCATCGCTCAGGGAGCTGTGATTGGCTGAGACCTGCACACTCCAAAACATCTATCCCATGTAAACAAAGGAAGAAAATAGCAAAATACAGACAGTTGGGAGTTAGTTTGCAGATACAATCACTACTAGATAAAGTAGTAATGACTAGCAAAAGGATGAATGTATTTTTTTCATGTAAATCTTATCCATAATACCTTTAACCAGTGTTAATATATATTCTGCCACACTTGTAATGCGTTGTGTTTTTACGTCCGAAGCCCGTGCAAAAGAGGAGCTAAAAATGTGGAACAAACGGGCCTGACATCCACTGGGGAGTGCCAGCTTCCTGTGTGGCAACCAGGAGCAGGAGTGAGAACATGTTAAGTAACTGCAACTCACATCCGCCATAAAACAAGCTAGTTCACATTTTTCTAACATCATGAAATCACATTTTCACAAAATCACATCATGTTTTTATGTTTAGCCTAACCTAGACAGGAATTCGAATTCATCATGCTGGAAGGTTGGGTTATCCTCCTCCATGGGCACGGCGCGGTGGTTTTAGTGGGTCATTGGTAGGACTGGCTGGTACAGTCAGTGCTTCTGTTAAAATGCTTTGAAGGATTAGAAAAAAGCCACATGGCGTTTGTAAAACATGACTCACACATACTTCAAAGTTTAGAAAACTAGAATCAAGTGAGCATTTTTACTCAGCATTAACTGGAAAACAATGTATGATTGACCGTGGCGTCATCGCAGCTTGAGAGGGAATAAAAGAAAGCACATGTTGTTTGGGCTTTATTAACATAGCCCTCAGGTCAGTGTGCAGTACTTTATTGGTGCTATAACTCTAGTTGTGAGAGTGCATAAGCCACCTAAGGACAGGGTTAAAGACTGCTGTGAAAACAAACAGGATCCAACACTGAGGCCGGCCACGTTTGCACAAGAAACATTCCTTAAGTGGAATCTATGTAACATAACTGTAAGTATAACCACTGAACTGCACCTTGAAATATTCAAAAGTTTACTCATCCGGGTGGTTAATATACAGACATGAAAAACTATTAGAATCTGCATTATGGCTCTTACACACTTAATTCTGACTGTTGGTCTTTTTCCCATTTTTAGAATCGGCTTTATTCCTTCATTATTCATGATTTTGTTTTGGTTTTAGTCTTAACTGGTTACATTGAGATAGTCAGGATTATATTCTTCTATAGGTTTGGTTTAGTCTGGTTTAAGTCTTTACTTTAGTCACTTGCAATAGTCCTGGATAATCTTAAATGTTTATTTTAAATGTGTTTATTTTGTGTACCGCTGATTTAGCCCAGGGCCATGTTGCTAGATCAGAGGGTTAGCATGCTCATTTCAGCGTGTTCACTTTCTATCTAAATAAATCTCTGTCGAATCCAGCGATGAACGGCTAAACTGCTCCAGAGCCAGCTGACAAGCATAAATGTACAGCATTCACTTTGGCGAGCAACATTGTAAAGTGATGTCCTGTCAAGTCTTTACTTATCGGTTTTTACACATGTAAACTAAATGAGGCTAGGAATGGGTTTAAATGGACTGATTATTGTTTTAATTTAACATTTAAACAGTAGACTCCACTCTAATGTCTGTTTTCTTATTACTACTTGGTGCATGAATGCCATTCTTTCAGTCCATGTTGCAGTTCGTTTTTTTCCATGAGCTTAAAGTAGTTTCATGTTAGTCTCAATGTGACTGGTCGTTTATTTACGGTATGTTTCACATGGTTGCTCTCAGAACACTTTTTAAAGTCTCAGATCCAAACTGAATTGTTAGAGTTTGTCTAACTGGGTAGAAGAGACAAATGTTGGGCAGATTCAAGTAGCTTCAAAGTACAGGGCCATTTTTTACCCATATTTTAGTCTTGGTTATGTCCTACTTTTAGTCTAACAATATTTCACTAGTTTAGCTTGTGTATGTCATAGTAGATATACTGTATCTATTGGGACACATTATTTTAACCACGACAGAATATTAGAGCTTTTTGTCTCATTCAGTTTGTGATTACATCATCGGATCAATCTTCATCTATAACTGCTGTAATGAGTCTGCCATCTGCTTGTGTATTCAAACAGATTATCTCCACCACCTCATGTTCAGTCTGTTGTCAACTGGGTCAAAGGTCACCGTCACAACAAAGAAACGCAAACACAACTTATCAGTTTAATGCAATTGTCTGACCTAGTTTTGTAATCAAAAACGATTCATTTGTGGTAATTATAAAAAAAAACGGAAGCCAAAGACATACCAACAATGAACACATCCCTTCCTTTTACTATAACTAGCAGTAGTATGCAACATTCTGATGTAACTTCCCCCTTCTTCACTGTGGACAGGTTTTGTGCAGTACATATGAAAACTGTGGTTGTAAAAGCCATGAGTGTGGGACCCCTCTTGTGAACGTGGCCGGCGGTCTTCTCTTATCTAATCAGACTGACCTGTCCTTCGCAGCGAGCCGAGCTGTGAGAAAACACAGGCGCTGCATGGCTTGTCCTCTCATACATTGTGTCCTGATAATGTTTCAGTGAACTGGATCGAGTTGGATATGAAGATTAAAGAGATGGTTCTGGTCTTGACTTGGCCCTGGTTCAGGGGTTTTTGTTTGCATTTGCTTGTTTAGACTTGGCTTAAGTCTTGTATTTTTATCTACTTTAGCTATGGTTCAATCTTGGGTTTGTCCTTGCCCTTACTTTATTCTTGTATTTATTCATTGGTTTAGTCATTCTGTCCAGGTTTTGTTCAGGAATTACTGGTTTTGTCTTGGTTTAGTTGGAGCCTTTTCTGTGGTCATGTCCATGTTTTAGTCCTGGTGGAAACCTAGTTTAGTTCATTTTTAGTCTAGGTTAATCCTGATTCAGTCAGGTTTAGTCCAGAGCTTAGACCTAGAGTAGTCCTCTTTCTGGCCCTGGTTTAGTTTATTCCTGATTTAGTGCCGACTGGTTATGTCCAGTCCATGGGTGACTGCTTTATTCCTGTATTTATTGCCCTGGTTTAGAACCTATTTTGGTCCTGTTTTTAGCCATGTTTATCTTTGTGCATCTTGTTTTTAATCTGGGTTTAATCCTGGTTATGTGTTAGTTTTAGTTACAGCCTTTTCTCAATCAGCACTGTTTCTTTTCTTTGTTAACCTCCATTTGTTTTTTAGATTAGTCATGATTTCATCACAAGTTTTGCAATAGTTCAGTCTTGGTTCAGCCCTTTGTTAACTCCTGGTTTAGGTTAACATGACAAAGCTTCACACTACCCGACCTTACAAGACTCTGACATCCTGTCCTCCAACCCACCTCGTTACATTTCTGCACAGGTCAGCAGAGCTTTGCTGATGTTAGCTCTGAAGAAATCATCACCATCCATGCCGTTCCACAAACCAAGACAAAAACAAGTCTGGATGTGGCTTTGAATTTATAGCCTCTTCATCGAACCCCCTGATGTCCTCTTTGAAGTCCTGTCAAGCCTCGCTGCTGCGTATGGGCCTCTTATTTCATATATGTGGTTTTGTGGAAGAGGAAGGCGCTGGGTGGGATGGGGGTGAGACCGAGGTGAAGTCACTAATTGTCTCCATCTAAATTACTTGAGAAAGGAAGCTATTCAATGACGTGGGGGAGGGGTCCTGGTTTGTGCTGGGGGATAATCACCTATCTTGCCCACATGGCTCATGGGATAAAATTAAGAGGAAATGACTCTCATTACGCGTTCAATCCCATTTAGATAAAGCCCTGTTTTTCCAAAGTCATGCTAATGCTACTTATGGAATTCATTTATGGGGGGAAAAGAAAATGTTACCAAAAAATATTTAAATATTCCTTACCTGATGTCAAAGTAACCTTTATAATTTTAATCTAATAAATCTTAGCGTGTAGCACAAAGCTAACTTTATAAGTTTGCAACATTACAAATTCTTAACAAGGCTCAGCATATTAAACAAAGCTAGTTTCGCTTTGTGACCTTACAATACTACAACAAATTACAACTAACCTCAGCCCGTAACACAATAAATTACTTCCTCCAAAGTTTACAAACAATGGGACTAATGCCAGAAACATCAAAATTCTTATAGTTTTACAAAATATTATACTATATATACTTCATCAATTGCCATGGTTCATCAGCTTCTATCTTTGCCAGAATTGTACCCAGCACATTTTATAATATAGATATGAATTCATATGAATTGTTTTGCAGTCAAACTCCATTTTAATGGAATGCATTTATGGGGAAAAACAGATATTTGTGTATAAAAGTGTGTGACTCTCCACAGTGTAAACTTTGTAAAATGCACATTACATGAGAGAGAACACAATAAATAATTTGTCAGGATGTTTATTAGTGCCTGGACAACGATGTTACTCTTTCCAAAATCAGAAGCCGCACAAAAGCAATAAACAGCAGTGGAGTGAGTCTGCAGGGCCCACATGTGAGTGTAGCCAGCGTGGGCCCTCCTTCACTCTCAGTGTGTGCCTTATCAATCCATGTGGAGGAGGTATCGGACCAGATCGACTCCTGGTTTATCTGACACCAATGGAATGAAACAGAAAGCTTCAGCAGCATGTTGGTAAATCACTCCTCAGGGTAAGTTAATGTCACTATTTTCTGACAGGCTTACAAAATCAGTAAATAAATAGTAAAATAGCAAAATATTGTCTTTGTCCTGTTATTGCACACATATAATTGCCACATGCCAGTTGATAAAATATTGCAAGATAAACAAGATCAGATAACCATACATTTCTTACCCCACCTTCTCTACCTGTGGTAATAATGTCGGGTTAAGCAACTGCTCCTTCTTTTACTTTTTATTTCCTATTAAAGCCTTCAACCTATTTATTGATAACTAATTACCTCTCAATGTCAAATGCAAAAGGGAACTAAAAAGGACCAAACTGTTAAGTATTAGTAACTATTGTGGTGCTCTTACTCCCTGTGTATTAACAAGATTTTATTGTATTAACAGTTTTACCATTGAGTATAGAGGTATAGAGGAAAAAGAGAAGATACTAAAGTGACATGCTTCAAGTGTGTAATAAATACACATAAGGCAAGAAAATGTAACTGAAAAGTATTGTGCAACTTCTGCAAAAGCCACACGTACAAAGAGTGCTTGGGTTAAAAGAAAGGTCAACAGGACAATGTCAGAAAAGTCAAAGAGGAGCAAATTAGTGATTACATTTTTAAAGCTGAACAAGGATGAAAGTTCAACACACGAAGTGAAAATGAAAGGGATTAGAGGAAAGGGATAGATGCAGTAGCTTTGATGACACATTGCAACCAGAGACTCACTCAGGAGAACTCACTGATGGGACCAGATTCAGTGGAATGGCTCAACGAAGAGGAACAGCGGTTAAACATCTACTAGACGATGGAAGAGAGCGCAGAGCACAATTACAAGATGCTCAATGCCCTCATATCCACTTGACATCTTTTCAGTCCCAAGAGTCACAAATGAGCAGACAATAACAGATTTAAAAGATTTAACATTTGTGAATATGAGAAACTATATTATCTACCAACTTTTGATACAGATAGTGATCAATGTAAAGTATGTTATGATGTGCAAACCTGGCACAAGATTCTTGGACACTGTCATTACGAAGATGTATCTAGCTTCGTAATATAGTCAAAGATAACTGGAGTCCTGTAACGCCAGATCAGATGTGAAATCTGTACCCAAGGCATATTTCCTTAAACAAGAAGTAGGGAGCCAGACAGCAAAGCAAAATAACCCCTGGGACTTGTCCATACTGACGTGGCAGGCCCAATGAAAACAGTGATCATAGATGGTTACAAATATCCACAGTCTTTCACAGATGACTATTCAGTTGCCATATTAGTGTACTTCCTAAAGTCCAAGAGTGATGCAGTTCCGGCTGCAGAAAAGTTTTTAGCTGACATCATAATGGAGAAGTAAAGTGCATACGCTCTGATAATGGCACTGACAAACAGAGACTTAAACAAAGAATAAAATCAGATACGAAACATCTGCATCTTACTTGTCCCACCAAAACGGCCCAGCAGAGAGAAGCTGGTGACCCTGTAGGATATGGATAGATGCTCACTGATCGAAAGTAAGTTACCAGACAATTTGTAGAACTATGCTATTCAGACAGCTGCCCATGTAAGGAACAGATGTTAAAACAGACAAACAAAGAAAACAGTATACAAATTATTCACAGGGAAACCACCAAATATGTTTCAAATGCAAAAATTTGGATCAACATGTTTCAGCTACAAGTATGAAAAAGGCAAATTAGATTCCAGATGTGAACAAGGCATTTTTGCATGTTAAGATAAAAACAGCCCAGCCTATCTGGTATACTGCCCTGAAACAGAAGATATACAAAACCAGGACAAGTAAAGAGAAAGAAACACAAACCTTTGAGCCACAGATGGAATATGTGATCAGAAATGACAATAGAGTTTGTGACAGTGATGAGAAATAATCGACAAGATTTTGAGACTGATAACACAATGGACAAATTACAAACTTTTTTTTTAATTTAAAATATTTATACATGTGAAATCACAATATAAACAGACAATTAAATAGCAATAAGCAGATGGGCGTATGAGGAAGGAGGGAAAGAAAGAAACCACACATGCGCATATGTACACATATAACAAACAATAAAAATAATAAAAAATATTTATATACAGGACAAGAGCCTGGATACAGGCGGCCGAAATGAGCTTTCTCCGCAGGGTGGCTGGTTGCTCTCTTAGAGATAAGGTGAGGAGGTCGGGAGGAGCTCGGAGTAGAGCCACTGCCAGCTGAGGTGGCTCGGGCATCTGTTTCGGATGCCTCCTGGACGCCTCCCTGGGGAGGTGTTTCGGGCATGTCCTACCGGGAGGAGACCCCGGGGAAGACCTAGGACACGCTGGAGGGACTATGTCTCTCGGCTGGCGTGGAATCGCCTCAGTATTCCCCCGGAAGATCTGGAGGAAGTGTCTGGGGAGGGGGAAGCTTCGACTGCTTAAACTGCTGCCCCCGTGACCCGCCCCTGGATAAGCGTAAGAAAATAACGAACTGAAGGAAAATAGGAGAAGTATACAATAATTTAACCCCGGAGATACATGTTTTGGCCAAAACCAAATTTCTCAATAGTAAAAAATAATCCTATTCTACCCGGTCAAATGGTTTTTCAGCATCCATAGAAATAACTATTTTTGGGACTGTTGAGTTAAGTGGATGATATATAATATTAAACAGACGTCTTCTTCAGACCAAAATCTATTTTTAATAAAGCCAGTCATATTGGTAGAAATAATTTCAGGCATTACTGTTTTTAAACGAGTTGCAAAGATTTTGACATCAACATTCAATAATGAGATGGGGCAATAAGAGGAGCACTACTGATGGTACTTATTATTCTTAAGCAGAAGAGATATTTGTGGGCTTCTTGTAATGTTGGTGGTAAAATATTTCTTGTGTAAGAATCATTGTACATATTTAAGAGAAGAAGGGCCAATTGATCTGAAAAGATTTTGTAAAATTCATTACAAAGGTAATCTTTACCTGGGCTTTTTCCACTCTACATGTTAGAGATGGCTTTATTCAGTTTATCTAGGGTCATAAGCATTTCAGCTTTCCTGCATCAATACTCTGTTCACTACAAATTACAAACTTGTGTGGACTATTGTTATTGAGCAATGTTTGACATTCCACAAACTTACCAGGAGGCAGTGACATCACTGAAAGAAAATGAGACATTCAAACTGACCCAATTACCACCAGGTCAACAAGCACTAGGAGGAAGATGGGTCTTTGCACTTACAACAGATATAAATGGATCTAAATACAAGGCATGGTTTGAAGCCTAAGGGGACAACCAGAGAGCAGGAACTGACAATGAAGAGACATTCTCACCAAAAGCTGACATGACAAGTGTCAGAGTCCTGATGCAGAAGGCAGCACAGGACAACCTGATCTTAAATCAAATGGACGTAAAGACAGCCTACCTGCACGCTGCACTTTCTACCTGCCAAGCTAAATACAAATCTCTAGCTTTAGCTATACAGGAGTGTATTTACATAGAACAGCTACTAAGAGGTTTAGACAACTACCAATGTGCAAAAACAAAAGTGTACGAAGAAAATCAAGGTACAATTGCACTATTGGGTTCCTTCCAATTAGCCAAGAGTAGGCAATTGCACAGGGGCCCCAACATGTAAGAGCCCCAACAAGCACCGGACCAAAATCATTTGTGAGCAGTGCTGAAAGTGATGAGATAGTACCCTGTGTCTCCAGACTCAGAGCCCCAGTCTCTGTAAATTTATTTATTCACAGTTTTTGTGAGGATTAATCCCTTGAGATGAATCATCTCGTTTTCGAGGGGGTCCTCTTACTCACATTCATTCACTAGGGACACTTTAGAGTTGCCAATTAACCTACACATGCATGTCTTTGGACGGTGGGAGGAAGCCGGAGTACCCCGAAGTAGGTGGGTAAGTGTCTTGCCCAAGGACACGAGTGTATGAATTGTGGGGAGAGCGGGAATCGAACCGCTTGGTTGAAAGGTGACTGCTTTCCCACTGAGCCACAATAGAAAGACTGTTCTGTGAGTCACACTATCACTGTTTACTTTATAATCAAGAGCGCATTTAGTGGGAATGACTGCCTAGTTTGAGTGTGTGTGTGTCTTCTTGAGAAAAGCCACAAGTCCCAACATGTAATGGGAAAGAGGGTTAAAAAGTCCTGACTTTAGCCTTTCTGTGAATCCCTATTGGGAATTTCCAAACACGCTCACTGACGTGCTGAGACTCACAGACCTGTTTATATCTGTGGGTGGGGAAAGACAAAGTGATACAGACTGATGTGCACTAGCTTTCCCACAGTGACAGTGTAATTTATCCACTAAACTAGACAGATTTGAAATTTAGTATCTCATTGACAACAAACCAATGGCACAGAAGAATTGTTATTCTATAAGATTTTCAGATGTTAAGATATTATATTATCTTAACATATCGAACACATCGAAAATCTTATAGATAAGATATTCATATGTTAGTTAACTGGATGCAGTAAATATAACTGGAATATATGTGCAAATTTAAAATGTGTTTCCACATTCAGTTTCGGGCTAATAAGAAAAAAATTAAACATTTAAAAAAATGACACTCCTGATCAGGCAAGAATAGCACCTGTTTATAGCCTGGGGGAAATACAGGACCAACTTACATAAGCCACGTCAAACGAAGGTTTTTGTTGGGTCATGAACTTGAATGAATGTCTTATCCAATAAGACATTCAGGTATTTTTTATTTGGATTTTACAGTCCTAACTACAAATCAGGTTAAATTACGTATTTTTAAATCTAAATATCCTATGCATTTTATGTTAGGTCAAGATATTCAGTCAGTAACTAATCCTGTCCTATGGTAAGGTCTCCTGAGAGAGAGAGGTGACGTTGACGGGTCAAAGATTTTGTTAATAGCACCCTTGATGATAATATACGTATATTGACAAAAGGTTGCCACATGTCCTTACACCTCGGAAACATGTAAAAATAAAATGTTCAAAAATTTCTGTGCTTTGTCAGGCAGTATGTGCTAACTCGACTGTTAAATATGGATTATTTGCCTTGTAAATGTTGTTTAATTTAGATTCCTTGGTTCAGGCTTTGTTCAAAAGCTGCTGCTCAGAGGCAATGTGTGTTAGTGCTGTTATCATTAATGTTATCACAACTGATGTGTTGAGACAGGCCTAGTTTTAGAACAAAATGTAAAGAGTGGCTCTAAAACTGAGGAGGCTGTTGGGTTTACAGTATTCAGTATATTTCACATATTGTTTAGCCTACAGTGTAGTATAAACACTGTAGTTTATACTGTAACTATTGACAAAACAACTGAATATGTGTTTTTATTGAGCATGAGTGAGTTCACTGTGTTGGCCCGGCCCTCCACGCCCAGGTCCATATGTGGCCCTTGAGGAAAAATAATTGCGTGTGTGTGTGTGTGTGCGTGCGTGTGCGTGCGTGTGTGTGTGTGTGTGTGTGCAGGAGAATTGTTCTACTCAACCAAGTCATTCTCTATTGTTACTAGGTCATCTTTATATATTTTCATAGTAAATCCCAGATATATGAGAGTGTTGTGTACACGAATGGTTTAGCCTGTGGAAGATCAGATTAGGGTTGAAATGTTAACGTTAAACGTGCATTTATCTGGAATAAGTTTGCAGGTGTGACCTCTTTGTTTTTCCTCAATGTGAACACTGTTGCTGCCCTTGCAGCTGCTGATGTGAGTATAATTACACATTTTTTTATTCCCAATAAACCAGTGTTTCGCAAAGTTTTTTTCATAGGACCTACATTTCAATTGGCCAGAAGAATTGTGATCCAACTTCCTGATCTGGTTCAGTGTCCCTCTTGTTAGTTTAGGTTGTAATAGGTTTGGTCTTTCTTTAGTGTTCTGATAATTTTTTGCCGTAGTTTTCTTTTTTCTTTCAATCCTAGGTAATTACTATTTTGATCCCTTATAGTGTGGGTTGCTGTGGCTCAGGAGGTAAAGCAGGTCAGGGCAGCTGTAGCTAAAGAGGTAGTACCACCACCACCACAGTGTGAATGTGTGAGTGCCGAATGGGTGAATGGAAGAATGATAAAGTGCCCAATCAAGGTAGAAAAAGTGTCATATAAATGCATGCCATTTTTGGCGACCCAAATGAAAACCTTTGGTGACCCATATTTAAGCTGCGACCCAGTGTTTGGAACCACTGCACTAAACCATTAAAACAAATTACATATACATAAAACTGAAAATGTAAATATGACATTTATTTTGTCTTGGCTCAATGTTACGTGTAAAAGTTTTTTTTTTTAGTGAGACTTATGAGTTTCTGCTTAATTTTAAAAGTATATACTATAAATAGAATAGAAATAATTTAATGTGACAGTTATATTTTGTTTCTCATACATTTATTTGTGTTATATAAAAAATAAATAGAATCAAAATTTTCTGAATATAATAGTTTGCCACGTATAGCCTAAAAACACTGACTATATATTGAAGATTAAACAACATTATGGAGTCATTGAGGAAATTCAAACTGCTAGCCTTCTTGAAAAAGTGCTCTGTATTTACTCCATCAACAATATAAAATGCGATAGAACAACCAATGAAAAAATTACATTTGGCTTCAATGAGCTCATGGCAGGTTTAGCGTTACCCACTCCCCAAAATAATAAAATACAGCACCGTCTCATAAACAAAAAGCCATAGCACACTTAGAGGTCAGCTGTGGGGTCAGTGTGTTCCTCATCAGGAATTTCCACACAGCCTCCCGAGACCACACAATACTTTTACTCCTTAGCCACTGCTACCATGAAATATAATGTCTTCCATGTTCATCAAACACGCCACACAACAGCTTCAGTAAGACATAGCCATGCACTTCTCTGTTAATAAAAAAATGTAGCTTAAATTAGAGCCTACGGAAATAAAGACATGTCACGTTAAAACTTCTAAGGTCAATTAATCCTACAAAACAAACCACACAGTTTCCTCAAACAGATAGGACCAAGACAACAGAACGTAAAGATTACCCAGACTCGAAACCATTCTTGCAAACTTTAGCATATTGGAGAGATAAGGCCTGATAAGTACCAGAGAGTAAAGTCAATCTGTAAAGTAAACCAATTAAATCAGGTTTTGAGTTGAAAGGCTTAAGGATAAAGACATCCATTGTTACAGATTAAGACTGCTTAGGTATGGTCAACAACAAAGAGTCAACTTGAGTGGCGCTCGTGTGCTTAGAAATCAGAGAACTAAAGGGAATGAGTCTGGACACGTTTGTGCATCAGCAGAGCTTACTGTTTGACGTACACTGTTCGACGTACACAGTGTGAGGTACACTGTTCGACGTACACAGTGTGAGGTACACTGTTCGACGTACACAGTGTGAGGTACACTGTTCGAAGTACACTGTTCGAAGTACACTGTTCGACGTACACTGTTCGACGTACACAGTGTGACGTACACTGTTCGACGTACACAGTGTGACGTACACTGTTCGAAGTACACTGTTCGAAGTACACTGTTCGACGTACACTGTTCGACGTACACTGTTCGAAGTACACTGTTCGACGTACACTGTTCGACGTACACTGTTCGGCGATACACTGTTGAAGTACACTGTTCGGCGTACACTGTTCGGCGTACACTGTTGAAGTACACTGTTCGGCGTACACTGTTCGGCGTACACTGTTGAAGTACACTGTTCAGCGTACACTGTTGAAGTACACTGTTGAAGTACACTGTTCGACGTACACTGTTCGACGTACACTGTTCGAAGTACACTGTTCGACGTACACTGTTCGAAGTACACTGTTCGACGTACACTGTTCGAAGTACACTGTTCAACGTACACTGTTCGAAGTACACTGTTCGACGTACACTGTTCGACGTACACTGTTCGACGTACACTGTTCGACGTACACAGTGTGACGTCGCACAGTGTTTATTGTTTATTAACAATTTTTCCACCATTCAATTCTTTATTGGCGACAGCCAAAATTGTGCCACAGGATTAAAAATTTTGTCTACTGAATTATATAAAGTAAAATTTTGTTGCAAAAGTATAAAAAATATTTGACTATTAATTCAAATAAGCATTACAGTATAAACCTCACCAGCTCCATTCTTTCCCATGTTACTGTGAGTCTTCCCTCCCATGAGACTAATGAGCTATTGTCTCATTTTAAACAATCATACTTGTTTTTACATTCTTTTAAAAGTTATCTACAACTTAACTTTGTACATAACCTTCTCATTACCACAAATATATTACAATAAATGCTAAATTTGAGTAGGTGTGGAGGTGTAACCCTGCCTGAAGGAATCAAACAATAGCCCTGTCTCTTTCCTCACACACCGCACCAAGCCATGAAGCAATGCCTCACTTCACTGATACTCTCCATCCAAATTGAAATGTCCCTGACCTTTCTTTCCTCTGCTGATGAATAGAACAGTACTGCAGACCCAGTTTGGCCACGTCACTCTCTATTGTCTAATACCCAGGCCACAAAACCCTGACGGCAGACAATGGTGGGTCACTGCACAGTGCTTGAAATAATCATAACAATGACAGTTCCCATATTTATAGTGGCAAAGAGACTGTTATTAACAGGAAAAGCTGCTCCCTGTGTAGAATAGGCAGACACTTGTTTGTTTTGGGTGACTCATGGCAGCAAGTTTCATTGTTTTTAACAATGTGTAGTAACAAACAATGCAAGTGCACTGACATTTCAAGGCAAACACATGCACGCACAAGAAAAAGGGTTATGATATATTGCATGTATTTATTCTGCACTGTTTGCAAATGTCTTGCATTGCTGGAAGTATGCACTCCACATTCCAATTCATATTAGATCATTGAGGTTGAATATTATGCGAGTTAAGACAAGTGACATTTGTGTTTTGAGCTAACTGAAAGGCACTGTCCTTAGTTAACTACTCAAGCAGCTCTCATTTGCCAAAACAGTAATTGCATAGTCTTAAAGTTAACTACTGACAATACACCTAACCTGCCTGGCTAAAGAAATACCTAATGCAAACTGAAACAACTTATCTGCTAGCTAGACATAAATCTTTGGCTTGTGGATGCTAATTTTGAAGCTCTCCGCCCTGACTGGATAAAAGGGGATGGGATACAAGAACATGGAGTCTGTGTTTGTAGCAAAACTGATTTACAGACATACTTTATAAAAGTAATGTCATGGATTTTGATTGAACCCAGAATCAGATTATAACCGGATACGTGGAAATAAGTTTATTTCAATGGTTATGATTGTGATAAATTGTAGAGGCTGAGGAGGTGGACCGTAGTGAGTAGTAGGCAGGACAGTTAGGCAGGCCGGCCAGCCCTGGACGTAAAGGTAGGTTAACACAAAATCCACAAGGAATGAGCCAAAACACACTACTAACTATGTAAGCTGCGACAACAAACTGGCAAGAAATGGATGGAAAACCAGTCTTCTTATATTGCATGGTGGTGATGAGGAGTAAATAAAGGACAGGTGTGCCAGCCACGCCCGGGAAGAGGCAAACACAGAAGGGAGGAGGAAACACAGGGAGACATCAATATACTAGAACTATATAACTTTAATACTTATCAAAAACATATTACCAACATCTCATTTAATTAGCTTTAGCTTTAATTATTCTAACACACCAGCAGCCAGAGCGGACCTTGTATTTGACAAGTTGTTGCTATATAGTAGCAGGCCACGAGTGTCACAGGCAGACAAAAGAAGACAGAAATTTACACCGATAACAAGTGCCAACATTTCTTCACAAAACCAAGGGTTGGGGTCTCAAAAAAAGACCGAATGAAAAGGCCTTTTTAGCACGTCCATTTGATAAGAAAGGAAGTAGACCTGGGTGTATCAGGTCAACAGAAAGAGCAAAGAGGTGTATCAGTGCAATTCTTAATATTTGTCAAAGCAGCCACTCTTTGACACGCAGGATGTAAGACTTTGAATTACCTAAGACTTTGAAGATAAAAACTAAGAACGTGCAATGGAAACAACACAGCACAGTGCGTGCCATCATTTGTGTCATGTGTACCGCACTGCACGCACACACTCGTCACTTCACCTACTGACTCTTGTGGGTTTCCTGTCAACGAAACCTGGCAACAACTCACAAAGTTGTTATCCTTATGTATATCTGTACCTGTTAATTTCACTGCAGCTAGAAAGTGGAGTACTTTCACAAGTTGAGTCATTGTGAAAGTTCAACTAACAAGCTTGTCTGTGTATGCCTGCCAATAAATGAGCAATGTAAGAGACATTCTTTTTTGGACATGCCACTGAAACACATCAGACACAGCTTCATATCCTTCCTGTAAGAGGAAGCCCATGTCCAGCTGCTGCTTTGGCAGTGTATTCTCTTAAGTTCAAGCTCATTAAACTGAACACTGAATTACAACAGTTTGTATTTGTGCCTCCCACTTTTTAAGGGAATAGTCAAACAATATTACAAATGAATGCTGTGTCTGTTTTTGTGTCTCAGCTGTAAACCCACATCGGCATCTTTTGTGGAAAAAAGGAAATATAAAAATTTAAAAACATACACCATGGTGGGGGATTCAGTGTGGCCCTCAGATAAGATGCACATGATACATGGTCAATCTGGGCCACCGTAGAAACATGTTGCAGTTGTTTATTTCACAGAGCAGTTATTTTTTTAAATTAGCATTTGATAGTTGATGTTACTTTTAATTGTTTGAACTTTGTATTGCTTGTTTTTGTACAGCGCTTTGAGAAGTTGCCTTTAAAGGCGCTTTATAAAATAAAGTTTATTATTATTATTATTATTAAACTTACCATGGACAAAAACACTCAGCAAATAAGCTTAGCTGCTCTCCACGTTCCTGCCTTTCCTTTGCTCTGCTTAAAAACAAATGTGCTGCATGGCCTGTAGTATAAATTGTGACGTGATAACAGCCTTCAGACCTCTGCTGGAAAAATAGCACAATTACACCCAATTAACAAAAAGCACAGGGCTTGTTTCCAACACTTCATATGGCAAAAATAGAATGATAATATTGGCGACATTTTGGCCGATAGCCAATATCATTCTAAGGACCGATATCGGCCGACCGATATATCAGTCATTATATATATTGTTTTTATTTTCTCGTTTTTTATACTTTGAAAGAACTGTCTGTGTAAGTATGTACGTGCAAGTATAATTACAATTGTGTAAGAAAATTACAGGGGAATATACTTTCCTTCACTATTATTGATATTTACAACATTTGCTGGTCTATGATATTACAGTGGTAAACTGTAATATTAGTTAATTTAGTATTTATATACGGTTTTCACGTTTTTTTCCATTACCATTTTACAGTATTTTCTAATATTTTTTAAGACCTTTTAAAGGTGTAATAGAATATAACATTTTTAAAGTCTAATAACTTGAAATGGTGTGGTTACTTATGCAATTTTGTGTATTTACGCTATATAACTTGTATTTTTAGAAATGCCGAAAAGCTTTGACTGTCATGAGAAGCTGTATGTCACAAAGCAAGACATTTTTGTGTTTCAGATCTAACCCCACATCTTTTGCATCTTTTGTGGTAAAAGGAAATCTAATTATAATATTTTAAAAAAAAAAGGTCCAGAGAATAAGTTGTAGAGGGGGATTCAGTGTGGCTCCCAGATAAGAGTCCCACGGCTTCCTCAATAAAACACATCGTGTACTGATATGAGTTTATGTACTCTGATGGGCAAACTGTCTTTTTTGCAAACGGGGGGGCTTTGACACTAACTACGGCAGTAGAATAATCCGTCCCTGGCGCAGCTGTTGGTGAATCAGCACCATTAAGGTTTTGTTGACTGAGTTGTATCTGTATCCTGTTCAGTGACAGTTAGAGCTGGACAGGATACAGATACTACTCAGTCAGAAGTCTGAGCCTATTGCCAGACATGCGGTTAAGCCATTATGGTAAGTCTATGTTTCATTAAAGATCTTTATTTAGATATCTTCTGCTTATGAAGGGAACAAAACTGTTACTCCGAATCTCTAAGATCAAACATACAAACAATGTTATCTCAGTGTGTTGCTGTGGTCACTCAACAGTGTTCACTCGAGTGATATGACCTCCACCTAGAGGTAAAATCAAGTGTTGTCACCTCCAGACAAAACAAGCATCACACACAACTGAATAGAGTCTAAAAAAATAGCGCCCTATTCAAGAGTGCAGATGTATGACAGATGTTTTTATCTTCTGGCAAAAGAATAAAGTACAAATAAAAGCATGGGTAACGATGTTTAGGCTAATACTGCAGAGGAAATGGCCATGTAAAAGCAAGAAGGGGGAGGGGGGTTTGACCCCACAGAGACTCAGCTGCTCTGGGTCTAACATTTCCTGCTTTTCTAATAAATCAGACCAGAGCTTCCAGACAGTCAGCACCTACTGCTTATGTTATCACTGTAACCTGAACAGGACACAGCACATGTTCACATAAAAAGAGATGAAACATGCTCTTCCCTTCAATGTCTTTTTAATAAAATGGTTCTACAATTACAGAATGCACATAGCATCTAAAATGTTATTACTTTGATGTAGTGACTTGTACAAAAGTGCAAATATTCACAGTGAGAACCTGCTATAAATATGACATCAAGTAAAGTTTTTTTTGGCATTAAACCCAGATTAAGGTGTTTTACGTCAATGTAAACAAGAATAATGACAGCTTTATGATGTTCTAGCTCCGGATTAATGAAGCTTTAGTGTTATGAAAACATTTTCTCAACTTCTTCTATCCAGTCACATGGAGATTCTTCCTCAAAGTCTCTGTGAAAACAGAACATTACGAATGTCTGAATTATGTTTTTCTACAGGATGTTGTATATGTAGTACAGGTTTTTAAAGTCATGAGATTCTTTGAATAAAAAGCAGAGGCTCGTATAACAGCAGCAGCTCTGTACATGAATCCTAATGAGAGTAGTGTTTATCTTATCAGGTGTGTTGTTTTATGATAAGTGACTGTGGAAGACTAAAACTGATGCATACATACACTGTACATATACTGTACATCGCAAGTGTTAAAGTTAAAGGTTCTTTATTGAAATAGTGCAAGCGTGGGCATGAACTTAATGTTAATTTACTTACGTGTCCTCATCATCGGAGCGAGGCTGGAGGCGCTCCTCATCTATAACCTCCAGCTTGGGACCATCGGTGTCATCGCTCTGTTGTTGCGACAGGGGTCCCACCAGAGGGTCATCAACTGAAAAAAAAAGCATTACAAAAATACTATATGTTGCAAGAATTTACTGGTTTTATTTATATACTGTCCAGTGTTTGGTAGAAAAAAAATTGGATATAATTCTGTAAAGTCTAGATAGTATGGTGACAGAAATAATGACAATGACAATAAATTTGACCATAACTGATGCAAGAAGTACAACTAGTCATATATCAAACAGCTACAAGCCTTGTGTTGTGATTACATCCTTTTTAAAAGAGACAAATCCTTTCCCCGCATTAACAAAATTAAAGATTAAAGGAAGGAAAAAAAAAAAAAAAATTACATTTTCAATTTTTCAGCGTCCAATGCATCATTAATGAATATGTGGTGTGGTGACTATGTTTAAATATAATCTTTGAGGAAGAAAATGTATGTGACACACCCATCATCCCTGGAGCAGGCTGTACAAGCAAAAGTGATGAAGTGTGATCCGGAGGGGACTTTAGTTAGTGAGGTCTTTGCTTTATGAAATTATGTTGGGCTATGAAAATAAAATTTTATGAAACTAAACAGATAGACTACCCACCACCACAGTCTAGAGACCGTATACAGAATATTTGAGATGTACTGGAGAAGACAGTATACATTCTCCCATTATCTGTACATACTTTTGGTAAATGTTCTTGACAAAACATGTGTAAGGTAGTCTAAAGTAAGGCCTGTCAGTGTACACATAACTTACCTCCTCTGTGGATTATAAAGGTGCTGAACGCCCTGTTAAGCTGGGCCTTCTCCAACACACTCAGGAGCTTCTCGGGGGGCTCTATTTGCCACTTCTTCCTCGGACCACTCTCCTCTGACTCTTCTGCTGCACTGCTCTGGCTGTTTGAGCACACACTCTCAGAGGACATGAGGCTGGCGTTGGCCAACTTTTGTAGAACAGAGTCTGAAGGCACTGGGGCCCACTGCTTTCTGCCAGGGAAGTACAATGACTCCATACCTAAGATAATAATTTAAATACCATATGAAAGGAATGCACTCATTGCATCTATTTCCACAATCTATATCCACAAAAAATACAAAGTGAGATAACTGGTCTGTGAGTGGTACGGGACTTGTTTTTCCACTTTTGAAATTGATATCCCAAACTTTTATTGTATTTAATTGTACCCTGATCTCATGTAGGATCCTTGCTGCGACCCTGGGGAAGGGCAGATTTTGTTTTGTTTATTCTTTTTTAATTACCTTTTTATTATCCCATTGGGGAATTCATTTTTGGCAGTGGCACCCAACATGTTTTTGATGTTTCTGTTTTATGTTTTTTTACTCTCACTGTTTTTCTAGTCAATGTTTTGTGTGAAGGACTTTTGCAAACATGCTGGAGAGTTTTGATGATCCATTGAACTATTGAGATAGATGTACTTTTAGTTTTAAACTATTTCTGGAGATTGTTGGTAATTAATATAATTTTTGGAAATTGTTTTTGGGTCTTGTTTCTTGGCTTACTTTTTGTATGATATTTATGTAACAGGATCTACCTTCAGATGTCTGCATTAAACTTTTGTCTCCCAGAAAATCCACCACTTTCTTTCCCTCGTCTCTGTTCCACTGCTGGACACGCCTCCCCTGTACCCCTGTCTCCGTGGCCTGCAACAGATCAAGTCAAACCCATAACATCTGAAATAACAGCGGCTTGTCCAAAGGTCGACTTTCATTTAGGTTTGCCGCAGCTAGAGGGAAGTTGTGTAAGAGTCAGAATTTCCGCTCTGACCCCTGTGTCATGACAGTTGTGTCGTTCTGATCAATGGGCGATGAATTTTTTGTAAAAACCCAAAAATCTGTGTGGTGCTAGCTTTGTAAATGACAGCTGCAGCACTTTAAGACTTTAATCAGATGTGGTGATTTACCTCAGGCGGCAGATGAGAACGGAGCAGTTTGCAGACTCTGTGAGAGGTCAGAATTGTGCGCAGGGACGGACGATCTCTGGGGTTGGTCTTAAACATCTGCTTAATCAAATAGTGTACTTCGTAGGGCAGGTGTTTGGGCAGGGGAGGGTACGCGCCCCGACACACCTTAAGAATCAGGCTCTTCCAGCTGGACGCCTGGAACTGGATGAAAAGAGTGAGGCATGAGATACTGACATCTTCAAACAAATCAGTCAAAGCATCTGAGCCCGATAAATACACATGTCTCAGCTGAAACTACATGGAGGATGTACTGCTGAAAGGTTTTAGGTGATGGTTTATTTAAGAAAGAAGGGCCTACTGTCAGAGGTGAAGCGCATTAGAAAGAAAGGGGAAGGGAAGTACCGGGTGTTGGAGAGTGCAGAGCTCGTAGAGAACACAGCCCAGAGACCACACATCACTGTGGGACACAAAGAAAGTTTACAGAAGACAGTTTACATCAAAGGCATTGGAGAGTAATGGAACTGATTAGTAAGATACAAAAGGACAGCATTGCAGTTATTAAAGTTTTAATTTTGTGACCTGATAAACTTTTGAATAAATATGAAAGAGGACTTAAAAAACTAACCAGCCTAAACCTAAACTTCTGACATATTAAGTCTAGACCAAGGCCTGCACTAAGAACTCACAAAGTGTTACACAGCATTCGTCAGGTTCAGAAACTTGTGGTTTGACACTACAATTATTAAAAGCAAACCATTGGACTTTCCTTAACGTTGACATTACTGTCGTTATGACAACAGGGGGGCAGGCCTCTTGTAGAAAGCTTTTACTGTGGTGAATGTGTCTCTTCAGAGGCATTTTAGTTTAACAAGGAAAAATACAATAAAGACGTGAGTAGGGCCTATAGAGACATGTTATTATGAATATAGAATTATTACAAACAGCTGAAACTTCAAATGCACTGTTTAAGACATGATTTTAATAATTATAAGACTTTTTACGAAACTGTCGGCTTCACAGGAGGCATCTGTTGTAGTTTAGCGATAAAAATAGATTCATAGAAACATAAAACAACGTGATCTATGTGTCTTATGTTTTTTAAAACCCGACCAATATCTGTTTTCCTCACTCTTCTCCGAGGGTTTAACTGGCCGTGACACGTGTACAGTGCTAACTTAAACACATTGAGACTACACTTTCCAACTGTTTCTAAAACTGTTACTTGAAAAATAAATTTTTCAAAAATGTCTGCATTTGTTATTATGCAGATTCAAAAGTATAAGTGCATGTTCCCCTAGATTATTATTTACTGGTAAAATTCTTGTGTACTAAAGTTGTGATCAACACTGTAACATACCTCTTATTGTTGTATGGCTTATTGTCCCAGATTTCTGGTGCAACGTAGTATGGTGTTCCAACGTATGTATGAGCAAAAGCCTTTGAGCTACAAATACACAGCTACAATAAGTCACCAACATAAAAAGGGATTTCTTTTGAATTAAAAAAGGACAATTCCTGTACCTGTTCAGAACACATGCTGAGCCAAAATCTCCAAGTTTGATGGTCCCATTTTCTGTCAGAAAAATGTTCTAGGTAAAGGAAAGAAGAGAGAAATGAAAATTTCACATGATGCTAAAAAATAAGAGCAAGCTGATCAGCAATTTACTCATTGTTCATTTGACGCGCTTAAAGGATATCACTAAAGTGCATAAATGACTTGATGGTGACCAATTCCCTGTAATAAACACTGACTGCAATCTTAATTTTTATTCAAGCAGGCGGTTGATATTGTTTTGTGTTTACAATATACTACTATACCTTGGACTTTAGGTCCCTATGCAAAACCCGCTTATCGTGAATATGTTTTGCTCCGGCGCATATTTGAGCAAACCACCTTAAAATCTGAAAGACAGAAAGTGCACTTAGATAAAAACAAAACAGAGAAATGAGTTAAACTAGAGAAATATTGTGTGTGGAATAGTAGGACTTGCATCATCGACACAGAACTGTGCATTTCTCTGTTGCTGGATCTTTTGTAGCAGGTCTCCTCCACTGCAGTACTCCATAACAATACACAAGAGGTTATCATCTGAAGAAAACACAATCTCTATGTCAATTTTACAGCCAAAACAATGATATAATGTACTGTGTCTTACCAGACTAAATTAAAGTTCTGCGTCATACCTTCGAAGGTTTCCACGAAGGCAACAATATTAGTATGTTTAATTCTGGACAGCAGCACGGCCTCTCTCCTGGAATTTTCCCATTTGGACTGATTCTGTAAAAAAATGTAAAAACAAATGTATTCCGCATCATAAATAATATTTTAATCCAATAATATATATTTTTTAACCAATTCCCCACAACACACTGTAAGTCATACAGAATGGCAACATATTGTGTTTCGTGAATAAACTATACAGAAAATGATATACCTTAGGCAGTTGAATTTCCTTGAGAACATATTTCTCCTGGCTACCTTTACACCTGACCAACAATGCACGACCGAAAGAGCCTTCACCAATGACTCTCTCGAGTGAATATTTCTCCATGGAGTGCCTTTGTAACATAGAAAAAAAGATAAAACAAACACACAATAACATTCGGAGCAAAATTTACAAACCTCCGAAGAAACATAAAAAAATGTAGCTTTATTTACAAACTTTATAAAACAAAAACATTTAGCTCGCAATATTCCAATTAAAACGACAATACTTCACTTACTCTATTTGTACTGTTTGCTTAGCCACTACTTCCGTGTTATTGTGTGACGTGGACGGCGTGGACGTGCCTAATTCACGTCCCGACGCTAGATGGCGGCAGATTCTTTACCTACCCATGCTTTTGCTTCCCGGGTTTTTTACTTGTATAGCATCTATTTACAGACACTTGATACATTTTAGTTTCACGTAGCGTTGCAATACAAATTTACATTTTCGTTTGCATTCTAGTGAAATGTATCTGCGTTATTAATTTGTGAGCGATTTAGCTACTCTTATTCTTTATGTTCATTGTCTTTCGTCAATGATTACGCTATAATGTGTGTATATATCGTGTATATATCTACGCGCACCATTGACGGTCAGAGCCCGGATAGCTCAGTCGGTAGAGCATCAGACTTTTAATCTGAGGGTCCAGGGTTCAAGTCCCTGTTCGGGCGTTAGAATTTTTAAAACTTCGTGCAGGTTTTCGAAGCTTCCCGAGAAAGCAAGAAATGCCACTGCGAAGAGTAGTGTTATGTAGTAGTGTTATAGTAGTAGTGTTATAACAAACAATAGCGTGTTTTATGGGAATATGGCTGTTGGAATCTTATGCGAGACTAGTCTGGACAGGCACTCTCAGAGCCCGGATAGCTCAGTCGGTAGAGCATCAGACTTTTAATCTGAGGGTCCAGGGTTCAAGTCCCTGTTCGGGCGAGTACAGTTTTTGAGATCCCTCCCCGACTTAGAAGCCGTCAGAGTAAGTGATATTAACAATATTGAGTTTTAATAATAATAAAAAAAAAGACAATGCCAATCTAGTTTAGGCGAATTAAATAAAAAAATAAAAAGCACTCAATTGACATTCAAACTGTTTTCCTCCATAAAGTGTCCCTTTATTCATTTCAATTTAATGTTTTGTCATTTTATGTATTTTAAGTTCTTATAAGCCTTGCTTTATGCACTAATTTTCATAATTTGGTTTCTGTTGGTATTAACCCACGGGCTCCTTCCTTGAAGCACTGAGCAGAGTTTTCCCTCACACTCAGCAGCTCACAGTGAGTGAGAGAGTGGAGGACAGAAATGATGGCTCAAAGTACCTCAAAGATAGACATCCCCAACTTTATAAAGAACGTGTGGAAAAACAATACTACACCTACTTCTATAGTCGAGGCATTATATACTTACACCCTTTAGTAGTTATGTTATGTTATGTTAACACACACAGTGCATTTTATTGCCTATATTTAAATTGTTGTACTTGAGCTTGTACTCAAATTTATATTTTAAAAAGTGTCAGCAGCAGCTGGAGATTCAGATGGACAATATATGCTAACTGCTAAAGCATTGCCAATGTACATGTCCATGACCTCCAACTCTGGGGCTGATAGGGAACCTAAGGTGGAGATGATCCAGGAAGAAGATCTATGGCACAATCATAGGAACAGTGTGGAGGTAGGGAGGTAGCCTTGGCCTTGTTGAATACATCTTGTAGTTACTGTAAAGTATTCTACTGGAACCTTGGCAGGACCAGCAGCCTGGAGACACACCGAGTGACAGGAGCGACTTCATCTTAGGATAGCAGTGTTCCAGTTTATATGGGGGTTGTAGCGCCTGAGCCAGAGGTAACCCAGAATAAGTGGAATCTGTGGAGAGTTGGCCAGGTTGTTCTGTCAGGAGGTTCACAGGACTTAAATGCACAACACAGAGGTTATTCATTCTTTATTGAGCTTTGATAACAGAAGCAGAATGGGTGAGAGCCTGAGCAGGAGCACAGGGCCGGGCACCGCAGGTAGGTACAGGACTGGGGAACAGGCAGGACTCCGCTGGAAGAAGCAGGTGAAAGCGCTTGGAAAGAGAAGGTCTGTTTTGTTCAGATGAACAAAGGCAGAGAAGAGTTGTGTGCTGGCTGCTTAAGTACTGGTCTGTTTGTGATGAGCTGCAGGTGTTGAGACAGGTGAGACTGGTGAGGAGAGAGATGGAGAGAAAAGCTAGGCTGGACTACACGTATCGTGACACTGTCAGTTGGTAAGTAATCTAGTGTTATTACTGTAACAACACTGGCCACTTACATTGCTTCTTAGTAATAATAAGATAGTAATTTAGATGTAGAACTTGTAGTTTTGTGCTCTTTTCCAGGTGTCATGTACAACTCAGCCAGCAACTGTGCCCTGACCTCCCTTCATTACACCTGCTGATCCAGTGACTACACCACCCTCACAGAGAGTAGGTTTCTTAAATATGGAATGTTAGGCTTTAGAAATCGTATGACTTTATGTTTTTTACTTTAAGGTATCTACTGTCAAATAGGGAAGCTTGAGACCCAGACCCAGGCCACAGCAGGAGCGAGCCTGACTGGACATTAGGAGTCGAGGTCATGTACGCACACCACATGACACACACATAGTACCACTTGAGACACACACATGACACAGAGTAGAACAAGAGGATCTTATCTTTACAGGATGTGGATGTGCTTTGACATAAAAAAATAAATAAAAATAAAAAATAGTAATGATTACTCAACAGTAATAAATAGATATTCTAATACATTTTTATGTGAGAAGGGAACGTGTAGATCAAAGATCATTTGATATTTTGATATATGTATCTATTAGGACGAGACCTTTTAGAGACACTCAATATTAGTTTGAAGGCACTACGAATAATTGGGACACAATTATTGAGGAAGAATGAAAATGATGACAAAACAAAATTTGAACTATCAATAAAGTCTTGACTTAAATTTCACTGAGCAAGGTCACAAACTTAAATAAATCAAAACGGTGTAAGCCACAAAACTAAACTATCATAACAGTGAGCTATCAGCTAGTTTATAATTTCCTGTGGTTAATAATTACTGGTTGCTCTTCAGGTCATGTTACGTCCTTCATGCTAATCCTAACATAGACATAGACAGAACCGCGGCCTAAATCCTGCCCCTGGTAACTAGTCATGGGGAGTGTGTCAAAGATACGCCTCCTACAACCTTTAAAGCATGATAATAAATCTAATGTATTGTTTACTTTTTCAAACAAACTTTATCCTGTACCATTGTTACATGTTAATTCTTTGCTTCTTGCAAGAATTAAACTTGACTATTCATTTTTAAATTGTACACTGAATATTCTGAATAAAAATTCTTATAACACACACCCAGTTATCATCTGTTAACTGTGTTATGGCTTTACTCCTGGGTTGAGAGAGAAAGTGAATAACTTGTGTTGTGAAACAAATCAACCTAATGTTACCTAATGGTTTAGATTTTGTTTGGTTTTATCACTTCAGACAGCATTTGTCTCAGTGTTAAAATATTATAAAGCATAAAGAAAACAGTCCCATGTTCAGTCATGTTGGGATCAAACTGAACACTGCAGGATATTACAGGTCCACATCTGAACATTAGAAATCTCAAAGACTGAACCAACAATTGTGGCCCCACTTTAATGAGAATACTTTTTAACACCATGTTTATGATGTTTATGATCTATATCAATCAGACACAGTTTATCTGTTGATATTTGTCTTTTACATGAAATATCACCAGATATAGGAATAACATAATGCTTTATTGGGTTTTATTATGAATACTTTATTGATGATATAAAAGTTTTACTGCACACTTTGAGATCAGCTGGAAACACCCAGGTGTGGCCCGGAGTCACCTGCAGAAAGAAGAGAGAAAAAGAAGAGAAGAAAGAAACAGATTAGTCTCAGTCAAACAAATGCTAGTTCTCAGCTCAGACTAGAACCTAAGTAGAAAGTTTAGTTCTGAGTTTTGACGGCTGATGATCCTATTATGAATCTGGATTTGACATTACCTCAAAGTCATTGAACCTACGATACCAGGAGCCCCTTTAATTTAAAGAGAGTACATCACAGGCCATTTTCTGAGTCACATGGCCACAATGTTCATTGCACCAGATAAGACCTAATTTCTGTTCATATGACAACATTTATGAACAGTATTATTCCCAGAACTCTGCTGCCAACAGGAGAATTCTGGGAATAATCCATGAGTGTTTTGACATAATCTTGAGTTTTATTCATTTATTTGTGGCCAGACAATAGCAACAATAAGAGCTATTGCACATCACTAAGCCTCATGCAAAAGGGACAAACTCACTGATCTCCACTGACGTTATAACTGAGACCTTTTGAGACATTTGAGAGCAGCTCGTCTTTTTGGTCTTCTAGTGAAAGATAAACCACGTCTAAAAGGTGACGATGAACTGCCAACGAGATCAACAGCTACAGCCAAGTTCTTTTTAGCTTTCAAACTGTCAAAGCCGGTACAAGAGGAGGAAAAGTGGACACAAAAGCACAACATGACGGATCAAACTCTCAATATGCTACGTAACATTTATAGAGCTGTTTTTGTCAAAGGTCACTATGACAACACCAGCTCTGTTCCTGTCATGGAGCACAAACAGAGTCTGAATCTACAGTTCTGCTTCATGTGTCCACTTTCCTTTGTTTTGGATTGGATTTGACAAATTGAGAGACACAAACTTAGCTATGACTTTTGTCTTATTGGCAGTTGTTTATCCTTTACTAAAAGACCAAAAGGACAAACAGACACTGTCTCAACACAAAGTCAAAGGAGATCAGCTGAGGCTTTCTGACAGTGATGCGTGGTGTGCTGTCTTTAAAATCTGCTTTAGATTTGTAAGAATATTGTTTAAGGGGCCTCTGTCTTTTAAAGGGACGTTGTTGTCCCAGATCTGAATGAAGTCCTGGTGTTGTGTAAACTCCTTCAGGATCCTTAGTCCCTTGTGCCTGTGAAAGACACAAAACATTTTACAATCAGCTCAATCTTAGAGCAACAAATAAAACATTATCTTCAGCAACAACTCGATCTCTTACCTGACTTCTGGGGCAGCATTCACAGCCATCTGAGAAACAGCAACGACCATCCGTTCGCTGAAGAGTCTCCCGGTGGCAAAGAGGTCGTCTGTTCCGATGCTGTCCACCAGCTGGCCCAGATGTTCAGCAGTGCTGGCCCTCACCCCAATAACACAGTGTCTGAGGAAGCACAAAGTGAGGTCACAAACTGATCCAACAGCTACATCTTCATATCCTACAGTACAGTCTGAATGTTGGATATAAAAAGATGTAGCTTCTTACTTGTGTCCCGAGTTGAGCAGTGCGGTGACAACCCGCCTGTAGCTGCAGTTCTGGACCAGGGCGTCCAGGGCCACGCTGACTTTGTCCTTAATGAAAGTCTCCCTGCCCTGGGCCAGCCGCAGCAGTAAGGCACGCCGTGCCGTCTCCACCTCAGGGTCCATGATCTGCTGGAGGTGGAGGTAGAGCATGGCCATGGTGTCCACAGCAGCACATGCCACAGACGAGCGCAAGTTGTTCACCTGAGATGGACAAACAAACAGTCACTTATACACTGGACACTGTTTAAATGTGCTCTGAAAGAAGCTCAGAGAAAGAGCTTACCTCTTCTATCAGCACCAGACAGACCTCATGAAGTTTTGTAAGGACTGTGTCCTGGTGCTGCACGATGAGTGTCTGCAGAGTGTCCAGAGCAGACATTTTCTCCTGCCTGTTTGTGTGAAAAACACAGTCTTAATACACAGCCACAAACAGTTGCCATCTGACATTGTGATTACTCCATGTGTACAGTTCAAAGAGCGTTACCAGTCGTCTCTCTCCAGCCAATCAAAGCACTCTGCCAGACGCCTGGACGGGTTGTCATAAGGCTGAGAGTCAGCCTTGTTCTCCAACAGGGCCTGTAGGGCCTCCTCTCTGTTCAAAGTTGGTTTGTCTGTTAAAAATACACAACAAATCAGCTGTTCAGTATCCTACAGTGAGCACTAATAATAATATTTTACATACATTTTTATATAGGTGCACAGTAAAAGTGGGATTATATTAAATAATAAAGCAAAGACTTGAGTAAAGCAACAGTTCAACAAATAAGTAGATGATTAAAAGAAGTGAACAAACCAGATTGAAAGGCAGGCCTCAGTCTTAGTCCTGGAAGAGGTCTTCGGGTCCTTGGTGCCGAGCCTTTGGGTGGAGTCGGAACTACAGGAACCTCAAAGACAGGGACATGAGCCTGGACCACAGGGGCCCGAGGGACAGGAGCCTGACCAACAGGGGCCCGAGGGACAGGAGGCTGACCAACAGGGGCCCAAGGGACAGGAGGCTGACCAACAGGGGCCCGAGGGACAGGAGCCTGAGGGGGGGACTGAGGTATTCCTGAATGAAATACAGCGGCCTGAGCCCCTGCAGGTTGACCGCAGTGAGGGCAGCCATGTTGGAGGTGCTGGCTTGTCTCCAGCAGAGCCCTCATCTGGTTGGAGGCTGTGAGCAGCCTGTATCCTGCCACCACCTTCACTGTGAACATCAACAACAACTGTGTTACAAAGTGTCAAAGAAGTGTTGCTGTTAATAACTTCTGATATAGTTCATGGGTAAAAGACTTGATGCCCAATACACCAGATAAACCAACAATATCTGCCGTGACAGGTTAACTGACCTTCTCTTGTTGTTTTTAATGTGGGAAGCCGGGATGCCTTCCTCCGGGGCAGGGGCTGCGGTGGGACAGTGGGACTGGTGGTCCATCGACCCAGTCTCCTCAGCTCTTCAGGAGTCTGACTGTCCGCCCTGAGACTGTCAGGAGTCCTGCTCCAGTCTCCAGACAGTCTCCTCAGCTCCTCAGGAGTCTGACTGTCCGCCCTTAGACTGTCAGGAGTCCTGCTCCAGTCTCCATTAGAGGAGCTCCTCCTGATGACAGCTGAAGGGCAGGTTGGTGGAGAGGGCAGGGGCCCGTCCTGACTCCTGAGCCCCAGCCTCTGCAGGACAGCCTCCTTGCGTGCATTCTGTGACGCCAACAGACCAAAGGCCTGCTGACTGAGCGCAGTCATGTGCACGCTCTGCCTCTTCTCGATCTCGTCCAGTCGCTCCTGCGTGGACTGAGGACAAAAACATCAGTGAGAGAGGTGTTCAGGACACTGGTTCAGTTAAGAGTTACAGACCAGACTTAAATTACTGGCTGTATCAAAATGTAAAATGTGTTTGTATATCCATCCAACACTTTTTGTCAGATTTAATATTGGTCATTTGACAAAAACAGGTGAAATCTACAAAGATATTCCTCTGTAAAATCAGTTACTGAGGTTTATAGTTACAGATATGATTTTTCAGTAAAGACCAAAAGATTTCTGATATAGTCCATTTCATCTGTGAAAGTGTTTGAGAAGTCAAACAGTTCTTACCAGGCTGTCTTCATAACTGAAGGTGCCCCTTCTCCTCCTGGTGCTTTGGTGGAAAGATCTTCTGTTCTCCTGATTCTCCATGAAAAAGGTTTAAGTACACTTCTGACTGACCGTCTTTCTCTGTGATCTGTCACTGACTGTCTGAGTCTGAGTGAGTTTGCCACTCAACATTCTGTGACACATAGTTCTGGAATTGTCTTCAAAGCATTTCTGTTTGCCTTATATGGGTTATGCCCATATAAGGCAAAAGGCTATTTGAAATTATTATTATTTGCAATGAAGACATACTGTTAATGTAATTGTTTTTTTGAGTCTGTCCTGTTTTTTTTTAACCTGTTGACAGCGGCCTCATCTCTTAACCAAATCTGATGATTTCCTACTTCTAATTTTTCTAAATAATCTGTGGCAGATTTTTAAACTTACCATTGGTCACACGTGGGATTTTTGAAAAAGGGGGGCCCAGGCCAATCCTGGTGTACGCACAATGGGCTGTTGATAAATCTAGGACTGAAACTGCCCTGATTTGAATGAAATGCCTCTAAAAATTCACTAATATTCGCTGGACTCGCCCACAGAGTTTACGGCATCTAGGCATGAAAAAGACATGAGCTGGAAATGACAAAGAAATACTCAAAGATGAAATTAGTTCAAATAGTTTTTTTATGAAACACAGAGAAATGTTTTTTTGCTAATAACCAAACCACATCTGAGGCTTAAATATTTGAATGTGTAATACAATGAGTATACATGTTATCATAACTCTTATTTCATGGTAAAACATAATAATGATATTACGTTATACAAAAAGCATGTTAAAAAGCACTGGAGAATAAAGCCAGACCAGAGGCTTCAATTGTCCCAAGACCAACTCCCAGACCAAGCCCCAGACCCAGTGTCGCTACAATCCAGCCTCAGTGGAGGCAGCGGGGGGCATCTACTGAGTCTGATACTTTTGGATTTAATGCTACGACACTTAGTTTCGGGGCCAATTTCTTTCTCTGAGCTTTGAAACCAATAATGAGTTCTTCTGTTTTGTCCTGGTTCAGCTGTAGAAAATTCTTTGACATCCAAGCTTTAATATCTAAAATACAGTTAAAAAGAGAGTCCAAAGGTGCAGTGTCATCAGGAGATATGGCCACATAGAGCTGGGTGTTGTCAGTCCTTGTAGTAAACCATGTCATGGCCACGAAAAGAGGACCCAGCAGTGGACGGCAGGACAGAACTGGACTGCAGGGGAAGGACACCACAGATCAGGTCATGTTTGTTACAGTTGTTGTTGTTTATTGACAAAAATAATTTTCTTTCAAACATATATGATTGAAACCATTTAAAAACACTTCCACATAATCCTATTTGTCACTGTTAAAATGGCACATTTTAGTTGCTTTCTAATAGTTTGGTGACCCTGCTGAACATTACATTAACACCAAACCAACAACCATAATATATCTCAGTTTGCTGCTTTTCAGTTCTTATTGAAAAATGTGGATAATTAGTAATGAAAGCACTAAACCCCATGCACAGGACAGTTCTACAGCAATGTAAAGGTTGCATTTCATCCTAAAATATTTTTTTCGCTCCCTCACTTGAGCTGCAGCAAAGATTGAAATCATAACTAGTATTATTATTTAAAGTCAATTACTACTCAAGCAAAGCACGTAAACAGCTTCTGGACATAGTTATCCAAATCATCATGTGATTCCCATGATTCTTTGCTACCAAAAATAAAAGTAATTTAAACTATAGAAGTGGGATGCTATAATCAGTTTATAAATATATTATTTTATGATCGATTAAATAAATAAATTAACTAGACGATAAGTTAAAAGGCTTAGCTATCTCCCACTTAAGCCACCGAACACACCCTCGCACCCTTGCTATCTGTGCATTTTGTTTCACCCTGGAGTTGGTGGTACTGCAGACATGGCGTGGACAATCTGAGTCACTGACAATGCAATATTTAACTCAAAAGATGAAAAAGCTTGAGTGTTCGAAACTTCATATGGACAGTTGTTTAAAGTTTTTAATGTTTTCAACATTTCCCTCAAACTCAACGAGAGCTACAGGCTAGCAGTGTGCAGACACAACGACGAAGTAAGCAAGAACCCACATTCTAGACCTTCTCATCAATTGTGTCAAATTTTGTGGACTCTCCGAACTAGTGTTGTGAGGCAAAGATGAAAGATGGGCTTGAACAACCCTGCTGTTTTTTGTGGACTTGGTGGCATCTTTGACTGAGGCATTTGAAGAACATCTTAAGATGGCTACAGTTTTCAATAGCACTTCCAAGACTGTGTAAAATGAGCTACTGGAGTATATGGCCTATGCAAACCATTAACTATCTTGAGGAGTCCGACAACCCCACCAATCTCAGTAATAAATGAATAATAGTTTCTAAGTTACCCTATAAAATGAGAGAAATGTAGAGAGTTGCTTTCTTTGACATTCAATAGAATCATCTGGCAGGATTGTTAGGTTTTCAGACCTTGTTACATTTGTAAACAGACAGGCCAAATTTAGATCCACTATTTGGTAACATTAAAGATATAGATGAAAATGCAAGTTTCATCCAAAATGACAATAACACTTAGAACACAGGGCAGGGCATTTGCCACTAGTGTAGCACCTACTCCAAGAGAGAAGTCACCAGTTTCAAAGAAAGGCAACTTTCACCAACTAAATGATCTTTTTCATAGAAAATATGTGTATTGTGTGAAAAACCATGCACTCGTCAGAAAATTGCCTTTAAAAGAGAGGTTAGAGAGGAAAAGTACTATGTCTTGCTTGACTCAAGTACATTTAAGTAAAGATTGCAAAAAAAAAACCAAATGTAATGTGACTGCTGTTCCAAAAGACATCCAAGCATTCTCAATTTTACATGGAGTGATGGAGTCAAACAGTAGATAGCAAACTTAAAAATGACACTGAAAATCATAATGCTGTCGCCTCTATTGCTATTACGGGGTGAACCTGTGGTGCTACTGGGGCCGAGTAACAAGAAAAATGGCCAGCCACTGGTAGTCATCAAGAGAATTTGAGTTTCCATATCATTTCAAGCCCACGGATTCCCCTCATTTTGAGATACCCTTGGTTAAGACGACACAATCCGCACATTGATTGGACCACAGGGGCAGTCCTAAAGTGGGGCACCTCCTGCCAGGCTGTCTGAAGTCTGCTAACCCTCCTCAGAGACTGCCGGAGGCGGCCTCCGCTCTTCCATCGACAGTGCCCCCTGAGTACACGGACTTCACAGAGGTGTTCAACAAGGATAAAGCAACATCACTGCCGCCTCACCGCACATATGACTGCGCAATAGACCTGTCAACTGGTTCGTCACCCTGCCTCCAGAAAAGGCGGCTGTGGAGACGTATATTAATGACTCTTTTTCAGCGGGGCTTATTTGTTCATCTTCAGCCGGGGCGGGGTTTTTTGTGAAGAAGAAGGATCACACATTGCGGCCCTGCATCGACTTTAGGGCTTAAACGACATTACCATTAGAAACTTTATCCCCTTCCACTGATCGCATCCGCCTTCGAACTTCTCCAGGGTTCCACCATTTTTACCAAGCTGGATCTGCAGAATGCCTATCATCTGGTTCGGATTTGAGCCAGATGGGGACGGGTGGAAGACTGCCTTCAACACGCCCAATGGACACTATGAATATTTGGTGATGCCGCTTGGGCTCACCAATGCCCCCGCAGTCTTGCAGGACCACCAGGCGTCAACTGCAGAGGTTCCCCGAGTTTGCCAAATTCTCCCGGCGGTTCATCAGGGGGTATAGTACAGTGGTGGCTCCGCTGACAGCCCTCACCACCTCTAAGGTTCCGTTCCTATGGTCACCAGCAGCCCGAAAAGGCGTTTGTCGGATTAATTGACTGGTTCACGTTGCGTCGGATGTAGGGGCCATCCTATCCCAACGTTCGGCAGAGGACCAGAAGCTCCACCCATGTGCCCCTTTTTCTCACGACGTTTGTCCCTGGCAGAGCAGAATTACGACATTGGTAACCGGAAACTGCTTGCTTTAAAATTGGCCCTGGAAGAATGATAGCACTGGCTTGAGGGCACAGAGCAGCCGTTCATTGTCTGGACTGAACACAAGAACCTCGAGTACATCGGGTCAGCAAAGAGGCTGAACTCCTTGCAAGTGCGATGGGCCCTGTTTTTCAACCGGTTCTGCTTCACATTGTCATACCGCCCCGGCTCCAAGAACCAGAAGGCAGACGCTCTCTCCAGGCAGTTCCAGTTGGAGGAAGAAGCAGTAATCGAGCCTGAACCCATCCTACCACCCTCTCACCTCGTTGCAATCGCCTCCTGGAGTGTGGAGGAAAAGGTGAAGGATGCCCAGGCCAACAAGGCGGGACCCAGTTTGTGTCTTGATGGGTCGTCTCTACGTGCCTGAGGCCCTCAGTGCTTCAGTGGAGCCACTCATTCAGGCTCACCTCACCTCCTTGGGGCGTCAGTTAGTCATCTGGGTTCCATCCGCAGAGCAATGGACAGACGGAGGGGATGAACCAGGAACTGGAGACTGCCCTGCGCTGCATCACCTCGCAGGAGCCCTTATCCACCTGCTGTGGATTGAGTATGCACACAACACACTCACCAGCACAGTCACAGGGCTCTCTACATTTCAGTGTGGCTATGGCTTCCAGGCCCCCTTGTTCCCCAACCAGGAGCAGCAATACAGGGTCCCTTCTGTCCAGGTGTTCATTCGGGGGGTGCAAAAAGACCTGGACCAGGGCCTCTCGTCTCTGTGCCTCCAGCTGGGTGGGTGGAGTCACACAAATTGGCTCCAAGATTTATTTACCCATTAGTCATTCATCGGGTTATTAACCCTTCCGCCGTACGGCTAAAGCTCCTTCGGACCATGAGGATTTATCCCACATTTCATGTGTCCAGAGTCAAGCCGGTGCAAGGGAGTCCGCTGATCCGATCCAGTTTCTGGATTCTACTACCTGGTTTGGCTAACCTTTTACCGGGTCCGGAGTCTTCTGTCCTTACCTCCTATACCAGCTTTTCACCGTGTATTGCCGGTCATACTTTGGGTCCCGACTGAACGTCCAGTTAATCCACTACTCCTGTGTTTGCTACCTGTTGTATCATTAAAGATTACACAGCTTAACAGACTGTGCCTGGTGTCGTGCATGTGGGTCCTGAGTCCGCCGTTACTGAAATAGAGACATTGTGTTTGCAACAGTTCCACCATGACTTTCCAGAGAAGGCATGTGAAGAACAACAGGAAATGTCAAGAGGATGCTATGTTTAACTCTGATAAAGAGACTGTTAAGAAGGTTGATGAACATTATAGCATAGGCCTACCTGTTAGTCTGTTAAATTTCCTTTCAACTGAAAGTGAAGCTTGTAGAATGGTTAAAAAGCAGAACGATGTGCAAGTAGAAGTTTCTATCTCACAAAATGGAACAGTAATAGCAGAGTCGTTATAGGTTCTATCCCTGAAACAGAAAGAGCATCAGAAGTAAAGGCTTCAGATCTTTGTCAGGATGCATTACCTGAAGGAGAAAGCGTCTTAGGGGTCAACTGTTGCATTGAAACAGACTTGTACAGAATCAAAATGAAACCCATGTTACAAACAAGACGAGGCATTCTTTCCTTTGTGAGTTAGATATACAGTCATCCAGTGTCCCCAGTCATCTTCACAGCCCAAAACGATTCTGCAAGAAATTGGAAAGAAATTCTCATGGGACGGGGACATCCCAGTGGAATTGACCAAAAGGTCATTAGCATGGCTTTCAGACTTTTTGAAGTTACATGGATTCACTGTTGATAGGTGTTTTGGAACAGTTACATCTGCACAATTGCATCATTTTGCAGATGCAAGTGATAAAGGCTATGGAGTGGTTACTTCACATCACTAATGAAAGAGATGTAAAGTACACTGCTTATTTGTTATAGGCAAGTCCAGGGTATCACCCTTGAAACAAACAACAATTCCAACACTGCAACAAACAGAAGCTGGACAAACTGATGCGAAAGGAGCTAAAAATATCTCTAGAAGAGTCTATATTTTGGTCTGATAGTACAACAGTACTAAGGTAAATTGCAAATTAAAGTGTCAGGTTTAAGATTTTTGTTGCAATTTGAGTGTCCCTTATCAGAGATCATTCCAAGCCAAGTCAGTGGAAGTCTGTAAACTCAGAGTTGAACCAGAACAAGCAGAGAAATGCAAGAAGTGGTTTAGTTTCCTTTGTATGTATTATCTACAAGAAACAAGTAAAAGGCTGCATTATCACCAGAAAGCATTGTGTTACAAGTGGGACAGTATAAGAGTTCATTTACAGATAAGGCCGGATTAACTCGGCTGTGACTAAAAGTTCATTGGTTATTGAAAATGTTGTATGCTATTGGGTTGGTTTATCAAACAATATAAGAGGTCATGACATTCTGTCTCTGTATCTGGAGCTCTTGTTGGACTTGAACTTGAGCTCAGTTTGTTGTGTTACGCAATAAACTTTTTGCCCCAGATTCAAGTCCAACAAGAGCTCCAGATACAGAGACAGAATGTCATGACCTCTTAGGTTGGTTTTTAAAACAATATAAGAGGTCATGACATTCTGTCTCTGTATCTGGTGCTCTTGTTGGACTTGAACTTGGGCTCAGTTTGTTGTGTTACGCAATAAACTTTTTGCCACAGATTCTTTTAACAGTTTGGCCCTATTTGGGTCTTGGTACATCTGCCTTCACCATCCAGTCAACCTTTCTCTACAAAGAGTTTCTACTGTTCTAGTGATCTCCTGCTACAATTAAGGATTGTAACCCCTACTATATCTGTGTGCTGCATTTGAAAAGCCATAGTCTCACTAGCAGCCCAGCTCCAGCAACTGACAGCAGTCATTGCCCAGTTGGCTGCATCTGATGGCGCCTGCAACGCATCCTGCCGGAAAGCGCTTCAACGCATAGTGAGAGCAGCTGAGAAGATTGTTGGTGTCTCTCTTCCCCCCCTCCAGGACATTTACAACACCCGCCTCACCCGGAAAGCCCTCGTCATTGCGGCCCACCCACCCATCGCACAACCTTTTCAGTCTGCTGCCGTCAGGGAAGAGACTACGCAGTCTCCAGGCAAGGACCAATAGACTTAAGGACAGCTTCATACCCCAAGCTGTCAGGACACTGAACTCCCTCCCGTCTCTGCCCCCTCTCAGGACACTGAACTCCCTCCCGTCTCTGCCCCCTCTCCCCTCTCCCCTTTTTCCCCCACACACCTGATCTCTGGATCACCCTCCCTCATTAGTTCTCCTCCATTTTTATCTACCTCATTATGCTGCTTCTCTTGCATTCACTCCTATAATTTATAACTGCACTGACCTGTAATTGCATTATTATTATTATTATTATGATGACCGGGAGGGCCTATTGTTTGCACTATTTTTTTTTTTTTTTTATTTTATTATTTTTTATTTTTCTTTTCCACCTATGATCCTAAATTTGACCCAGTGAACATGAACGAAAAGTCATTTTTATTGGTCCCAGCCTTCAAGCCCGGCGAAAAATTGATGTATTTGAAGTCGCCGAAAAAAAAATACGAAAAATGACTCAGTGGCGACCCCTAGAAAAGTCAAAATACATTGGGCCTATGGAAAGTGAAAGTAACTTTTTTCCAATGTAGAAAAATGAAACTTGGGTCATCCATAGGACATCTCAGGGCAAACAGAAAAGTCAATGACAGCAACACCTAAACTCAACAGGAAGTCCACCATGTGGGGTGAAGCAGACCACTAAAATCGCGACCCTTGCGAAAAAGATGCAAATCATTGTGTTTTAATCTAAATGGCCCCAAATTTGGTGAGTATCATCTAGACACGTGTGCCAACCAAAGTTGTGACTTTGTTTATGATATCTTATCGGGTATGGGTGTGGCAAGCCTGTAACGAGGTGGCCATTTTTGTGAAAATAAAATGTCTCTTAACTCTCAAACGCCTTCTCGGATCGAGTTGGACCCAAAGGCGTTTGTGCACATTCATGACCTAAACACAAAGATATGTAAATAAAAGGGTTATCTTTAGAAATGGCTCTCCAGCGCCCCCTACAAACTTATAATGGGACCCAAGAATTTAGTTTGTCATAGAGACATGAAATTTGGTACACACATCTCTTATGTCATGACGAGCATAAAAGCCAATGATAACCAACCCCTATCTATAAATGTGTTGCCATAGCAACGTCCCAAATATTTGGAAAAAGTCAATGGGAAGTGAAAATTTTAGTTTGTCGTAGGCAAATGAAACTTGGTACACACATCCAGCATGGGCTTATGAACAAAAAAGCCAGTGGGGACCACACCCTATCACACACTGGAAGGCGGCCATTTTGAATTGAAAATGTGAACCGACTTAAAATACACCTCTTTTTTAAAAGAACACAGAGAATAGCTGCTTCATTCCACAGACACCAAACTTGGGCAAAATGAGCTAAACACATGTGTGTAAAATAGACAGGCGTTTTTCTTGTCGTTTTTGCTCGAGTTATATTTTTTTTTATTATAATTTGGTATATATTTTTTTATTATAATTTTTCTGAAAAATGATTTTCAATTTGACCCAGTAAACGTGCAACTAAAAGTCATTTTTATTGGTCCCAGACTTCAAGCCCGGCAAAAATTTATGTATTTGAAGTCCCCGAAAAAAAAATAGGAAAAATGACTCAGTGGCGACCCCTAGAAAAGTCAAAATAATTGGTTCCATGGAAAATGAAAGTAAATTTTTCCAATGTAGAAATACAAAACTTGGTACATCCATAGGACACCTTAGGGCAAACAGAAAAGTCAATGACAGCCATACCGTAAACTCAACAGAAAATCTACTATGTTGGGTGGAATACATGACCACCTAAATCGTACACTTTGTGCTAAAGGGTTTTCATCTAAACAGCTCCAAATTTGCTTTAAAGCACGACATGCAATCCTCCGAATATATGTGTCCCCGCGGTCTCAAGGGAGGCGAGGGCCTTTATCGCCGCTTGCGGCTTTAATTATTATTATTATTATTATCACTATTGTTTGCACTATTTCTTTTCGCACCTTATCTCATAATTCACGTACTCATCTGTTGTGTTACTGTTAATTTGTTGTTGTCGTTAATTGTAGGCACCTTGGGTTAGAGAGTCACAGAATTTCAAATCTCTGTATGTACTGTATATAGAGCAGAATTGACAATAAAGCTGACTTTGACTTTGACTTTGACTTTGACTGATACCTCAGCTCCTGCTGCCTTTTCACCCCCACTTCATGTGGTTCCTGCTTCTTCTGCACCAGCTATGGAGTCCCGGGTTGGCACAAGAGAATGCTGCGGAGGAGATACAGAGGGCTACAACCCATTTATAACCAATTGTTCTTTTCTCTTCGCTTTCCAACCTTACACCTTTGCCACAGAACAGGCCATGGTTGCATTCACCATTAATCACGTGACCGAGAGGACACGGTTGTGGAGAACAGCAGAGTTGAAACATCAAACATCAGCTTAATCTACCTTCCAAACCTTTACATCCGAGCTCTGCAAGGTATTTGGGAAGATTTCCTCGGGTCCAGATGCTGCCGAAGATCTGCTGGGACTGCAACAGGAAACCCGAACTGTAGCTGATTATGCCATTGAGGAGCTTATTAAACATCGAGCAATTCCACAACCGATCCCTCCTCAAGACTTAGCCAGGTCCAGTCCAGCATTTTCAAGATTGAGGTCCCGAGCCTATGCAATGATCCTACGATTGTGCCATTGTGGTCGCATCTACTTCCTTTTTGGTCCTGAGAGAAGCCATGTAAAAGAATGTCAATGAGTCGATGGCTGCAGGCATCATCAGACCCTCTTCATCTCCCGCTGGTGCTGGTTGCGTCTTTCGTCGACAAGAAAAGACAAGACTCTGAGGCCATGCATAGACTACCGGGAGCTAAATAACATCACCATTCAGAACCTCTACCCTCTGCCACTCTCATCTGCCTTTGAGCTCTTTCAAGATGCTGTGATTTTTAGTAAGCTTGACCTACGCAATGCCTACCACGTGGTCCGGATCCGGGAGGGGGATGAGTGAAAGACCACCTTTAACACCCCTACAGGTTATTACGAGTATCTTGTAATGCCATTTGGACTTACCATTGCACCAGGGATTTGATTTTCTGTTGTTCACTGATTACAGCTGGACATATAACAGCTACATTAAGTATTGTTTTTTTATTATTGCCCCTAGGGCCTTTTCTTATGTTCCTGTTTGCTCTGCCTTCGTCGAGCCTTCTCTACAAAGACTTTCTACTGTTCTGGTGATCTCCTGCTACAATAAAGGATTGTAATTGTTACTATATCTGTGTGCTGCTGTTGGAGTCCTAAAACACCAGCATTACTGTCATCTGCCATTTTCCTCGTCTTAAAGAAGTCCAAATTAAATCTAACTTTGAAACTAACATTGTGGCATTAATAGAAGATTTTGTCATAAACTTTTTGATTCAACTATTGGAAGCTTTAGTTGCTTTGGTTCTCCACTGAGGGCCACTGCAAACCCTCCCCATCACAGTCTAGTTGTGTCAGAGCAGCAGTCACTGTCAGCTCTCTGAAAAAAAAGGTATTTCAGGTGCTGCTCTGACAGAGAATCACATGACACTGATTCTTTAAATCATTTTATGTTTCTCTAAAATTATGTGTAATTTTTATTTTAACCTTTTTTCAAGGATTTTTGAAAACTGACAATGCAATGACACAGGTCTGTAGTGTGACCACTTTAGTGCAATCACTTCTATCTGATTGTATTGACACATTACACATATAAGTCAGTATAATAATAATAAAAATAGTCAACAGTCCTTTCAAGTCCATCACAATCTACTGAAGTCTTAGTCTTTTCTTTACAATAGACAAGGTTTAGCAATCACTAACTTCTCACTGAAACATTGAATACAATATTTTACTTACCATTCTACTGTTAACAAACTGTTAACAGTAGAATGGTTTAACTTTTAACTTTGGTTGGTTTAACTGGTTTAACTGGTTGGTTTAACTTTTTCACAGATTTAGCAATATTTGCCACTAAAAAGAAGTAAAATTCATTTGCTACATTTATAATGTTGTTAAACACCTTTACATTATCAACAAAATAATCTGGTAGCTTTGTATGTTGAGTTGGGTCTCATTACCTTGTTTAAAATGTTTCATGTTGCTGTCATATTTCCTTTATTTCCCTTAGTTTTTTGTTGTAATAATCTTTTTAGCCCTGCTTATTATTGTTGTTCAGATCATAATCTCATTTACAAGAGTGACCTGGCCAAGAGGTCAGCAGCGCCCATCAGAAAAAAGTTACAAAATACAGTAAAACAAAACTGAAAAATCCAATCAAAATTGAGACAAATGAATGAAGTGCATCAGAAACAGTCTGAGAAAAGAAAACAGTGGTAACTCAAAAACAAAGATATTGTTCATAGAACTCTTTTTGTTTGTTCTTTAAAACTGATTGAAGCCCCTCAGAGGTATCAGTTGAGAAAGTTTGAACTCCGTTTGGAGTGTATACCAGGTTGACGGAGCAGCGTTTCTAAAAGCATGTTTCCCAAAAATCAGACAAATTATGACATCTCGTGAACACAGAGAATAGTGACTGTCATATCTCTGCAGAAGAGTGCTCAAATACGATGGAGTAAGTCCATGAATGACCTCATAAATCAACCTAATAAACTTGCACTCAAGGAAGCCTTGTTCACTCATTGAGCATTGGCATTGTTTTCACATAAATATCTACTCCAGGTAGAATAGCATAGATTTATTTATTTACGTACTCTATTTGAATAATATATCAATACTTTATAGTATCACACCCTACATAGCGAGCAAACAATATTTCTGGGTAAATAACAGGGAGTGAGAAGCAGACGGAGGCGGAGCTGGGAGCTCAACACACTGCAACTCAAGGCAGCTGCGCAGCTTGTCTCCTCTTCTGCTACAGTTCTCCCCAGAGTCAGGAGTTTACATGAAAACACTGTATATTTCCCTCCATTGTCAAAATCTAACACCCACAAAAACACAGATCGTTAATGCCTATTTTACCACATTGTTATGCAAATTATTTAGCGCACGCTCTTACATTAAGTACAGGATTGTTCTCAGTTTAATGCACATCTTAATGATTGAAAATGACTTATTTTAAAACGTAATTCAAAGACTAAATGTCTAGTTTGGCGGTTATTGTACCCTGTGATTCTATAGTCTGCATTTATTTTAAACAGACAAATAATCAGCAATTAACCTGTACTTAGCCTACACTTAAAAAAAGGTATTGTGACAATAAAGGATATTTTAGCAACCATTTGAAGGCCCCTCATCATGGCCAGGTGAAAGCAGTGACAGTGAGACAAGGTGAGCTTTTAGCGGAATTGCCTGTTTTAACACTTAAGTGTTTTTATGATAAAAATGCAATACCCCACCCATTGGTATCACTATGGTATTTGGTACGGGGGCCCAGCAAGATGGCTTGTACCCAGGGCCCAAAATTTGGTGCTACGCTGTTGTCCGCCGCTACATAAAATGGCGTCACAGAACTCTTCCCGATTGGTCTCAGCTCTCCGGGGCTGCTACGGGGCTGCTCCGTGCCACTCCGCACGCACACGACTCTCCACAGTTCCCTTCATCCTGGGTTTACACAAAACACATGGCCAGTACAAAACTCACAACCACATGACCACCGGTTAAGGCTACAAAAAACAAACTCTTGTTTGGCGGTGCACTGCCCTAATCGCAATTATTTCCAGTCCTGGGTTCCAACAGTTCCTGTTGCCCAGACTTCTCTGTACTGATATTGTTAGGACTGACTGACTTAAGACTGTTTAGTCTGCTGGGAAAGCAACACTAAGCTAAGCTTCACTCAGCCAGAGATGGCGAAATAATGACCAGCTTCATCATATCTAAAGCCGTCTTAATACATAGGCTAGTCTGGCTTGAAGTCCAGGAGCCTGCTCGCTGCTATATTGTTACTTTTCAAACCTTTTTTTTCCTCCAATGTGTTTTGTTGTTGTTTTGTGTAATTATAAAATATTGATTTGTAATTATAATAAATTTTGTTACCCCAAATTAAGTACTAATGCAATTTTTACAATCACAGTAAGTCAAAATGTTGATCAGACCTGATCAGATATTATGTAAGGAAAGTGAACTGTCAGTTGTCATCCGTTGGTTCATTGTGATCATGAACCAACGGAGGGCTTCTGACTTGTGTAACTATGATCAACTGTCCTTTTGTTTTTTTGTGTAACTTTGTCTCACCTCCACTGTGCCAGGTCATTTTCACACCTCTATCTGAAAACTGATGTAAGTACCCTGTACTAATGATCAAGCAAATGGTCAAGGTTAAACAGCTTTCTACAGTTTCTTTATGGTGTGTACTCTACATTGAAGTGTTTTAGGATAGCCCCTGGTGACAATTCCCTATAGTGACAGTTCCCAGGCCGCTGCTCTGTGGGTCAGGGAAGGCAATTTTATTTATATAGCACAATTCATACACTGGGTAAGTCAAAGTGCTTTACAGGAATAAAAGACAATTTACAAGATTTATATTAAGAAACATAAGAAAAAAATAAAAACATTTTAAAAAGAAGAGTGCAGATAAAAGAAAAAAAAAACACTTTAAGTTGTAATGTAGGCGGAGCTAAAGAGGAAGGTTTTTAACCTCCCCTTGAACATTGTTAAAGTTGAGGCTGTTCCAGGTTTTTGCTGCATGAAACTTAAACGCTGCTTCACCCTGTTTAGTTCTAACTCTGGGCACGAGCAGAAGGCCTGTCCCAGATGTTCTCAGAGTCCGAGGAGGTTCATAAGTAACTAGCATGTCAGAGATATATTCTGGTGCTAAACCATTTAGAGACTTGTAAACCAGCAGTGCTGTTTTAAAGTCTATTCTCTGAGCAACAGGAAGCCAGTGCAGAGATTTTAAAACTGGCGTAATGTGGTTGTACTTCCTGGTTTACTTAAGAACCCGGGCAGCCGCGTTCTGAATAAGCTGCAGCTGTCTTAACCCTCGTTTTGAGAGACCAGTGAGCAGGCCATTACAGTAATCTAACCTGCTGGAGATAAAAGCATGGATAAGTTTCTCTAAGTCTGGTTGAGACATCATCCCTTTGACTCTGGAAATGTTTTTAAGGTGATAAAATGCAGATGATGTAATTGACTTAATGTGACTGTGGAAATTCAAGTCTGAGTCCATGATGACCCCTAGATTTCTAACCTGGTTTTTAGATTTTAGAGAAAGAGACGCAAGGTGACTGCTGACACTTTCTCTTTGTTTCTGTGGCCCAAAGATGATTAGTTCAGTCTTGTTTTTGTTCAGTTGGAGAAAATTATTTTGCATCCACACATCAATCTGTTCAATGCAGTGACACAGTGAATGGATTGGTCCATTTTCACCTGCAGTGAGTGAAATGTAAATCTGAGTGTCATCTGCATAATTATGGTAGGATACGTCACAGCTGCGTATTAACTGGCCTAAAGGAAGCATGTAGAGATTGAATAATAGAGGTCCCAAGATAGACCCCTGTGGAACCCCACATGTCAGGGCCATTTGGTCTGACACACAGTTACCAACCGAAACAAAGTACTTCCTGTCTTCAAGATAGGACTGAAACCATTTAAGGGCAGTTCCAGTGATACCTATCCATTCCTCTAATCTTTGTGCCGGGATTTCATGGTCCACTGTATCAAACGCAGCACTCAAGTCCAACAGAACTAAGACAGAGACTTTGCCTGCGTCAGTGTTCATACGGATGTCATTTGTGACTTTGATAAGTGCAGTCTCAGTGCTGTGATGGGGCCTGAATCCTGACTGAAAAGGATCAAAACAGTTGTTAAGTAATAGAAAGTCATTAAGTTGTTGATATACAACTTTTTCGATGACTTTCCCTAAAAATGGCAGGTTTGATATGGGCCGATAGTTGTTTGAGCACTGTAGCTTTAAGACTGCTCTTCTTTAGGAGAGGCTTAATGACAGCAGTTTTTAAGGCCCTTGGAAATGTTCCAGGTTGTTACTATTGTTGTTGATGATCTCTGAGAAGAATATTTCTCTTTCTTTTTGCAAAGTTTGATTGAAAACATGCAAATTTTCTTTGTATACCTCATAATGAATTAAGAGTTTCAATTTTTCTTTCGGCTTTTCAACATTCCCTTTTCTGTGCCCTGACAGAGTGAGCATTGCTCCATGAAGCCTTCTGCCTCATCCTGATCACTTTGACCTTAACAGGAGCAATGGTGTCTATAACATTTAAAACACCTGAAGTATAACAATTCAACAAATCATCAACTTGACCTGATGAGGCATTTTCAAACCTGATTGCCTCCATAAACTGTGTCCTGGTGTTATCGTTAATGTATCTCTTTTTTACAACAGAAGGTCCAACAGCAACTTTTGGAATTATGGACAGATGAAAAAAGACACATGAATGATCAGATAGAGCAACATCAATCACAGTGACATCTGAAATATGAACACCTTTAGTAATGACCAGGTCCAGAGTGTGACCTCTGTTATGGGTCGGCTCATTAACATGCTGACAAAGACCAAAAGTATCAAGAATAGTAGAAAGTTCTTTGGCATTTCTGTCACAAACATTATCCAAGCCTGGAGAAATCCTTTTTTAAAACTTCTGATTCCCCCTTCCTGGTGTCAACTGCACCCACGTGTAACATCAGCTGTTTAATCCCTGTGTGTTTGGACATGACTTGGGGGAGGAGTGCTGTTATATCAGTGACTGTACTTGGAAAAGCTGCATGTAGCATATCTAAGTCTCTGACAGCACCATCTCCAAGCAGCAAGATATCTCTGACCTTTACTTTTGGCATAGATTCTTTGTCTCTGTTTGCCTGGTGCTTTTCCACAGATTCATGTCTCCTGTTTTTCATAGAATAAGCTTGATTTACTCCATGTTTTTCATTTACAGCAGAGTTTTCTGGTTCATTCACCTTTAGCTCAGTCAGTGGTTGGAATCTGTTTTTTAGCTGGATGTCTGGTGATGATACATATGCTCTTGTGATGCCAGCATTCTTTTATCTAAACCAGTGCTGCTTTGGCTGGGCACCAAGTTTATGCCAGGTGGTATCATTTTGTTTAAATCCCTTTGCTTTGCTCAGTTTTGGGAATGACACTGTATCATCCAAGTTTAAATTCACAGTCTTACCACATTGTGTGATCGGTATTGTCTCCTGAAGTCCTCTTTCAGATTCCAAAGCAAAAGTCTTTGTTTGTAGCACACTGATTTCCTGTTGATATTTCCAGCAATTTTGGCAGAAAGAGTTTGTAGTTGTTGTTTTTACCCCAGACATGTTGAAAAATAGATACCAAGGCTCCAGTCGCTCGGCGAGTCCAACGTATTGTTTAAAAAGTAAAAAAAACAAGTAAAAACATAAAAGCAAAATCCAGTTAAAAGAAAGTAAAAAGTAATGTAAAAAGTTAATCATAAAATCATTGGCTAAATGTAGAGATAACTAAAAAAGAAAAGTAAAGCAGGCATGAGCAAGCAGAGGTGCGACTGCACTCTCCAGAAGCAGGAAGTGGGAAAACCTCCTTACTTACTTTTCTTTAGTAGTAGCCCATGTCACTAGACATCACTCTGTTAAGCTCTTCATCTGATTTCTTATGAATTTGAAAGTTTATTTTGTATAAATACACATAATACATACACTTATGGTTAAAGCACGTCCACATCTGATTTAAATTGTTCATAAGGCTCAAAAATCTTGGAAATGTCCATACCTTTAGAGGGAGACATCATTTTCACTGGACAGAAGCTCTTTTTGATATTTTTGATATCCCTGATTGATTGGCCGCATAACTTGCAAACTTGGAGATTATGGATGCGAGACACTTTCAAGCCAATATTACAACTCTCATCTACTTTTAATTTTCTCTTGTATTGAGTGTCTCTTGCCCTTTTGTTTCTGTGAGGCTCTTCAGTGTGGCAGCAGGGCGTTCCCTCACTCGTGCTGGTGCTAGAGGGTGAAGACCGGCCTCATCTACCTGCTCCTCCTCAAGACTGCTGCAAACCCTGTTTAAAAGCATTCTTTCTGTGCCACCTCATTATACAAAGTCTGCATTCTTTTTCTACTCCATCACTGTATTTAAGAGAACTTGAAAATCTGAAAATTTTAACAGGCTACCGCTTCTGAAAGAAGTAGAACAACCACCCGGGCTGCAGTCCACTTGGTCTGCCGGTACCTATCAGCTGCCTATCACGCCAACAAGGAAACAATGAAAACCTCGGGTCCGGGAGGAGTTCGTTGAGGCCATGAAGGACTATCGTTCGGCCTTTGAAGCGGGACTATGTCTGGAGGGACTATGTCTCTCAGCTGGCCTGAGACCTGGAAGAGCTGGAGGAAGTGTCTAGGGAGAGGGAAGTCTGGCCATCTCTGCTTAGACTGCTGCCCCACGACCCAGCCCCATGAACAGCCAGTCTCCTGCTGGAAGCTATACTCGGTAACAAAGGATAGGAAACCAATTTATCAATCCAGCTAATCTGCAGAGAGTAAGTATCTTTAGTTGAATGCAAACTAAAAGTACTTTACTTTGCCCATTAATGTACAAACCCCATGTTGTTTTGTATCTGGCTTAAGTGATAGTGAACTGCTGTGTTCAGAATAGATGTAGATTTGACAACATGGCCAAATGCTGGTAGATTTCTATTTTGACTAAAACTTAATTACTTTTACAAGCAGCTTTGGCCAGTTGGATCTCAGTATTTTAATAACTAGCCTAAAGATTTATTCTGCTGATGCAATATCTGCACATTTTAAAGAGTATATACTAATAGGGATTATGTGAAGGAGACTTTAAACATGACGCTATTTGTCAAATGAGGACAATTAACGTGAAATTACAGTAAACAAAGCTTCTTTTTTTAGTCCACGCTTTACTCTCAAGTTCACCTCCAGTCTGAGTTTAGGATTCAGGATTTAGTGCGTAGGTTTAGATTTCTAAGTTGAAGCTTACAATCAGGATTTGGAAAAGTTTTGCATGAATAAAAGAAAAACCAGAGCCAAGTTACAGTATAAACTAAAATGTATTTAATTGAGAGTCGACAAAAAAAAAAAACTGCGCCTCTGTTTTCTATCAGTTAGATTTATATTTCTTACTCAAACAGACAACTTGTCCCAGAATCGGTCAAGATCCTGGGGCTAGTGCAGGTTCCTCAGGAGCTCTGCGTGCCGTGTCTCTGGCATATGTAGCGAATTCTTATGGAACAGTGCTGGTCGTTAAGACGGCCGTCTTCGTGAAGATGAGCGCAGTCCTCGTCTCCCTAGTCCGACCAATTGTCAGGCTGACCCGGGCGCCACCGTCTGAGACCAAAACCATTAGACGGAGAGAAAAACATCCAGACCTCCAGGTGTTTCTGTTCAGTGAACTGAAGGGTTACCTGCGGTCCATGATGTAGGGCGTCCCGTTGACCCATTCCCACTTCCCTCTCTCGTTCGTCAGACCAATCCAATAGAAGGTCCCATGAGTATGATGAGCCACCAAGTCCTGTACAGAGACCAGAACCAGGACAGTCCTAATGGAGTCCCACAGGGGGCAGCACTGGCTCCACTCACATTGTTTCCATTAATGAACTCTAACACTAAGGTTTCCAGAGCTCAGGATGAGGAGTTTGACAGTTTTTACATGGATCAGGTTCTACATGGATTTAAGCAGGTTTCAGTCAGACTTGAACAGGTTTTAGTTGGCTTTAGAGAGGTTTCAGAAGTACTTGAACAGGACTTACCCAGTCCTTGTCGGTGCTCAGGATCAGGAGATGGCTTTGTTGAGAGTTACACGTGTCTCGGGCATCGTGCCAGTTCAGAGACGTTTTACTGAAGAAGTAACAGCTGGAGCCTAGCAGCTCCCAGTTCAGAGGGCAGCAGCCGGATGGCTCCGAGACTGCAGAGACCGGGTTAGACCGGGTTAGACATGAATCAAGTTACACCAGACCAGGACCAGCTGAAACTCACTGTTGTGGATGAGGCGCTCGAGTGAACACTTGAGGGAAGCCACTGTCTTGCTCAGAGAGTCCAACCCCGAGAGCTGCTTCAGGGAGTCAGCCACTGCAGGAAGACCAGTTTACAACAGGTTTTAGCTGGTTTAGAACAGGTTTTAGTGAGATTCGAACAGGTTTTTGTTGGACTCCTGGTCAGACCTGAGGTTAGCTGGTCTTTGTTCGCCTCCACAGAGAACCTTAACCTCTGGACGTCTTTAACTGCATCTGGATCAGAACCACAGCATTAAACACAAACGGTTTGGTTGGATAAAAGTTAGTGAGTGAGTTGTTGTTACACGGAACAACCTCCTGGACCACAACCAGTCTGGGTTCAAGAGCAGCCATTCAACCAAAACTGCACTGCTCTTAGTCATCAAAGCCCCGAGACTAGCAAAGGAATACGTTCCTGCCAGATCCCTGCACCCTGCAAATAAACAACGTCTGGTGGTACCATCCCAAATTTTGCTACCTTGTGTTGTTAAAATTGCTTCAATTGTTTTCCTCACTTGGAAGTCGCTTTGGATAAATACGTCTGCTAAATGAATAACTGTAAATGTAAATGTACCTTTGTTGATGCGGTGTGCGTTGCTCAGAGACTGGCTCAGGTTTGACACAGTCTCCTCCAAGGTCCACAGACGACCGGACGTCCTCGAACCTGGACAGACTTTAGATCAGACACCACACTCTAACCAAGTTTGAGTTTGAATATAACTGGTTTTGGATCTAACCAGGTTTGAGATAGATTTCTCTCATTTTACTAAAGATGAACCTTAGATGTCTGTAGCTCGGTGGGTTGGGTCTATAGCTAGGTGGGTTAGGTGTGTGGGGGACAGAGCTTTAGCTTACTGCTGACTCCAAAAGCGATGATGATGATGAGAATGAAGGCTGTGGTTAAAGCCGGGATCAGCCATCGCCGAGACCGGGACAGAACCAGGAACTGGACCGGACCTGGACCTGGACAGATTTCACAGACTCTGATAAACACAGCTGCAGTCTTATATTGTTTCCTTTGAGCCACAGTTATTTTCACACTTGACGGTAAAAGGGTCACAAAAACCTGTGACGACAAACTGTGTCATTGTTATCACTAAGCTCTGATTTATTACACTTTCACATCTCGGAGGCGAGAGCGTATAAATAAAAATACTTTATAACAAATGTAAAAAATAAAAAAAACATTTGTCTAAATTTAGCACTGTTCAGAGAAACTGAGCCAAAGTGAAGACGACAAACTAAAGTGAAACAGCACAAATATCTCAAAATACACTGATTTTCTCAGCACTTTTAGAATAAGACAAAGTAAAAACCTGAGTGTGCAGTCACAGCCAAGACATTAGAATTTATATTGACACTAGATGGATCTGAACAGGTTTTAACCACATTTATAATATAATATTAAAGACACAACTGAGTCTTGGTCCAGACCCAGTTCTGGTCCAGTCCCGGTCTCATACCTTGGTTCCAGAAGGAGCTGGATTCGTCGTCAGGTTCGTCGTGAAACTCGGTCGACATTTCTCTGGATCTAGACTGAGGTCAATGACACAGACTTTGGACCAGACTCTGTTTGTTCATTGCTTCCACACACAAAAAAGGAAAAAAAAACAAAAAACAATTAACTTTAACTCAAATCTGTATAAAATAGTTTAAACTGAACTTGTTTTTATTTTATTTGTGTTAATAATGTATTTATTTAACAGGAAACTGAAACAAATAAAATTTTCTCTGGAAATTAAATTTTCTCCGTCAAGCTGCTTATTGGTGCAGCTTGACAGTTTTTGTCCGGGTTTATTACCTGTTGTGTCTGATCATTGGAGTCACATTTTCTGCTTCTTTTATTTAAAAAAATGGTAAAACTGGACCAACTTTCCTCAAAAAAATAAAATACTAAAATAGCCTATTGGCCTATGAAGTTTAGAGCTGACCTGATCCTGTAATTATCTCTGTCTTGTTAAACATTGCGTTGAAGAATTGCCAACATTTTTCCACATTTAATTTGCTGCTCTTTTCTCAAATTAATTTTTTTCTATTTTGAGTTGTTTTGCTGAAAAATCACATTATTTTGGAACAGAATAATCCATTTTCCTGGTATATCAGTGTTGACCAATGGGAGCGCTCCTTTTTCCTGAAACAAGCTGTGATTGGCCAGTCTCCGGCTGTGGGTTGATTATTCTCATTTATTAAACTCCTGATATAAAGTCTAGATGAGGTGGGGGTGGGGGTCACAAGATGGTTGCTTGATCTGGAGCTGCCTGCCGAGGCTCTTGTATTCCTCTCAGTTTACTATTTAATTCTGTCTTCTCAGTAGCGTACTGCATATATTTAGTGGCTACAAACATGGTAGTGATAAATTTTGCAGTGATGACAACCAGGGCAACTAAGCAAAGCGCTGTAGCTAGTGGGGCTAACGCAAACCCTAAGCCCGTAAGCCATACCACGGACCCAGGTGTGTTGTTAGCAATGCAACAGACTGTTCAAAAGGCTTCTGTCAGGTTTACAGGAAGAGGTGAAAGATATGAAAAAGGTTAACACTGATCTCTGGATTGATGTAGATGGGGTCCTGCTTTGGCTAGATGAAGCAGAGCACCATATCACTCAATTGGAGGATGATTCTGCGGAAAAAAGCGCCAAAAATGCAATCACCTTTTTTTTAGCTTGAAGGGTGGCCAGTGCCTGAGTTCACATTAAGGGAGTTGTGCAGGGTGCAGGAGAACATAAAATGTTTTTGTATGTTGATGATGTTTTGCTTCTGGTACTTGACCCTTCCTTTTCAATTCTAAAGATTTTGTCTAATTGAGACTTTCTCCAGATTATCAGGCTATACAATAAATTGGCAAAGGTCTGAATGCCACAATCAAGTCAATGTTCCTAAGCTCTCCTATCTCTATTCCAACTTAGGTGAATATCAGTTGGTTTGAAATACCCAGTGTTGCCACAGTTACTTTGAAAAAGTAACTTAGTTACTTTACAGATTACTTGATTTAAATAGTAACTTAGTTACTTTACAAGTTACTTTATTAGTTACATTCAGCAGCTGCCAACAACATAAAAATGACAACTGGTTTTTCCAACAATCACTTTATTTGAAGTGTATTTTTAACAGTAACATCAACAATCTATCTCCTGACAATTAAAGTTGAATTTAAAAACTATTTCCTGAAAAAATACATGTTTTTACAAAAAATAAAGGCAGTCTCTCTTGACTTAACATAAATACTTGTTTTAATAAAAAATAAAGGCAGTCTTTCTTGACTTAACATAAATACTTGTTTTAATAAAAAATAAAGGCAGTCTTTCTTGTCTTAACATAAATACTTGTTTTAATAAAAAATAAAGGCAGTCTTCCTTGACTTAACATAAATACTTGTTTTAATAAAAAAAATAAAATAAAGAAAAAGACTACTACATTTTTTGACCATCAAGGAGTGGTTTTACAAAACAAAACAAGTGTGTAACACCACATGTAAGCTTATATCATGTTTTCTTTACTTTTGTTACTTTGGCCAAATCTTAGTTTGTAATCCCATGTTATGAGTGAAACAGTGGAGTGGGGCGAGTAAACCAGTGGTTGTACCTCATTAACAGAAGCTTCACAAACCTTCTATCAGAAAGTCTATTTCTTCTAGGAGTGAGCACCAAACCTCCCAGACTGAAAAGACGCTCCACAGGAGCACTTGATGGGGTTGGAGTGTTATACTTCAAGAAAATGTTCTTTATGTTTGTAAACTGATGCAGAATCTGAAGGTCATATGCTGACCTCAGGTAGTCCATGACTTCATTTTCTGCAGAATAGGTCTCCTCTGGCTCTGCCTCAAAAGTGAAAAAGTCCATCTAACCTTGGCTGGAAGATGTGGTGGGCACACTAGCAGGGCTCTGTGCTGCAACACCTGAAAGCTCATACTGGGGAGAAATAGAGGCAAAGAGGTCTTTATCCTCAATATCAGGTATTTGTGGAGACATGTGTAGCGGAGGAGGTGGTTGGCTCACCCTGACCAGTGGCAGAGGATGCTCCAAAATATTTTAGAAGTGCTCCTGAAATTGCAATTGAATTGCATTTGAAATCAAAAGACCATAGGATAATGATTTATAAAGCTAAAACAGCCTGGGGTCAAATTGACTCAAAACATAATAGAAGGGTTACATAAACATGCTCTTACACACTAAATGTCTGTCATTACACGCTATATCCTCCTAGACCCGGAAAAAAACATTTATTTATTTATCATTTTTTTCCTTTCATGTCATCACATTGTTTAGAGCATAGAAACAAATGGTAAAAAAAAAAAAAAACATATTGAAAAATTTTATTTATGTTATGCTATGGTCACTGGGACTCAGTTGTTTAAAAAATAAAATTACTTTAAATTATATGTATAGGCAAAAACAATGGGATTTTATTTTTTTTAATCACCAAAAACTTTTTGGGTTTCAGGATATTTTAATTTATATATTAATCTAACTTTCATGAAAGAACTATTAGCTCTTTGGTTACTGCCTCAAATTCTATGCATGACACACTTTTAGTTATGACTTGTAAAACTATACTTAGGAAACTATACTTAGCACACTGTGTAGCAAATAGCTACATAGCAAATGTTCGTCTTTAACCTAAAGATTTGAAAATGCCATTGGTTATTTACAGAGCCTTACGTTAAACCAACTGATGGAAATGATAACTGAACTTGTAACAGTTTTATTGCAAAGCACAATATTATAAATTAGATCTCATTAGTGAGTTGAAACCAAATTATTGTTGGAAAAATACACTCTTATCAGAATGATTGTTAAACTTGTGTATATTTCAGTTTAAGATGTTTAAGTTTTCAAGCTTCTCTAATGTGAATTCTCTTTGTCATTTGTATAATAGATCCACTAGGTGGAGCTCTAAGCATTTTTGTTCTGGTAATTTAAGCACTGAAGAAGAGCTGTAATGTGGCTTTTTTGTTTGTTTGAACACACATTAAAGGTGGACGCATATTGTGTTGTGCGTTTAGACGGATAAATGAGTACTCTGAGTCTTTATTTAAAATCAACAATTATTGTTGTATAAGCATAGCAAGCATCATTAGCAAAAGGGCTAACAAAGAGTTATACCCACCACCAATTAACATTAGCTCTTCATTCATGAAATGGATCATACAGAGAGAGAGAACATAGTTGCATACCTTAATCTTTTGCTTGTTTCTCCTCTTCTTCTTTTCATTTTTTTCCAAATTGGGCACCTGCTGGCTTTGACCTTTTCTTCTCCATCTCTGTTTATTTGGCACTCGACAATCAACAGATTTCCCATCCCCCCAACTGTCACTCACGACCAGAAGTCAAGACTAAACCAATTCACCTTGATGACCGCATAATTGTTTTGTATTACCTAGTTTCATTTGCAGGAACTATAGGCTGTCCGTTCCATTTGAGAGAGACCCAGAGGTGAAATTTCGCTCGCGCCTCGCGCCCCACCCCCTTTTACACTTCTCTCACAACACACAGCTTCTGTGCATGGTACATTTTCAGCAGGGGCGCCGGCAGCTGCAGGGAGCGCCAATTAGCCAATTACACACACAGTGAAATGATATAAATGATGAAAACCGCTTCGCGACGCAGAGTATTTTTTTAATTTTAATTTTTTATTTTTATTAATCTGCTCGTGCTGCCGCCCCCAATGTGTCACGAAAAAATGACGCCCCGGTTCGCCCGTGCCTAAAACCGCTACTGCTGTCAGCCATCTGAGTTTGAATTTTGGACAACTGACTGCTGCGAGAAGGGCATCTTTGTCGTCCAGCACACGGGTCTGGATAGCCTGAAAAATATAATTGATATGTTAATGCATAAATATGCATACATACATAATGCAGGACAATATTTTATTATGTCATTAAATTACTTACAAATCATGCCTAATATGGGATCAATATTATGGATTTAATTTTGTTTTAGGTTACTTACTGACAATTGCATTTTTTTAATCTTCTTTTGCAATGATAATGTATATTCTGTTCCATGTTCATGACTAGTGTGATGCAAGAAATTTTAACTAGCTTAAAAGAGGGGAACATACCTGCACTATGACATCTGGAAGGCCTGCAGTCATACTGGAGAGGGCATCTTCAACATCCAGGGTCTTCTGCATCAGAACTTCAAGTGTGGGCAGTAAAGTCCCATAAGGACAGTCACCTTGTAAAATATCAAGTGCTGCAGTCAGAGGCTTCATGGCGGTGCAGTACTCATGCAGAAACTGGTACTCTTTCTCTTTGAAGCACTTAACTCCCAGCTTGGTGCACAGAGTATTCAGCTCACACATGGGTATTTCTGCAACTCTCTTTACAGCATCAAAAAATGAATTCCACCTTGTGGATGTTGGTACCAGGAGCTTTCTTTTGCTGACCTCCTCCACTGTTTCTGATGCAAGGGTAGATCTACTTGATTTGGTCCAAAGAGCTGAGCATTTTGCTGTGCTGCTCCTATACACAGCCTTGCTCTCTGCATTGGAAGTTAAATATTTATCTACATCATTTGTGGAAATTAGGTTGATGGTGTGTGAAGCCCACCTGTGGTGCGGGGGAAGAGACAGCTGGCATTCACTTTCATCTACAGCTGAGAGGATTTCTGACATATCTAAAAAAGTTACATCATCATTTGTGGGGGTGGACTCTCCCTCCTCCATCTCATCATCTGACTCTGTGACAGGCTGATAAACATTAAACGCCTTAACAAAGTTGGATCCATTATCAGTCACTGTTGCAACTACTTTGTGTAGTAATCCATACGATGAGTGAATGTTTTCTGCACCAATAACATCATATGTGTGTTTGCCGCGAATTCTCCTACATGCCAATGCAGCCTTGTTGCGCTCTAATGTGGATCTACTAATCCAGTGGAGCGTTACTCCCATATAACTTCTGTTGTTAGCAGTCCAAATATCCGCGGTTGTTGACACAAAGTCGACCTCATTCACATACCTGCCAACATGTACGCATTTTTCGTACTCGGCACGCATTTTGACTCATACGTACACTTGTACGATTTGCTGCTCTCTAGGTACGCATTTTGTTGCTTCTCGCATTTCACCGATTACATTTTCTATGCAATCTATTTTTACGCTGATTCTGCCGCTGATCCACAGTGTGTAAGTCATAAGGAAGTCAAAGTAAGTGCAGTGAAAAGCGTTCGGCCAATCAGAGCGCTGCATGTTATCCCGCCGACCACCTGCCCCTCCTATCCACAAGCTTCGCGCTCAATTAAATTCAGCCACGGTGCCTCTCAAGCAAGCCAGAGCAAGATAACGTAGGCTACCTAGGCTTTCATGCCGTGACTGAACCGCCTCAAAAAAGGTTAGAAAAACGCAAAGATTTTTAGACCGCTATCGTGAGAGATGGCCTTGCCTCCAGATGTCCAGGCTACCTCATCATGCGTTCTGCACCGTCTGCAAGACGGACGTCGACATCAGTCACCAAGGGGCAACAGGTAGCGTTAACGAACTCAGTTACACACAAACACTCCACATCCCCAGAAACATAATTATATTAAAAATAAAAGGATGATGAGAAATAAACGTTCAGTGTCAATAGGCTAGCTTATCAAACCGGGCATCCTTCCCATTAGTTGGGGATATTAGTAATTGAATTTATGAACATAAAAAATGACATTGACATCCTAACGAGCAGTCTAGCTGTGACGACCTCAGTTCAGTTCACGCGTTCATGTAGGCTACGCTAACATGTAAGGGTGGCGCTGCCAATAACGCACCTAAAAGCTGTCACAAATAACCGTCTCATAGGTTTCTCACAGGTGTGTGTGCAACGGTGGGCTGTCAGGTCCTCGCGGGGTCACAAGTCACGTTTTCATGCATGCTAACCCTAACCTAACCCTAACCCTAACCCCTAACCCTTGTCGCATACGTGACTTCACTCCCAGAGATGCAAGAAGAAGTACTTTTTTTTTTTATTAAGGAAAATGACAAAAATAGTAACGCACAGTGACTTGGTTAAGTAACTTTAATCTGATTACTGGTTTGGAAATAGTAATGCGTTAGATTACTCGTTACTGAAAAAAGTGGTCAGAATAGAGTTACTAAGTAACGCGTTACCGGCATCACTGGAAATACCTAGGTAATATGTTTTGCTTTGAGCTTACCAACCTAATCCCAATTAATACTCACCCACTGATACAAAGGTTGAAGGAAATTTTTGACAGGTAGAAGTTGTTAAATCTCACTCTGTGGGGTAAAAAATGAATACTATTATAATGCTAGTTGTTCCACAGTTTAATTACAATGCTGTTTATAAACAAAATATTGGACTAATAAAAACATTTCTCTGGAATGCTAAGAAACCGAGAATTGGATTAAGAAAACTCACGGCGTTGAGGGATTCCGGGGAACTGGCACTTCCTGACCTGAAACATTACATTTGAAAGGAATAAGTTATCTAGAAATTAGAAAACTCCGGAGTCAGATGTAAGGGGGGTACAAGTTGAAATGGCACTGGCAGCTCCTTTTAATGTTATCCAATTACTCTCACTTAATTTATCTTCAGTCTGAAATAACCCAGTTGTATTGGAAAATCTCCCTTTCTTTGGTGCAAATGGCTTGTGCAATGTGTACAAAAAATAGGGCATTTGTATGGGGATGACAATTTCATGCCATTTAATGTGTTAAAAGAAACTTATATCTTGTCTGACAATGTGGACAATTTTTGTGAGCTCAGTCTTAATGATGATGCACAAAAAGAAAATGTACAGCAATGCTGACTTCATTTACATTTACATTTATTCATTTAGCTGACACTTTTATCCAAAGCGACTTACATTGTTCTAATGTAATTACCAGTGTTACAGCCACTGGAGGCAAGGTGGGTTAAGTGTCTTGCCCAAGGACACAACGACAGAATGAACTGTGGGGAAAGCGGGAATCGAACCACCTACCTTCCGGTTGAAGGACGACCGCTCTACCCACTGAACTACTGCCGCCCCACTTCATTAGCAAACTGCAGGACTCAGCCAGTCCTGCAGGACTGACCTAATGAAGCCAGCATTGCTGTTTTACAGGAATCTTTTGATTAACCAAGGTGCAATATTTACAGTTTGAGATTGGTCTGCATAGGCTTTGAATAGGTTTTTTAGTTTATTTAAACTAATTTTATTTGGATTTGAACAGGTTTTGCGACATCTGAATACAACTGGATTCCCATTACTGCATAAATTAAAACTCAATTTTAAAAGAGTCGACAGAAAAACAGTAAGCCTCTGTTTTCCTTCAGGTCAGATTTATATTTCCCGAATCAGTCAGGATCCTGGGGCTTGTGCAGGTTCCTCAGGAGCTCTGTGTGCTGTGTCTCTGGCAGATGAAGCGATGCCTCATGGAACAGTGGTGGTCGTTAAGACGGCCGTCATCGTAAAGATGAGCACAGTCCTCGTCTCCTTCACCTCTCCCGTGTCCCGTCCAACTGTCAGGCTGACCCGGGTGCCACCGTCTGAGACCAAAACCATTAGACGGAGAGAAAAACATCCAGACTTCCAGGTGTTTCTGTTCAGTGAACTGAAGGGTTACCTGCGGTCCATGATGTAGGGCGTCCTGTTGACCCACTCCCACTTCCCTATTCAGTGCATGATGTGTTGAATGCATACTATGATACGTGTGTATTTGATTGATTGGTTCATTTAATTACATATAGGAAACTCAGACATCTTGAAGATGTCATAGAGCTTGTTGAGGAAGAAGTAGCTGGACCTTCAGGGCTTCAGGTGAGGTCTTTATGAACTATGAATTATTAAAGCGTGATTAAAGGAAATCATGCATTTTAAAAGTTTTAAAAACCATGTCCCCTTCATATTTAAATTGCTCTGAGGGGGTTTGGGGGTGTCCCCACCAAAGCTGAGACCAAACCTACGCCCATGACCTGACGACATTTTGTAGAAACATGGAGAGTGTAATTGAAATGGTAAGCATGTTAGTTACATGATTAACAGGGAGGGAGTGTTAATCAGGGCGGGTGCAGGAGGAAAGTGTGTGTGTGTGTGGGCCTGGTTGGGCCACGATGAAGATGATGATTTACCTAAATTAATGAATATTATAATAAGACAACTTAATCGTTGTTGCCATTATATAGTCTGTCAGATTGTCACCCACTGCACTAGCCACTCAGTCATCTAAAGTCAAAGAACACAGCATAAGCTATTTTGCATTGTTTTTGTAGATGGGTTAGCAGAGTTAACTTATTCAATTGCAACTTTGGCTGACTATTCTAATGTTAACCCTTTAATACCCATAATGGCCGTACGGCCCTTCTCTAGAAAAACTTAAATGATGCCATTTGATTATTTTAATTATTACTCAGAATGGCTGCGTCAAAGCGCCCACGACTAGTAACGCATGCTATTTGGGGATTAAAACCCGCCTTGCATTATGAAAGCTGTATATTTTTGTTTAGCTGTATATTCAGCGAAGTAGATATTTGCTCATGTTTCTAATGAATTTTCAACATCATTAATATGCAATATTTACGGTGAGTGAATAATATGAATATCATATATTTTTAGGACGTTTTGTGTAAGTAATTTGGTAGTATAGGTTGGTTTTCTTTTTTTTAAGGAGTATCTCAACAATGAGAGGTAAATCTTGTTTGGTGTCATATTAAAGAGGGTTTGTGCTCTTTAAAACAAAGTAGCCTATACTTGCAATTGTAAACTAGTTTTTCTGCTGTCTGGTTCATTGGAAAAAAAACATTTCTTTTTAGAATTAGCAGTATTCTACATCCTCATTATATTGGGTTCTAAAGGGTTAACTAGCTTTTATAACATGGAGCCCTTTGTCCATCTAGAAATCCTGCTCTTCAAGAATACAGGACTATATAACCAAAATGGATCCTTACTAAGTGTACTTTTAATAACTCTTCCAAATAATTGTAATCCTCTCTCTCTCTGTCCTTATGTATAGTCAAGCCAGGTTGAGTTAGCAGTGGAGGAGAGAGACAGGGAGGAACCTTTGATCACCAGGGAGTCTGTCAAGAGAGAGTGAGTACACTGGGCCACTTGCACTGGTGAACTGGTCCATGGCACTTAGTTCTCAGCTTTGTAGGGGTTTTTGGAATGGAACAGTAGATATGCATATCTACAGGGACCGCAAGGATGGTGTACTAGTTGGTTGTGTCTGACCGATTGTGGTGGGCCGGTCTGAGTAAAAATGCCAGGGCCTTTTTTTTGTCCCAGTCCAGCCCTGATTAGTAGCCAATGTCATTCTGTAGACATCACTCTGTTAAGCTCTTCACCTGATATCTTATAAATTTGAAAGTTTATTTTGTGTAAATACACACAGTACATACACTTATGGTTAGAGCCCGTCCACATCTGATTTAAATTGTTCATAGTGCTCAAAAACCTTGGAAGGATCCATACCCTTAGATGGAGACATCATTTTCACTGGACAGAAGCTCTTTTTTTATATTTTTGATGTCCCTGATTGATTGGCCACATAACTTGCAAACTGGGAGATTCTGGATGTGAGACACTTTCAAGCCAATATTACAACTCTACTTTAAATTTTCTCTTGTATTGAGTGTCTCTTGCCCAGGACGCTTCTTTTGTTTCTGTGAGGCTCTTCAGTGTGGCAGCTGCAGGAGGCTGCATGGCACAGGTGCTTGTGGAGGGGGCAAGGCTTCACCACAGTATACATGAGTCTGTTGTTTTTCACACTGATGTCCTGTTGTGCCGGCGCATAGTGTAGTGACAAAACTGACCTCTCAGTCTTTGGCACTATTGTATGGAATAAGTTATGAACGCAACACCAGATCCCATGCCATTAGAGTCTTTATTGTTTCACAACCAACACAATAAACGACCCTAATAGTCTCCCCAACAACTACTGATGTTTGAACAGTAGACATAAGCTTTTATACAGTTCTGATATGACAGTACAGTAATAACTCTTTGATATCATTGTGCAAGGCCCGGTAGATCCCCTCATTAACTCCCTGATTCTAGATTCTAGTCATTCTGTACGGCCTTAGGCTACTCCTCGGCTCTGTATCCTCCGATAACAGCCCCCTGCGTCTTTATTTGGTCCTTCCTGTGTGTGTGTCTGACATTAGGTTTTGTCTTTTATATTAATATGTTTAAATGAATAACTAACTGGGTCTACATAGTTTAAAACACATAACATATACAATATTACACCACATATCCCCTCTTCGAGACCTCTAGGTCTCGTCTTGCTAAACATTACAACTTGTTCATAATACATGTGCATTACAATCATCACACTGATCCAAATTATACTTATTTAGCTCAAACAATTCCCAGTAGATCCCCCTTCGTCTTACCATAACAACATATGGTTAACTTGTCGTACCGTCACTTAACACCGTTACAGCATGAAATATAAGAATATATAATTACTCATACTAAAATATAATACTTATATGAGTACAAAATTGTCATAAAAATGAACACTGGTATAGCATGCAAGAATATATAATTACAAAATTTTAATAATAAAAATGCATTTTCTCTCAGTTCTTGTATAGTAGAACTAGTATCATTTTGTTATTCATTCAAATCCCCTCTTATGTCAAATCTAAACAACATTTTCTAAATCTACTACATTTCTAAATCACATGTACTGCTCACAAACAGGAACTCCTCCTGTCGCCATGGAAACAGTCCAAGAGATGACGCTATGACATTTTCTTTGGGCTCTCTTGTTTGTAAATCACTGAACAGTGTAACTGCGTCTTTGGCCCTTGTGAAGTTTTAAATAGTCTTTGTGTTCTTTCCATTTTAGTCCATCTCTGTATTAGTTCTGAATCCTGTGGTCATCTCAGCCGGGACATTACAGATTGAATAATCATTTCTCTTCTGCCCTGCTGTTATGTTAACAAGGCACTGTCTCTGGATGCAGCTCAACTGCTCACACATCCAGCTCCTCTGGTATCTGATGAAGGTTTAATGGGGGTTGGGTGGACTCACCAGACTCTGCTTTAGGCCAGTCTCACTCTCTGAAACTGCCTCAGACCCCTCTGTGTGCGGCGGACGTTCCTCTGTATGAGATCCACTGTGATCTGTTAGAATAAGCTTGTTACAGTGACATTAGCTCTGCTGAAGAAGACTGGAGCATAAACACATGCTATTCATATTCCGGGGTACCACAGGTAAACTCTTGTCGCTGCGCTGTTGTTCTTCAAACCCCTGTTTTTCTTTCTTCTCCTTGTGTCTTTTATTCAGTTTGTTCATTTGCAGCAGTGTTAGCTTTTTCAACACAGTCTTATTAGTTTCTTCTCTTTTCTTTATCTTTCTGTAGCCTTCCCATGATCCGCAATAATGTCCAGTTGATCTTTTCTTTTCTTTAGCCATCTTCTCCCACATTTCTTGAATATTTTTTCATAAGCCTTTAGACTTGGGCTGTATGAGGTCTGTTTGGGATCAGAAGGCTGAATGTTGATGATACGCTTTAATTGTGCGTCAGCTCCAGAAAAACTCTTCCGTGTTTTAACAGTTTCTCTGGCAATTTTGTTTTTATCTTCTCTGTCTTGTTGGAACTGACTTCTTATCGTTTTGTCCAGTTCTTTGAATTCTTTTATTTCATTGTTTCTAAAGTCAGTCACTTTTGAACAGGAGCGGGTCTCATCACAAATCTCTGTCTTATCATTCTCTTGATCGGGGGTGCTATTCCCAGGAGGTGAGACACTGTTGGAGCCACTCTCATCTCCTCCAACTAATGCTCCACTCTCTGGTTCAGCTAAAATCAGCTTGAATTGTCCCGTTATTTCCTCATTTATTTCTTCAGACAGCGCTTTTATTGGAAACTGCTCAAGAATGTCTTTATATTGAAAAGGCAATAGGGCTGAAGGTTCGGTACAAGTCTTAACAATTATTTCTAGACCCAGCTGACTGCACTGGTTTTGTTTCAATTAGTCCACTTAGTCTCCGTTTTGACTTGTCTCTAAACCATCCTAATATTTCACTTTCTTTTATACGTTTTTTCTCTCATTTAAAACTTTGATCCATAGCCTTGTAAAGTTTTATATTACTCTCTATTTCATTGCAGCACATTGGGTTAAAGCTGCCCATAATAGGCCACTGTAATGCTGCGTTCACACCAAACGCGAATTGCGCGAATAAAAATCACGCTATTCTCGCGTAGTTGGACGCTTGAACATTTTGAGTTTACTCGCTTCATTCGCGCGTGAAATTCGCTTCATTCGCGCGTGAAATTCACTCAACAACAGACGCGAATTCGCGTCATAGGAGGGGCTTCTGCCAGGCGGGTTGTCTTCCGGTCTTGTTGAAGAATGGTTGAGATGGATTTTATCGAGAAAGTAGCAGTGCTCTATTTACTTTGGAGGACTGAAAACGGCGTGAACCCGTTCGCGCTGTGCGGGGTCCATCGGATGCTTCAGAGGCGGACCCAGCTCCGTAAGTTTCACAAACTTCTCCAGGAGCTGCGCCTGGATGACGGCCGCTTTCAGCGGTACTTCCCACTGACCCGGCCCCAGTTCGATGACCTGTTGTCCCGGGTCTGTGCGAGGATTTCCCGCAGGACAGCAACTACTGACGCTCTATTCAAGTCTGTCCATCTGTCTCCAGTCAATATTTGATGTGATTATGAGTAATTAATATGTGGACAACTACAGTCTTCTGAACACAGTTATCAGTCCTACAGTCAATATAGTATTATGTCTATACAATCGTATTTAGAATTATATTTATAACAGTGTGTTGTATCTCTTATTTGTTTTTATTTCTTTAATAAATGGAGCCAGCCTCCAAAAAGAATCTACGACTCATGGCTTGTTTCTCATTAGTGTATTGTTGGGAGTTTTGCTGTTGGTTATTCCAGCAAACATTTAAGTGTTTTAACAAGGAATAAGTTTATTTTAATTTTATTTTTATATTGTTATGGATGTATGTTGTGAATACTGGTTATATACACATGGGAAAATTATTAATGGTTGTTTTAAAATTGATATGTTGAATTTGGTTATTGTGTGACGTCAAAATTAAGGGACGGATTGCGCCTGCGCTCCCTCAGTATAGTCCGTGACTGAGGAGAGACGGGTATGTATCAGGGAAGCTCTGTAATAAAGAGCGGAAAATATGTAGAACTGAGTGAAGTTTTGAGTTGATATTGATTGTAACAAGTTCCTAGGACTAGAATAAGTAGTTATATGTATGTTTTCATTGATAAGAAAGTTTTATTTTTTGAATTATGTTCGCGCACGTGTTTTTTTTTTGTGTTGCTGCCTGCGTGCCAGATTCGAGCGTGAGTTTTTATGTTGACAAGTTTTCTACATATAATTCGGTGGATTCTGTTTATATAAATGTTTGTTAGTATTATGGAGATGTGTAGCTTGCGTTTTTATGTTAAATTGTATGCTTGTAGTCATTTTAGTGTTTTGTGTATTAAGTTGAACTGCAGTTACTGTTAGAGGGGGCAGTATTTAACGTGTCTTTCCCATGCATTCTTCAGCTGAAAGAAGAAAAGTAGAGCTGAGAGAGTGTATGTTGATTGTCATCTTCTAATAAATTGCAGGTATGTAAAAGAAAAAAACACTATACGATCTAGTAGAATGTTGACCATTATATTAATGTTATAAAGTACTGTTAATGTGAATGTTTTTAATTTTTATTATTTCTTTTTGTATCTGATTGAGTTTTAATAACTAAGATGCAAGATTGTGTAAAATCTATGTGAATTGAAATGTCTCAGTATAGTCTGTGACTGAGGAGAGACGGCTGAAAGAAGAAAAGTAGAGCTGAGAGAGTGTATGTTGATTGTCCTCTTCTAATAAATTGCAGAATCCTCCGAAGAGCTTGGTGTCAGTGGATTGTTTGTTGTGCCGTATAGAATACGCTACATTAATACAACACTGGTCCAATCATAAAAAACTGTTTTCTTACTGTACTATTGTAGATGTGTTTGCAATAGAATATAATAAAAATGAACAAGTGTTTACCATTAGTAATCTAGTCTTAAATACTGAACATTATAAACTTTCTCCTATTTATTCTAAATAAATCAGAACTTAATGCACTATTTCTGAGCAGGAATAATAGAATCCTAAAGTGAAGGAGAGGAGAACAGAGAGAGTCTGGTTTATTCCCTGCTGTGACAGCTGCATCATTTTAAAAACTATACACTGGGTTCCAAATGAAGCAGAACTGTGCTGCTTTCATAGATTAATGTATGTATTTGAAATTTGACAAATTGTTTCGTCCAAGACAGTAACTTCTGCAGAGAAGGGACCAGACTCAAGAGAAGATCCTCTGAACCTGGAGCTACAGCATGTGTTCTGAGAGCTTCTGAACTGGGTCTTCTCCTGGGGTCTTCTCTTTGGTTGCTCTGTATTAAATGACACATGAAAAAGGCAGAAAAACATTATCAACTCATTAACAAACCACCAGGGTTGTGTTTGTATCTGAATGTAAGAGGCTATGAGGGCTTAATGATTGTATATGATATGTATTTATTGCCTGTACACACCTGTGGATACAGCAGCAGATGTGGATGGGGCAGGGGAAGCTGCAGCAGCAGGTTTTCACAGGGGGGGTGCCCAGGCTCATTGGCATCAAAAGTCAGCTCTGTCATGACAATATATATAATATACATATTATATTATTAAATTATAATACAAGTTAACATTTGAACATTACACCAGTCACAAACTACACATATCCTCTATAAACTCGTCGGTGGAAAACTAGTTATAAAGTACGGCAAATTAGCTCAGGCTTTAGCTAGCTGGTTGGCTCAATATATACAACTCTAAAGAATTAAAAGGCGTTTTTTTGCAACTTACCAGAGTTTCCGACCCCCTCACTCACTTTCCTTCGAGCAAGATCTTTTAAGATTCCTGGCTCTGTAAAATGACGAAGATGTTTCATATTCCACAGGCTGCCCCGATAACTTCTGCCTCTATGGTCCGCCTCCGTTCGTAGCACGTCACTACTAGAGCAAGCTCCTTATTGGTTAACGCGCCGCGAATTTGCACCAAAGTTCAGATTTTTCAACTTGCGAATGGCGTTGGGCGTTTTTTGCGGCGTCAAACGTTCAATTCGCGCTATTCGCGCCGCCTCATTCGCGCGAATCGCGTCATTCGCGCCGCCTCATTCGAGCGAATCGAGCCGCAGGACTTCCACGCGCGTCTAATCGCGTCTTTGCATTGACTTAATATGTAAATCACTCGCGCTTAACGCTTAATCCGCGTTTGGTGTGAACGCACCTTTAAGCCCCATACGTTCTTTTATGCCATTTCTTCATATGATTCCTGATCTGTTTCCTTTGAGCTGGTTTCTGTCTAATAATCACCTCTAATGGAGTCTCCATCTCTCTAATGGAGTCTCCATCTCCAGTTTTAGTATTTTTAGTGAATTTTAGTCCCATCTTGACTCCGCTGAAGGAATGAGAATTCCTTTTGCCTTCTTTTAATTATTCATATTAATACAAATTCTTCTTTAACAGTTATTCTCATCTTGATGTTTTGCAGGATTCAATACTAGTTTTTCCTACTTTTTCATCGGCATTTAACTGCTCACGAGTCTTCCGTCTCCACAGTTTTTTTTAACTGCGGCGATATCAAGCCGTGGATTTGTAATGTCGCTAGGAACTCTAAATATCTCTCTAATAGAATAATTGTAATGCTTCCGGATCGCCCCACAACTAGACCTACTTTGAGATTAATTCAGACTTTCTTGAGACCACCGTCCTTTTTAATACTTCTCCGCACGGCCCTTTTTTTTAAAATTTAACTCGTGCTTTTGATCTATTCCTATCTTAGCGCAAACCTCTAATTACTTACTTTACTTTTACTTCTCGCTAATGATTTCTTTAGCCAGTTCCTTTATGGTTAGATTTAAAGCACAGCTCTAACTAATTTAATTCTGATTTGCCGTCGGCTATTTTTCCTCCAATTTATTTTTAGTGTTTAGGCTCTAACCTTTTTCCTTGTTCTTATAATTTTATTACCTCCTTTTAGTGAATTTATTCAATTTTAATTAACTATATTCCTATTAATTTTTTCTCAGCGCTCTTTTGTTAACTTTCTATTATTATTATTCTTAATTTCTTCTTCACCTCTTTTAATTCTCCTTTTAACAATATTATTTTAATTGTTGCAACCTATTTTCCTTCACTTTTAAAGCTCTAAATCCAGTTAATACTTACTATCGACTATTTTCAGGGCTTCCCGTGTACACACACACACTCGCTCACACACTCCTGACTAGTACACACGCCGCGGCACCTCTGTTCAGCCTCTCTTTCCAGAGTCTTGGTTTGAACTCATTAGTGGGTTTGTGTCACTCAGTCGTACGTCAATAGCCTCAATCCAGCGCCAAGCTGAACTTTTAAGATAGAAAAGGGACGCTAACTATTTGTCCTTCCCACTAAGGTACTTTAAACTTACGTTTCAGGCGGTCAACAGCGCTATATTTAATCCAGTCGACTTGGACAGTGTGTTACCCCTTATTAAAGCGGCCTTTAAACTAAATTTTCTCCTTTTTATATTGGGTATTTCGTCTGTTACATCTTTTTTTTAATTTTCTTCACCTATACTTAAACTCAGCTGAAAAATCGCATAAATTTAGGTGCTTACTCTTGTGGAGATTTCTGTCTCCTCTCAGGCCTCGTTCCCTTCAGACCACCTGCGTGCTTTGCCAGGTTCTGCTTACTTTAGACGTCTCTGTATTCTTTTGCACAAAGAATTTAGACTGTCTCCTAAAAAATTTCTTCTCCGGGATATAAACGGCGTTTTAACGCGTATAATCTGTGGATAGAATTAGCCTCACAATTTTTCCACTTGCGTGCCAACTTCCTCCTCAGAGTTATCTACCTTATTTAGATTATACCCAAAGATAGAAATAATCCCTTTAATAGATTTCTTCCCTGACGTACAGACTACACCCTATTTAGAGTGTGCTTCATGGATAAAATCTCTAAATTCTTCCTGAAGGCACAAACGGTGTTGTTCTTAGCCTGCATTCAATGGACAGAAATTATTTATAAATAATCCCTAATAAAATCCCCTATGCCCCTACTCTAGGTTCTTTTGAGGTGAGGTTTTTAGAGTGGTCTTCTTCTACCTGTTACCCCCCCAAGCTGCACCACAGACACCTAACCGTTCAAAAAGTAAAAAAAGTCTCACCCTCGATGGTCTCAGCGCCTGGGATGCTTTCTCCGGGTGGTCAGACAGAAAGAGAGTCACTCTTCCACAGGGCCTCTCCTGGATACTGGCTCGCCAATTGTAGTGTCAAAACTGACCTCTCAGTCTTTGGCACTATTGTATGGAATAAGTTATGAACGCAACACCAGATCCCATGCCATTAGAGTCTTTATTGTTTCACAACCAACACGATAACCGACCCGACTAGTCTCCCCAACACTACTGATCTTTGAACAGTAGACATAAGCTTTTATACAGTTCTGATATGACAGTACAGTAATAACTCTTTCTGATATCATTGTGCAAGGCCCGGTAGATCCCCTCATTAACTCCCTGATGTCATTCTGTACTCCTCGGCTCTGTATCCTCCGATAACAGCCCCCTGCGTCTTTATCTGGTCCTTCCTGTGTGTGTGTGTGTGTGTGTGTGTGTGTGTGTGTGTGTGTGTGTGTGTGTGTGTGTGTCTGACATTATCTGGTCCTTCCTGTGTGTGTGTCTGACATTAGGTTTTGTCTTTTATATTAATATGTTTAAATGAATAACTAACTGGGTCTACATAGTTTAAAACACATAACATATAAAATATTACACCACAATAGCATTTTGCCATTTTAAGTTTCTGGAGGCTCTTCCTTTTGGTCTAACGGTACAGTGTGTAGCCCCAGTGCTTCCTGTACAGCTGATTAAACTTCTGTGGCAGCTTGTTGTGTTCCTCCACTACATTCCACAGAGCAATGATGTTGGACCTCTGCTTTGTGGTTAGCAATAGCTTTTTTACTAACTGCGCAAGATAAGCCAGTGCAGCAAAAAAACTCTCCAGCTTATCAAAGCCAGGGAGACGGTTTAGACTGCACAGATCCTGCTATAAAAGAAGGAATAAAAGGTAAGCTGAAATTGTGTTAGAAAAACACACAAGATTGTTTGGGAGATTATGTTGTGAACCAAATAGCTCAATGATCTTGATATATGGCACCAAAACAAATGCTACTGTTGGATGTGTCACAGCTAGTCAGAGTGATGCAGCAGTGCAGCAGCATCCAAGGTGGTGTCTTGGGACCCTTTTAGGTCGCTCTGGTAGGCCTCATCTGGATCAGACTGGTCTGGCTGAATGACCTCTTTTTCTTTGCCGGGGCCATCACTCACAATGTCATTAAGTGAAAAGGGCTCCCCGGTGCTCTGGCTAAAAAGGTACTCCAAGCCAAGCCTATTGTCGACCTCTGCCACTGAACACAGCACCAGAGCTCCTGTCGGAATTACAGCGTGCAATGCCGCCGATCAGGTAAACCTGATAGGGTCGTGCAGCACAGTGGGGTCCTGAAGGGGCAAAAACAAAAAGAAAAAAAACAACCTTCATAAAACACGTTCATTACAGAGCTTTTGCTTAAACAGCGTTATACATACTGTTGTTGCTTACCTGAAATCATGTGGGGAAGTGTTCTGTGAAATAGGGCACATTCACTTTGTTAATGGTGGTTGTCTGCGCCACCCTGTACATGGACTTATCTGGAGGGTCCTGGCTGCACTTCAAATGACGCTGCTGTGCTGCAATTTGCATATATTATTGACAGAATGTGTCTGAGTAACAATAACATTATCCAAAAAGTCCTTTTGTACCAGGGGTTTTAAAGAGGCTCACTTCGCTCTTGTCCAGGTCCGCAGGACCTTTGAGCTCCTCAATGGCCCCCTGGATGAGCCGGAATGTCTCCTGAGCCAACTGCGTGACCCTCCACACATAGTGTTTTAGTTGCTCCCTGGAAATGTGATAACGTACCGACTCTTTGTTTGTCAGACCATTAATGGAGGCCAGATCCCTGGACCTGACGACACTGATGAGCTGCTCCAGGTCATCCCTGTTGGAAGCCATCACCGCTCCAGCAGACTTGAACTCTGCATACTTTAAGTGTGACTCTGTTCGTATGGCCGTGTCAAACCAGTGGATCCAGTGGAATATGTCCAGGCGGATGACCATCCCACTGTCCACCCACGGCTGAAACAGAGTCTCCCAGCGCCCTGGGAACGACAACAGCCCCAATCGACATATAAAATTATGGGGGCAGGTTGATTGGCCAGCACAATTTCACCTTACTTCACCTACTGGAGAAGGACACCAAAAGGGTACAGGTCCTTACAATAAAGATACTCTTCAAAGTGTTTTTTCCTGTATTTGCCTGTACACCTCCGTCATTCTGTCCTGTCCCTCATTTTTATCCACACCCCGCATGTTAACAGTCAAAGGCAAAAATATTAGTCATTATAGTTATTAAAGACTTGATATCCATGCACATGAGTAAGCACACTCACTTACTGGTCAGGACAGTAGGAAACATGCCTGGGTGAGCCTCGCTGAGCTGTGAATAAAAACTGTAATGCATTACTTTTGTAACGCGTTACTCCCAACACTGGTCTTAAATGCGTTGCGACTGTGGCGACGATGGCACAATGTGGAGAGACACTTTACTACAAATTACAAAACTATCCACCGGGAAGCGCACTACGGGCAGAAAAAGCCCTTGAGCCAAAGACAGCTTTGGGTAAGCGACAGGCTTTTTTCACAAGGCCGGCGAAAAGTCACAAAAAGCAACTGAAGCCTCTTTCCGAACTACGCATTTCCAGATCAAGAAGAAGAAGGCATTTCCAGACGGAGAAGTTGTCAAAGAAGCAATGATGATAATTGCTAACACTGTACTTAAAGACGAGAAATATGGAACCGATGTAATCGCCACTCTCTCCGACGTCCAACTGGGGAACTGTACATTGGCTAGACGAGTGTCAGCTTTGTCCAGTAACTCGGTTGATCAGCTGGACCAGGATCTGGCGAAGTGCAGGTGGTTTAGCATCCAGTGCGACGAGTCCGTGGAGAGCAGTAGTACAGCGCAGCTGATGGTTTTTATCCGGGTTGGTGTTTCAAGATTTCTCTACAAGAGAAGAACTCCTGACACTACAGCCCATAAACTACGAGGGTAGTTGACATCTATAACACAGTGAAGGAGTTTTTTGTGCAGAAAAAGGTACCATTGGAAAAGCTGGTAGCAGTGACCATAGATGGGGCTCCTGCTATAATAGGCCGACATGCAGGTTTCATCACTCACTGTAAAGGTGACCCAGACTTCACAAACTTTCTGCATTACTACTGCATCATTCACCAATTGGCACTGTGTGCCAATGTGATTGGCTTTGGGCACGTGATGACCAGGCCCGGATTGGCTAATCAGGAGCACCGGGAAAATTCCCGGTGGGCCGGTACGTTTGTTTGGCCGCGAGGGCCGTTGTTGTCATGGGACTGGGTTGAAACATTTTTTTTTTTTATTATTTTACCGCAGCCGCACTCTTTTTATTTATTATTTTACCGCAGTCCCACTCTTTTATTTAATATTTTTTCGCAGAGTGCAGCCTGCAAGACAATGATGACGTTTGACTCCCTGGCCGCGCCCCCTGACACGGCCCCTTGCAAGTTGCTCAAAAAAAAAAAAAAAATCGCATTAAAAAAAAAAGTCGCATTAAAAAAAGCGCAAAAGTCGGCACTGAAAAGGCCAGAATTAAAAAAATAAATAAATAAATAAAAATCTTTGGAAACTGACGCGGCCAAATGTTCAAAGCTGAGCACATATTTTCTCAACAAAACAAACGAAGACGACGAGGCGGGTAAGTAAGCTAACGTTAAGGTAGTTAGGAGCAGTGCAAGATGCTAGCGATCGTGCAAAACAACGTCGTATGTAAACCACCGTTCATGTATCAAAGTTTTTCTTGTAGCTCTTCAGCAGCAGCCGCCTCTAGTACCGTTTGCTGCCAACAGTGAAGAGCGAGGCCCAGAAACGTCCCCAAGCTCCAGTCATGAGCCCAACACACCAGAATGGGCAGGTAGGATTGTCATTCAGAAGAAATAATAGTAATGAAGAGCCCTGCTCAATGAAAATCATTTTCTTACTTGTTTCCAGTTCAAATATCTAAATATTCTTAATTCAAGATACATGTACAAGTGAAATGGCATGAGAAAGTATGTCTTGTTTTTTGGAGAGAAAAAAAAACTAAAAATTAAGTGATTTTTGTTTTTTGTTGCTTAAAAGCTAAAACTAAAACAATTATTTTTCTTACCCCATTGGCAGATAATGTAACTTGTTTTAAGCAAAAAAATTACTTAATTTTAAAGTGTTTATTCATACTTGTTCACTAAATCTTGATGTAATTTTTTTTTTAAAGATATTTGTACTGGAAACAAGACAAAAATACTGTAGAAAACAATGTACCTATTGCAGACTTATATTCTTAGGTTTTAATTTTATTATTTTAATATAGTCAGTCGGGAACTAAAGTGGGCCGGTCTAAGGCATGAAACTCCAGGGCTGAAAATGAGTTCCAATCCGGCCCTGGTGATGACTCCCGTTGTGAAAATAATAAACAATATCTGCTCCGAAGCCAAACAGCACAGAATTTTCAAAGTGCTATTGGAGGAAATGGCAGCTGAATATGGTGGAAAAAAAATCAAAAAGATGGTAAAATCTAAGAGTTCATGCAGTCCAAAGCGAAGACATCTCACTGCTAGAGGACACAGAGTGGACACTTGACCTTGCATTTCTGACGGACATTGCTGGGAAACTAAACCACTTGAACTGCAAGCTGTAAGATAAAGGCAAGACTGTTGTTAATATAGTAAGTAAGTTTAAATGCATTTAAAGCCAAAATTAAAATTTTCTCTGTGGATATACAGAGCAAAAAGGTGCTGCACTTTCCCTCTGTGCAGTCAGTGCTGAAAGACAATGCTTCTTCATCTGAAACATTTGGCAAAGTTGCAGAAAGGTACTGTGAAGTCATAAACAGACTTGGACAGTTTGAGAATAGGTTTTGTGACCTTGATCAGCTTGAGCCATGTGTATCATTCATTTCCAATCCTTTTAATAATGTGGATACAACAAGCTTTGCTAAGCAACTAAGCAACGTTCAACTTGGATGCTGGACAGGTGGAGATTGAAATCATAACATTGCAAAATGACCTCCACCTCAATGCCTACCAGGCTGCACCAAACTTTTGAGGCCTTGTTGACACAGAGAAGTACAGTGGTGTGTGTACAGCAGCTATAAAGGTTGCCAGCCTGTTTCAATTTCTACGTATCTATGTGAATCAGCATTTTATGACATGAACTTCATCAAGAACAAAAACAGAACACGCCTCACTGATGCACATCTGAAAGACTTAAGGTTGATTTATACTTCTGCGTCGAGAGTACGCCGTTGTGTACGTCGTAGGCTACGCACGTAGGCGACGCCGTCGTGAGCATTTATACTTCTGCGTATGTCTGTTACGCGAGCGGGATCCACTGTGTTTACATTCCTCGATCCTTGCGGGCTTCTACGAACAATGGCGACTGAAAGAGAGCGGATCATGTTGTAGCAGGAGCTTATCGAGGTCCAAAAACTGTTAATTTTAGTTAAATTACTAAAACTTGTTGGCTCTTCACTGAATTTTCGGAAATTTATGCTACGCCGTACCTACTACGCGCACCCGACGCAGAAGTATAAATTGGCCTTTACTCACAGTAGCAGTGTCAAGTTACACACCAGATTACAATAAAATGGTAAACAGCATGCAATGCCAGTCTTCCCACTAACAAAGAAAATGATACCAAATGTCAGTGGCAACATGTCAGTGCCATGGAAGAATTATTTTATTTAAAATGTGTGTTCATGACATGTAAGAGTTATTATTTTGTTATAAATATAGCAGATTTAGTCATTAGTTCAAAATTGCCAAGATTTATTTAAAAAAATAGTTTTTTCACTACATTACAGACATTACAATGTACATATTGGTAACTTTTTAAAACATGGCGCAACATACAACATAGTTCATTATTTGTTTAAAAGGTTTGTCAGTGGCGAAATGGCGAGTAGTGAAAATGGGACATTTTTTCTAAAAAATGTAATGTAGGTGATCATCTGAAAATTTAACAATTACTGAGATAAATAGAAAAAAGGTGCTAATTATTGATATCTGTTTCCCACCTTGTCATTATTGGTATATATTGGGCAAACTAAGCAAATTTGTTATTGATTGATTGATTTTGATTTTAATTTAATGACCACACAGCCAAGCTGGTGGAATTTGTTTTCAGTACAGCTCTTTGGTACAGGTTCCAGCATTACATTAAACAAACAATAAACATATAAAATAAATAACGTACATATACATACTTCCATTATTATTACTTGTATATTTGTCTTATTTTTTTTTATTTTTACTTAATTGTGTGACATTTTACTGTGGACGGCAAAGTAAGAATTTCATTGTATAGGGAAACATGCTTTCTGTCTGTACACATGACAATAAACACTTTGAATCTTTGAATCTTGAATACAGATAATGTATAAGGAGTCATGCTTAAACCACAGTCCTCAGCGTTCAGAGTTCAAAATGTTTATTGCTATTGGGATGAAACTGTTTTTGAAGCGAGTTGTTCTGGAGGCGATTGTCCTGTAACGCCTCCCAGAGGGCAGTAGCTGGAAGGGTGGGTGATATCAGAAATTATTTTGTGGGCTCTGCGTAGTGTCCGTTTGTGGTAGAGTGATTCAAGTGATGGTAGGGGTGAACCAATAACTTTAGATGCTCTGTTGATGATGCGCTGTAGTTTCTTCCGGGAAAGTGTGTCAAGACTGCCAAACCAAACTGTGATGGATGTGGTGAGGATGCTTTCAACGTTGGCCGTATAGAAACGAAGCAGGAGATGAGACCTTACTCTGAACTTCTTGAGCTGTCAGAGATGGAAAAGTCTTTGCTGGGCTTTTTTGTAGATATGATTTGAGTTGATTTTCCATTTGAGGTTGTTGCTGATATGGGTCCCAAGGAATTTGTGTGTATCAGTGATGGAGATGGGTTCACCTTCAATGAGCACTGGAGTTTTGGGGGATGGCTGACGTCTTAGGTCGACAATGAGTTCTTTTGTTTTTGATGTATTGAGTAGGAGATCATGGTCTGTACACCAAGTCACTACTTGGTTGATCTGTGCACGGTATTCAGTTTCTTGGTTGTTGATAATGAATCCTATGATGGTTGTGTCGTCCGCATATTTGTATAGGCCAACAGAGCTATGGTGTGATGTGAGCTGGTTTGTGTAGAGAGAGAATAGCCATGGTGAGAGAACACAACCTTGAGGTGCGCCTGTACTGTGGAACAGAGGGGAGGATGTATAATTGTTAATCCTTACCCTCTGTTGCCTGTTCCAGAGAAAACTGTAAATCCAGTGACAGATGCATGGGTCGATATTCATGTCCAGTAATATATTAAAAAGTTTCAGAGGAGTGTATCAAACTGGTAGCCCTACATATGACTCAGTACCCATGAAGTAGCTCTCATTATCAAAACTTGGTGACCCCTGGTCTACAGTCACTGAAGACCAAGCCTCTCTCATGGAACCCCTTAAAAGGGCCTTGAGTAAGGGCACCACCATACAGTGATATACCTCCGTCCACCAGAGGGCAGGCTCCAAACGAAGAAATATAAGGAGAAACCCCATGATGACTTTAAAAGTGTAAAAAAACAGTTTATAGCCTGGTACAAAAGATGGCTCTGATATCTAGAGCTAAGTTATTGTTATGTGACAACTCTGGGGAAAGTGATTTTTTTTTTTATTTCTTTGGTTTGCCTTCATCTTAACTTTAGAATTATTCAGAATTAAGGGAGTGGCAACTTTGATTAGCACATGGGTGGGCGGTCGATAGGCCTGAGGATGAGTGGTTAGCTGTGTCTTTTTTTGCTGCTCAGAGAAGTTTTGCACAAAAACCACCGGGATATTTTTCTGAAGTATTATGTGCTGACAGACCAGCCATGAATCATGGCTCTACCTTTTGTTTGTGAGTAAAATTCAAATTGTGTATTTTTGCCTTTTTAACAGCTTATCTTAAGAGCTATGCTAACGTATTTAGTAGTTTATTTGTTTTGAACATCACACTATTTTGTGATTAGACAAAATTGAGAGAAATGTTTGTGATGCTTTACTCTCACATGCTGATTTAAATCTTATTATTGCTGTCTTAAGTGTAAAAAAAAAGTTTAACATTTTAATACTGTGATCATATAATCACAATAGACTGATTTGAATCTATATTAATAGTATTGTGAGGCACTGCTTAGACAATTTATAGTCAGAGTCGACAAAACTCCATCAGGAGTCTTCATATTAACTAACGGAACAGTATCCTGAGTCGGACACTATTATCTTGAGTTAGACACTCCCACCTTACTGCAGTTTCTGGTCCTCTGGTGGAATTTGACAAAGACCGGCAACAGCTAACGCTAGTTGAACGCATCCTCCATATATTAATCTCTTTTTGTGTAAGATTTTGTGTATTTATGTTGAAATTTCATCACGTAATCTTGCTTTGAATATGATTTTTACAAGAAAAGATAACGTTTATGACCCGCTTGGGCGACGCTTTTAGTTTTATGTAAACTTTGTCTGTCTTTTAATTTTTTTAAATGGCTAGCGCTAATAACAGTTAGTTTTGTAGCTAGCTTGACACCCAGGAAGATAACGACACACAACCATTTGTTGCAATGATATTTATTTTTTAAATAACCTTTCTTTTACAAAGGTTCTTTTTAGTCTCTGTTCTGATGTGGACTAAAGATAGAAATTGGTTGTCTGTGATAAAAAATTTGTTGACATTTTATTCTTTTTAAAACTAACTTGTTAAAATAACCATATCAGTGTTAATCGCAATAAAATCAATCAATGCCAGGTTTATTTTAAAGAAGAAAAAATAAAACATGTAAAAATGATCTGTACAGTTGGACACTCCCAAATGATTTATAAACTAAAAATATTTAATAAACCAGGCAAAAATTAGTCAAATAACTGATGATTGTCTGGGTTATTTATTCATTAATATTGTCATTTTACTTATTACAATATTACTTTTAAAAAACTTTTTAATTGAAATTCTTTTTGTGTGTGTCTTTGTGAGTGACTCTTGAGAGGATCGGTTTAATTTTCAGAATATGATCCAAAATGTAGCTTATTAACACTAGCACTACCAAGGCAGTCATTTTGACCGTTTAAGATTTGCAGTGTAATAACTTTGTTGAAATAAAACCCATATAACTACAGTTCCATGACTTTTCTTAAATTAATGTAAATTTTATTTTAACATTGTTATTTTATTAAAATTACAAAACACAAAAGAGTTCTGAGTATTTCTACGTTGAATGGCCATAGCGGTCACATATTTCTCTGTTTGGTTGATGATGGCATGTTGAAGCATATCAGGGACTGCACCATTGCTGAAGCACACAGAGTAGAGGAGGACAGCTCATGGGATATAACAGTCGATGAGCTAAAGGCTTTCATTGCCCTCATCTACATTCGTGGTGCGGAAGGTGGAAAAGGCATGGACCTGGCGAGCTTTTGGTCAGCTGACTGGGGTTATGCATTTTTCAAGGAGACCATGTCCCGAAATAGATTTCAAGAAATCATGCGATTCCTGCGTTTTGATAAAAAGGAGACCAGACGCACACGGCTGCAAGAGAACAAGTTTGCCCTGGTGGCCGAGGTTTGGGAAAAATTTGTTCAGAACAGCATCACTTGCTACAAACCCGGCGCCGATATAACTGTTGATGAGCAGCTCTTCCCAACAAAAGCAAGGTGTAGCTTTATCCAGTATCCTTTATCCAAGCAAACCCGATAAATTTGGTATAAAGTTCTGGCTAGCTGCTGACGTCGATACCAAATATATGCTGAATGGTGCGCCATATCTGGCCAAAGACGAGACACGGAGACCAGGTCAGCGACTTGGAGACAGTGTGGTGTTGAAAATGGCTGAGCCTTACGTGGGGAAGGGGAGGAACATCACCACTGACAACTTTTTTACTTCCCTCGAACTGGCCAAGACACTACAGGCCAAAAAAACCAGCCTCGTTGGCACAATAAATAAGAGCAGACGAGAGCTGCCCCCATGCGTAAAGGAGCAACGGCCGCTGTTCACCACAAAGGTGCTGAAAAGTGAAAATGCAACACTCACAGTCTACCAAGGCAAAGCAAAGAAAAACGTCTGCATTCTCAGCACTGTCCACACAGATGTTGCCATCACAAGTGGCCAAAAGGCAAAACCAGAGACAGTCACATACTACAACCGAACCAAGGTCGGGGTAGATGTGCTTGATCAAATGGCGAGAAAATATTCGGTGAAAGCGCCGACACGCAGATGGCCAGTTGCTGTGTTTTATAATATCCTTGACCTTGCTGCGATAAATGCTTCCATCCTCTTCCAGAAATGCACACATGAGAGAATGTCACGGAGGAACTTTATAATGCGACTCGCTACTGAACTTCGCGCCGGCCACATGAAAGCAAAAGCAACACAGCTGATGGTGCGAGGGCCAGAACCCAGGCAGCAGCAGCAGATGGAGATAAGAAGGCAGTGCCAAGTGCGAAGAAACTGCAAGAAAAACAAAACAAAACACACTTGTAACAAATGCCAAAGGGTAGTGTGTGGGAGCTGCATTGGGAAGTTAGAGATTACCTGTGTTGCCTGCGAGTAATCGATCCACATGCTTCAGTGAATGATGGTCGGTGTTTGCCCGAAAATTAAATGCCTTTTTCAAGACAGACCTCTTAGAGGATAATGCGTTCAGTATGATTTTACAGCAATATATTTTCATAATAATTTTACAGCATGATATTTTTGCTCACAAAAATTGCTTTTCAAGTCGGTTCGTTTTCCCGCAGTTTATGGAATTTTTATATTCTTTATTTTAGTTTTGAACATTTTGTTAAATGTATTTTCAAGTCCATAAATTGTGATGTTTTATTAGTTAATATATCATCAATTTTTTTTAAAGAATTAACAGAATAATGATCTACTTCGAATTTGTATCTGTAATTAGTTACAATAGCAGGTTTAAAACCTAATAAATTTTCACATTCATTTAAATTTCAATTTTGTGTTATGATGTTTATTATCTGTCCTAATAAAACAGAACTATATATTCATTCTAGATTTCATTAGAGGCTGCATAAAATTGTTTCCGATTCGTGTGGTCCAAACATTTCCGATAATGCTAAAGCATTGTAAACTCCAAAAGTCAAAATGTATTGAATAAAAGACAGATGTAATCATTTCCAAAATTCACAAAGTTTTTTCATCTAACGAAATATTCTGCTTCATTTTATATATATATTTGTTGACATTTTGACTTTCAAAAACAACATTTTAACTGCGGTGAAAAACTTTGATCTCCAGCTTGCCGGATGCAAATTGCGGCATGCACTTTTGTGGGAGGTCTAGTAGCTCTTACACAATAATATCACGAACATATTATATTATGTATGCTTAAATTACCCCACATTTTTCATAAAACATGACCATAGAAGCTTTGAAGTAAATATAACATGACAAAAATGACATTCACTGCTGTCTGGTATGAACACAATGACCGCTATTGGCAGTTCTAGTAGTTATAGAATTCCGGTAGTGCTAGTGTTAAATGTGCAATTTTTAGATATTGTTAATGGAAGGAAGGAAGGAAGGAAGGAAGGAAGGAAGGAAGAAAGAAAGAAAGAAAGAAAGAAAAAAGAAAGAAAGAAAGAAAAGGAAAACAGGTTAAAGAAAGCAAATAATAAAACAAGGAAGGAGATACTAAGAAAGGAAAGAGATGGAACAATGAAAAGAAAAGAGAAAAGAAACAAAGAGAAAGGAAGTAAAGAGAAAGGAAGGAGAAAGGAATTAAAATGATAAATATAAGAAGGATACAAATGGAGACAGAAGAAAGTAGGTTTGAGATGTGTGAGTGATTTTGTAGGAATTTCAAGATTACAAATGGAGAAAATGACTGTAAAAACTTTGTTAAAAATGTAACCTGTTAACTTTAGCATGTGCTCAAATAATCTTTAATTATTTGAGCTGAAAAGTAGAAAAGTTGTCGTGTCCCGGGGGAAAAAAACATGCCTACAAGCAGGCCCAGGGCACCAGGGACCACATCTCAGTCCTGGCCAGTGCGGCTGAGGAGGAAGTCCCCCCATTTATTATCTACAAGGGGGAAATCCTGGGGACCCTACAACAAGGATGGGGTCCCCAATGCCCTCTATGGAAAGTTGCAGGCGGGGAACATAGACAGTGACCTGTTCCTGAAGTGGTTTGTTGGGCATTTCCTCCTATACGCCACCAAGGAGCGGCCACTGCTGCTGGTGATGGACGGCCACTAATCCCACCAAGGGCCAGAGCTGGTCTGGCACAGAGGGAAGGGTTCATTCTTCTATGCCTACCCCCACACACCTCTCACATCCTGCAGCCTCTGGATGTGAGTTTCTTTAGACCCTTGAAGGCAGATTTCTCTGGTATAGCAGGGGATCTGTCGGCTGTTAGCCACTCTTTTTTGGTTTCCAAAAAAATGTTTTTAAGGGTCCAGAGAAACTTATACCTGAGGGTAAAAAATTGGGGGGTTGTGGTGGCCGGGTTCGCATTGCCTCAACCAACCCCACCGGCATCTTCTGAGTCCAGGCCTGATGGTATCCCTCCATCCCCACCTCCCCCTGTCCTCCCTGTCATTCTCCCCAACCCAATAAACACTCATCTCCTGGTAGCATCAGGCCAAATATCGGCAGACCTGGCCCACCTACTGGTCGAGGCAAACTTTGCCCGAACCACTGGCAAGGTTAGGAGGAACATCTCCAAGGCTCAGGTCCTAACGGCTCAGGATATAACCGAGGCCATTGAGGAGGCGGAGGACCGAGGAGGGAGGCACAAGCTCTGGCCAGAAAAGACCAGAAGCAGCAGTTGGCTAAAGACATCGGCCTGGCAAACCCTTCATTTGCCTTGCCTAGCGGCTCCCATCCCAGCCGCAGAAAAGCAATATCCCCTGGGGCGTCATCTGCCAGCTCCGGCCATCCCATCGCTTTTGTCTCAAACAAGTTCATATAGGGTAAGTAATTGAGACATATAATATGCAATGCTATACAAGGCTGTGTAACCCAATGTCACAGTATTTAACTTTTTTGTATTGACCTTTCTATTGTCCTTTGTGTAAGTGCTGGCAGCCTGACCCTCCAGAGTCAGAAGAGGAACTTGTGTCGTGGGTCCAGTGTGACAGTTGCAAAAAGTGGTTTCACTGTACCTGTGTGCTCAGGATAATAGTAGCTTAGCACTAAAAACTTGGGCGATAGCGCTCATTTTTCGGCCACAGTAAAAACATTGCAGAAAATAATAAAAAATGTATATGGTTAGAAACGTAGGAAGTTACTCTTCATTTTAATACCAGTTAGCAGGGTTTCTGCAGGGTTTAATCAGTCAAATTTAAGACTTTTTATGACCTTTTTATGACCATTATGATTTGAATTTATGACCTACACAAATTACGATAAATAACTTCAGTCATTAAAATTCCTTTCAAAAGTCTTTATTATTGACTTTCATTGAAAGTAACACGTTTTATTATGTAAAGAGTAATTCTATTATTTCTCACTTAAGATTGAGAAACTGAAGCCTTCGCCTTCTTTTTCTTGAGTATCAAGAACACAGAAACACTTAACAATTGTAACATTGTAAAGTAACATTGTAAATTAACAATTATTCTATGGCATTACTTTCCAAAATAACAAGTCAGTCAGTCAGTGTCTGTCTACATTTTTCTCAGTTCGTCTCCCTTAATGGTGAAAAAAAATTGACCAGCTGTTTCTTCTTGCTTGTGTGATTTAAGCTTTCATCAAACATGAGAACATAAGGCCCCGAGACCTTGGAGATGAGGTTTTTTAGTCACATAATCTGCCAAGCCAAACCGGGTTATGTATGAGGTCTTATCTTTCCCGCACGTAAATGTTTTGGCTATGTCAGAGTCTGGGAACATTGTTCGGAAAAGTTCGGCAATATCCTCGTTTCCATTGTACGACTGGTGTTTAGTCACAGTATTTAACACCCACAGGACCTCCGCTTTCAGTGTGGAGGTTGATCCGAAACCACTGTGTGCACTGGATGCGACAGAAACGGAATCCCGCGCTGTACTTGGACTGGGTAACGTTTGTGACGGAGCCGAACAAAACTGACGGATCGCACACACTCGCTGCAGGCTTTTCCGACTTTGCATGCGACTTCAAGGCTTTTATGCCTAAACTAGACATCTCCAACGTCTTCTTACACAGAGTACAATAGGCTTGATACCGATTATTTGCGACGGGCTTAAGCCAGCTACTAAACGCACCGTCTTCGAGCCACAGATCATTAAACATTTACCCATTGTGATCAATTAAACTAAGCAGTGACAGTATGATATTTGGAGTTCGCGCGGGTGTCTGGGAAGTCATTTTGACAAGTCTGTATGCTGCCGCAAGGACCTTGTAGTTCTGGAGCGCTGTGATACCAGTGTGATACCACCCAGATTCCTCACACAGAACTACAACAGGCAAAACAAATTAATGCCATTGCCGCCGCGAGCGCATTTTGATGGAAGAACAAATTAATGGACGAGCATATCAATTTAAGACGTGACTAAATGTTTTTTATGACTTTGTATGGAAAAAACGGACGTTTTTATGACTTTTTATGGCCTTAAATTCTTATTGTTAAATTTATGACTTTTTATGACTTTATATGACCCCGCGGAAACCCTGAGTTAGTTGTCTGAGAGACACAAGAAACAAACAATTTGGTCACCCAATTTGGTCACTCAGGATACACTTGCGTTACATATAGTTAGGGGTGCAACGGATCAAAAAACTCACGGTTCGGACCGTTTCTCGGATCAGAGTCACGGATCGGATCGTTTTTCGGATCAGAGAAAAAAAAAAAAAAGACAAGACAAATAAACATGAGTTTTGACTTTTTGTTTATTAACACTTTTCAATTATTAAATTAAAACATATAAAATCAACTTAAAGTGCACAAGGCTTAATATCTTCTTTTTAACATCATTAATGAAAAACAACTTAAAGTGCAACATAAAAAGGCACATCTCCTTCCTTTAAACATGGACCAAAGACCATTAACAAAAAAACTATTTAAAGTGCATTAGTGCAACATAAGGCACATCATCTTCCTTGAAAAATGGATAGTGAAATAAAGCCAATGTCCACGTCATCAAAGAAGAATAAAAGAAAGAAAGCAAAGCATACCTGAGCTTACAATTTCAAATTCTTTTTCAAAAAGACAAGGATGTCTACATTGTCTGGGAGAGTGTGGACCTCTTTGCAGTCACTATGTCCCCTGCTGTTGAGAACACTCTCTCGGAAGGAACTGAAGAGCCTGGCACAGCGAGATAGCATCTTGCCATCTTGGCAACATGAGGGTATTTGCACTCATTGCTTTTCCACCATGTCAGTGGATCACCATCCACTGTAATGCCGCTGCTGCCAGGTAGGATGCCACCTCTTCTTTGATGATGTCAGCAGGAGTCTTGCTGTCCATGTCTCTGCTGGCAAAGGTCTCTCCAAAAGCTCTGCCATCGCCGACTTCTTTTGTGGAGGAGATGTGTCCAAGTTTGCTCCTGTTGGCTCTGCAGCTTGACCCTGCAGAAAAAAAATTTAGTTGATTAATTAAACCTATTATTATTATTATTTATATCATATTATTTATTTTCATGTTTCATAGACATGAAAAATGTGGCAAATAATATTTAATAAAACAAAGCTATTATTACTGAAAATGTATTTAGATTTTAAATGTATCATTTTTAAATAATATTCTTTTTCTTTACCTCATCACAGTCTTCAGTGCCCAGACTGCTCACAATCTCAGTGGTGAGGTCACTGTATGTCTTCTGGCGTAGGGCAGGGTCCATGTGAGACAGGGACTTGAACCTCGGATCCAGGGCAGTAGATCTGTGAAGGTAGTCCTGTAGAGTAGGGGTGAAGTGTATCTGGGCTTCAGGTCCTCTCTAATGGCAGTCTTGACATCTCGAGTGATGGTGCTGTCTTCCACACTTGGAGCCATGGATTGTAGAATCCTTGTTTTCAGGGGCAGGATCATTGACACAGATGGTGAAGTTTCAGTGCTCAGCAGAGATGTAACAGTTTTTAGGGGTTTAAGCACCTGGAGGACCTCCTCTGCCACTCTCACATCATCATCAGACAGGGTGATGATATCTTTGACATTTTTCTTCAGGGTCTTGTCGGTCAATGTAGAGAATATAGCTGCCTGCTGCTCCAGATAACGCTCCAACATATCATAAGTGGAGTTCCACCTTGTTGGGACATCATGTATGAGCTTATGAGTAGGCAGCTTTAGCATTTCTTGCTTTGTCTTAAGCACATGAGCAGCTGTTGTGCTTCGGTGGAAGTAGGAAACCACCTTCCTGATCCTCCCAAGGAGGCGGTCCATCCTATTAACTGAGATTCCCTTCTGTGATGCCACCACTACATGTGCAAAGCACCCTATCTGTGGGCCCAGTCCTGCCTCATTAACTGCATTTATTTGATTTTTTGCATTATCAGTTGTGACTGGGATATTAGTACTGGGCCTCTTTAAATTCCATTCCTCCACTGCTTGTGTCAGTACCTGCGCAAGATGAGTGCCTGTGTGACTCTCGTGAGGCGTGTCTGCAGCACCGGACTTCTCATCTCCCAGTCTGCTGTGACGAAGTGAGCGGTTATCGCCACATAGCTCTCCGTTCCCCTGGGACGCCCACCCGCCTGTCGTGAGCGCAACAGAAGATGATCGGGATAGTTCATCCACAACTTTTTTCTTCTCCTGCTCATAAAGATCTGGCACAATCTTTTCGCTGAAGTGGGTGCGCGACGGGATGTCGTAACGCGGGCTCAAGCACTTTCAGCATGTGTTTAAAGCCCTCGTTTTGCACAACCGAATATGGCCTCATGTCCGCACCTATAAACACACCGATAGCGTTTGTGATGGCTTTAGCCCGGTCTGATTGTGCAACAAGGGGCTGCTTAAATGCCGCGGTGATAAGCGGTTGTTGAGCAGCCTTTATTTTCACTCCAGTCAGTGAAACACCGGGTGATGTCGCTTCAAATGCGTGGCCATGCTTGATGTGTTTCCACTCTCATATGGCTTTCTTGTGCCACAGTGCCTACACACAGTCACGGTTTTGTCAACTGACCTCTTTCCTTCATTATCGTAGTTTACAGGGAAGCCAAAATGCTCCCATACAGGTGATTTAAATGATGCGGGGCGTTCAAGCTCCTCCGTTCCTCCGCTCGCCATGATCGCGCTGTGTGTGGACTGAATATGCGATTGCGCACAACTTTTTTTTTTTTCATAAATCAATCCGCGGATCACGTGTGTACCGAACCGAAGATATTGATCCGAACGGATCACGGATCAATGACGATCCGTTGCACCACTACATATAGTGGACCACACATTATTTTAATTTTATAATTTTTTTGTTTGCTATGAACCAATTTTGTGTCTGAAATAAAGTTTGAATATTGCTGACATTCTTACAATATAATAAAGATGTCAGTTTTATTGGGGTCATTGTATTTGACTTGTCTTTGTGTTGTTCCTGTAGGAGGTGATCCAGACAAACCTGACCAGTGCTGGTGAAGACTGGACTCCTGTCACTTCTGTCATCTAACTTTTTGCACACCAGAGAATAACCAGCACTTATTAACGTGCATTACTCAAATGCTATTCTAATGAACTATACATTACAAAACATATTTTTACACCATACTTTTTACATGTGCAGTCACTGTTTGCACTCAATTAAAAATGAACATTGCATATTCTCGGTGCACTTATATTACACTCATGACATCCTGTTATTCTCATTTAAAGCCATTTTAAAACACCCAACAGAAGTTAAAAGCATAAGTTAGGTTGTGTTAATACATAATAAAAATATCAGAAATAGATAAAGTTTTGAAAAAACAAATTGAATGTGTTGATACTACCTTCAGCATTTAATTAGTGTTTTTATTAAATCAGAGCAGAGCCATTATGAACAATAAATAGTAGTACTTGTAGTAGCTAATATAGTATGGCTGTTAAAAAAAAATTATTATGCTTAAAATTATGATAATAATCATAAAAACACTCTAATAGCAGGAGCTAAAATAAGGTTTGTTGTAAAGATTTGCAGATTTACACCAGGCTGAGAGACTAGAGGAGATGAAAGTAGAGAGGCCTCTGCAGCCGTTAGCAGCAGCCGTTAGCATGATATTAACCATTAGCGTTAGCTTGTTCAGCTCGGGCTCTGAGATGAAGGGGCGTGTTTACTGAATGGCGCGTCTGAAAAGCCCGCCCTGGAGAAGTTCAGATACTACCCTCTCTTACGCAGGAGTTATGCAGACATCCCAAGTCTCCCGGAAGTTGCGGGAGTCTCCCGCAATTTGATAGAATCCTTGATGCCCGCAAATTAGTTAAAATCTCCCGGAATCTAGAGCAAGTGAGCAAGAGCGCGCATGCGAGTGTTTCAAATCGTGTAGAGCGCGCACGGCAGAGAGGGAGAGACCTTGCGTGTGTGTGCTAGAGTGCGTGTGTGCGAAGCGCTTGTAAAACAGAGAGCATCCTGATTGGCCTGTTTCCGCAAATCAACCAATCAATTGTTAGTGTGGGCGGGCTTTTATCTCTTCTCCCAAACCAAATTAATCAGTTACTGTATATCTATCTAGAAACAGGAGCACAATGTCTCACAAGATAAACAAATTCATTCACACAGAGTGCTATAAGGTTGAGGTTTCTGGAAAGTTGCTCAAATCTGCGAAGCAAGCATTAACAAACTACAACGAAAGATTGCAACAAAAGTAAAAGGCATAAGAAATATGCCTAGGCCTACATCTGGTGTGTATGTAAATAGTTACTTCATTTTTCTGTTATATTCAGCTGTATCTCGGTATACAAGTAAAGTCATGTTCCGTGGTGAAATATCATATCCTTGTCCTCCTTTCTCTTTTTGTGCCTCATGTAGTGAGGCACATTAGGCAGAGTGGGGAGCAATGAGCTCGGGTTATCCACTATATATACTATCAATGCTGTTGCACTACTGTAGACACGAAGGCTGCGAGTAAAGACAGTCAGTCAGAAGTATTTTCTGTGAACAGCATTAGTACTTGAATTTTCCTCATGGAGAACCAGGACAACAGACTGTACCAGTATTGAGAACACCTCTTTCACTGATGTTTTTGTCCTCAGTCCTCTCGAGGAGATCGAGAGGAGGCAGAGCCTCTCTATCCTCGGTGTCCTGCAGAGGATGGGGCTGAGGAGTCAGGACGAGCCTCTGCCCTCTCCTCCAACTTTCCCTTCAGCCATTCACAGGAGGAGCTCCTGACAGTCTCAGGGCGGACAGTCAGACTCCTGGGGAGCTGAGAAAACTCGGTCAATGGACCCCTAGTCCCACTGTCTCACCACAGCCCCTGCCCCGGAGGATGTCAGGGGCTGTGGTGAGGCTGTGTCCTGCCTTCCCACATTAAAAACAAAAGGAGAACGTCAGTTAACCTGTCACAGCAGATATTGTTGTTTTATCTGGTGTATTGGGCATCAAGTCTTTTACTGATAAACTATTTCAGAAGTTATTAACAGCAAAATTTCAAAGTGTGACACTTTGTAACACAGTTGTTGTTGATGTCCACAGTGAAGGTGGTGGCTGGAGACAAGCCAGCGCCTCCAACATGCCCTCACTGCAGTCAACCTGCAGGGGCTCAGGCCCCAGTATTTCATACAGGAATACCTCGGCCGCCCAAATCTATCTGAACAGCTGATTTGTTGTGTATTTGTAACAGACAAACCAACTCTGAACAGAGAGGAGGCCCTACAGGCCCTGTTGGAGAACAAGGCTGACTCTCACCTTATGACAACACGTCCCGGAGTCTGGCAGAGTGCTTTGATTGGCTGGAGAAAGACGACTGGTAACTGTTTTGACAGATGGCAACTGTTTGTGGCTGTGTATTAAGACTGTGTTTTTAACACAAACAGGCAGGAGAAAATGTCTTCTCTGGACACTCTGCAGACACTTATCGTGCAGCACCAGGACACAGTCCTTACAAAACTTCATGAGGTCTGTCTGGTGCTAATAGAAGAGGTAAGCACTTTCTCTGAGCTTCTTTCAGAGCACATTTAAACAGTGTCCAGTGTATAAGTGACTGTTTGTTTGTCCATCTCAGGTGAACAACTTGCAGTCGTCTGTGGCATGTGTTGCTGTGGACACCATGGCCATGCTCTACCTCCACCTCCAGCAGATCATAGACCCTGAGGTGGAGACGACGGCACGCACCTTACTGCTGCGGCTGGCCCAAGGCAGGGAGACTTTTATTAAGGAGAAAGTCAGCGTTGCCCTGGACGCCCTGGTACAGAACTGCAGCTACAGGCGGGTTGTCAACGCGCTGCTCAACTCGGGACACAAGTAAGAAGCTACATCCTTTTATATTGGATCAGTTTGTAACCTCACTTTAGCTTCCTCAGACACTGTTTGATTTGGGTGAGGGACAACTTACGTTAACTGATCATTGTCTGGGCTATCTATTCATTAATGTAATTTTATTACAATATTACAATTGAAAAAGTTTTAATTGAAATTCTTTTTGAGTGTGTCTGTGTGAGTAAATCTTGAGAGGATGAGTTTCATTTTCAGAACATGATCCAAAATGTAGCTTATTAAATGTATCTATTTGCTATTTTTAAAGGAAGAAAGAGGAGAAAGATGGAAAAGGAAAGCAAATAATAAAACAAGGAAGGAGAAACAAAGAAAGGAAAGAGAAGGAAAGGTGAAAAGAAAAAAGAAACAAAGAGAAAGGAAGTAAAGAGAAAGGAAGGAGAAAGAAGAAAGGAATTATAAGAAAACTAAGAGAAAAGGAAAGAACAAACAGAGATAGAAGGTAGGTTTGAAATGTGTGAGTGATTGTCTTCACAGGACTTTCAAGATTACAAATGGAGAAAACTTTGTTAAAAAGGTAACCTGTTTAATTTTTAAATTATTTTTTAATTTAATGTTTAATTTAGCTTGTGCTAAAATAATTTGCAATATAGTTTTTATATTTATTTTAAAACATCCCTCTTTAGCTGTGTTTATATTCTCCTTTTTTGTAAATTAACAGATGCCAAATATTAGGCAGCTAAAGAAAAGGGAGAGAAAGACAAGAAAATGGACCCTGGAGGCCATGGCACAAGCCAAGGAGGAGGTGGAAGCAGGCAGGCTCACCATCAGGCAGCCTCGGTTTGGGGTCCCTAGGTCCAGCCTGAATGACCGAGTCAGAGGAAGGGTGGCCTCTGACTGTGTTCATGGTCAGAGGCCACTTCTCACCCCTGAAGATGAGAATTCCCTGGCAGCATACTGTGTGTATGCTGCCAGTTACGGGTTTCCTCTGACAAAGCCTCAGGTTCTGGCCCACGCTCTGGCTCTGTACAACCTGCGCCACCCAATAACACCAAGGGTGGCGCTGAGCCAGACGTGGTGGATTAACTTCAGGGAGCGCCACCACCATGAGCTCACCATCCGGACCCCAGACATTATTGACCGCGGGAGGGCTCCGTGTGCAAAGAGGGGGCCAATTGAAGAATATTTTAAGCTCCTCAAAACCACCCTAGAGGAGCATGGGTTGAGGGAGAAGCTCCATCAGATTTACAACTGTGACGAGACGGGGTTTCAGCTGGACTCTACGAAAAGAAAGGTTGTTGTGTCCCGGGGGACAAAACATGCCTACAAGAAGGCCCAGGGCACCAGGGACCACGTCACAGTCCTGGCCTGCTTCAACGCGGCTGGGGAAGTTGTCCCCCCATTTATTATCTACAAGGAGGGATATCCTGGGGGCCCTACAACAAGGATGGGAAGTCGCAGGCGGGGGGTACATAGACAGTGACCTGTTCCTGAAGTGGTTCGTCAGGCATTTCCTCCTGTACGCCACCAAGGAGCGGCGACTGCTGCACCAAGGAGCGGCGACTGCTGCTAGTGATGGACGGCCACCAATCCCACCTAGGGCCAGAGCTGGTCCGACCGGCACAGAGGGAAGGGGTCATTCTTCTGTGCTTACCGCCACACACCTCTCACATCCTGCAGCCTCTAGATGTGAGTTTCTTTGGACCCTTGAAGGCAGATGTCTCTGGTATAGCAGGGGATCTGTCGGCTGTTAGCCACTCTTTTTTGGTTTCCAAAAAAGAGTTTTCAAGGGTCCTTAGAAACTCATACCAGAGGGTAAAGGATCAGGGGGTTGTGGTGGCTGGGTTCAGGAGGTGTGGCCTTTACCCTTTGGACCCGAAAGCCATTGCCTAGTCTCGGGTCACGCCGTCCGGGCCTCATCGAGGAACCGCATCGCCTCCGCCAACCCCACCGGGATCTTCTGAGTCCAGGCCTGATGCTATCCCTCTATCCCCACCTCTCCCTGTCATTCCCCCAACCCAATACATACTCATCCCCTGGTAGCATCAGGCCAAATATCGGCGGACCTGGCCCACCTCCTGGCCGAGGTAAACTTTGCCCGAACCACTGGAAAGTTTAGGAGGAACATCTCCAAGGCTCGGGTCCTGATGGCTCAGGAGATGACCGAGGCCATCGAGGAGGCGGAGGACCGAGCAGCGAGGAGGGAGGCACAAGCTCTGGCCAGGAAAGACCAGGAGCAGCAGTTGGCTGAAGACATTGGCCTGGCGAACCCTTCATTTGCCCCGCCTAGCGGCTCCCACCCCAGCCGCAGAAGAGGAATGTCCCCTGGGGCGTCATCTGCCAGCTCCGGCCATCCCATTGCTGGTCCCTCAACCCCCCGGCCCCCTCTATAGCATCCTGCGGTTTTCAGCTGCCTGCCTCCAGCAGATTACCATCGTTGTCAGTCCCTGTGAGCCTGCCTGTGGCTTTGATCAGAGAGGATGAGGGTAAATTTCTCTATTATTATTTACTTTCAATCATTAAGCCATATTTAACTGTTAATAACAGTAGTGTATTTTATTTTATTTTTTTCATTAGAACCATCACCATTAGCCTTCGGGGAACCTCTTCCTTGCAATGTAAGTAATACGAAAGCCAAGACAATAAACTATTAACTTTGAAAATACCTGCTGTACTAGTTATAGATATAGACAATTTGTCACTAAGCTCTTTGTAACTTCTTTTACAGACATCCAATCATCTTCCTCCAGCTTCTTCTCCCTGTCCACTGGACCCTTGACATCCACCGGTAGTACAACAACAACAAACAACATATACTAACAAAAAAATTTAGGCTGTATAAAGTAATATATAGTGTACATAAAATCTGTTTATGTGATTAATTAATTATTGTGGTTCTTTTGTCTTAAACATGTTCATGTAGGATAAGTAATTGAGACATTTAATATGCAATACTTTACATGGCTCCCTAATATTGTAACCCAATAAAATATTGACCTTTCTATCGTCCTCTTTGTGTAGGTCACACCGCCAAAGAAAGACAACTTAGTATGATGTGTGGCAGTGTGGCCGGTGCTGGCAGCCTGACCCTCCAGAGTGTCGAGGGACTGGTGTCATGGGTCCAGTGTGATGGTTTCACTGTACCTGTGTGGCTTGGGAGGAGGAGCTGGAGGAAGAATTTATTTGTTTTTGGTGCAATGATGAATAATAATTTGTAAATATTTGCTTATACATATAAGTTAGTAAAATCTATTGTAAATTTTTTATCTTTTTTGTAAAAACAAAAGTATCTAATTACATTTATTTCAATCAATTTGTAATTATTAAAATCAGTAATTTTGGTGTAATTACTGATGTAATTACAGTGTTATAAGTTAAAAGACAGAAATTTGTTTAACATCAACATTACTGAAAGGAGGAGCTCAAAAAACATCCTGAAGAGGAGGCTGATGCAAAGCTAATAAGCAAGCTAATAATAGTAATGTCTGACTCAGGATAATAGTAGCTTAGCGCTAAAAGCTTGGGCGATATCGCTCATTTTACGGCCACAGTAAAAACAATTTAAAAAAATAATAATAAAAAATTTATATGGTTAAAAATGTAGGAAGTTATACTACATTTTAATACCAGTTAGTTGTCTGAACACAAAAGACAAAGGATTTGATTACCCGTTAAAGACAAAAAAGTTATCGAATTTTAGCTCAAACCGTCCGACATTTAATTAATTGTTTAAACATATTATAGAAAACATGCTGAATGTTGTACATTTATTCAAAGACAAAGCCAGCGTTATAATCAACAGCTGTTTCTGGTTTAAAACAGAGTTGGTGTTAGTTTAGTCACTTTGATAGGATACCTTGCTAAAGGATCACGATGCTAATACTATAACCATACTACAACATCAGCCTGAAACATCTGTAAAATTAATAAAAGGATCAATGCTAATGTGCTTTTTGGATAATTTGTTGCCACCAAGCTTTGACATTAATAATGTTAATAAAGTGAAACTAACAACAGCACGATGGCAGAGTGGTCACAGCAAGAAGTAACCTTGCGCTGCAGCTGGATTCTCGCAAGATTTTGGAGTTTCCAAACTTGGGTAAATCCATCTTGTATCGCGTCAAGCCAACCGCTTGAGTCAAACCATAAGCTCACCAGCCTCTTGTGACCAACGATGTGGCAGCACAAACAGGAAAATGTGGGTTTGTAATTTGACAAATGCAACAAGCGTCCTCTTCTCCTCTTTGTTATCAACATAGCTATGCTGAAAGACGCTAACGTCTTTCTTTCGTTAACGGTAAAAAATGTAGCACGAAAGGATTTTCTGGAAGGAAAAGATATTTTTTTCCTACTGGCTTTGGCATCTCCTACACGCTCTTTTTATTTGACAATGTCCTTTTTTTATCTACCAATTTAGTGTTTAACATTCCTTTTATTCGCAGATTCACTTTGCAAAAACTGTTACTGTTGCAGCGGTGTGTTGTTTGTTCATATCTGCCGCACTCTAATTATGTTAAATAAATTATTATGATTGGCTAAAACAAATCTTGTGGTATGCAGATACTAGTCGGTGCCTCATCACCTAACAAGTTTCCGAGAGAAGTCGCCTCCCTGTTGCAAACACTTTCAACGGGAGCCTTCACAGATGGTTCTGTGAAACAGAAGTTCTATCTAGCGGAGGTCAGATTAAGCGAGAATGTCCTGAGATCAAAACTGCAGAGTTTGCATGTTCTCCCCGTGTCTGCGTAGGTTTCCTCTACCACTAAAGACCATAGATTGTATAATAATTATGGATGATATCCGCCCATTGGTCCCCTATTCGCCGAAATAGCATCAAAGTCAGGGCAAAAAAATGGCGAATACATCCGGACATTTCAGACTCCTTCGTCAGAGGATGTTACTAAAATGGGCAAAGGGAGCGTTGCATCGTAAGCCCGTGGGTGGGCATTATGAGCGCGTGCGTGGGTAATTACGCCCACTCCGCTGTAGCCGAGGCTAAGGCAATTGCTAACCTGTTGCTAACACCAGGCTAATGCAAGTGGACCTTCCCACCCGAGATTTATGACCACACTATGTATCTCTCTATAATATGTTATATAGTTAACAAGGCTTTTGAATAATGCTAGTGGTATGTAGCTATAATATAGCATGCTAATCTAACTTTTTCTATTGTAGTTTAAAATATGGAAAAGGTCACTGTTCAAATTGCTCACTCTCAAGAGCCCACTGCCCAGACAAGTGCAGTTACACATTACTTTGGATACTATATTTTACTTAGTTATAGCCACGTTATACATCACTCTTGTAGTTTTCACGATGGACCTGCCCTCTGCTTCTGCACCTGGAAACATCTGTTAAAACATCTGCAGCAGTTTTTTGTAGCTTTTGATTTTATACCACTAGATGGTAGATTAAATTATATGTAAGGCATGCCCATACTTAAAGCAGAAAAAAAGTTTAAAACTGTAAAAACATGATACAATACATTTCATTGAAAATAAAAAAGTGCAAATAGATTGTAAACAGTTTTTTTAATGCTCAAGTGTGTAAAAGGTGTCACATATTTGTGATGCAGTTCCAAAAGGTTTGAGAAGCAACAAACGAAGCCTTGTCCCATCAGGTTGTAAGGGTGAAGGTAGACGTGGCGAGGATGTGATGAAGAGTTTAAAATGACTGCTGCAGGACGGGACCATGTGGAAAGTCAGACAAAAAAATAAATCACAAAACAAATTCAAGTTGGCCTGTCTTGGTTGAAAGCCCAATCATCGAACTTTCATGCCCACAGAGGAACATAACAGAGGACATTATTCTGCCAACTCTATTAAAAACAAATCCTGTCAGACATATTCCACCAACGATGTAAACTATTGCACACACAGGCTCTCTGAAATGTACTTAGTTCATGCAGGCTCTAAGACATATAGAAAATGGTAATCAAGTTCAATTCATTTCCCATTTAAGGTTTGCATGGCCACACATGTACATGACATACATAATATTTACACTTTGACACTCAACACTGTCATTTGACACATTATTAACATTCTCAACCTCTCAACCAACATACCTGCCGTGACCGTCTAGGCTTTGGATGTTTGTCTTTTGAAAAAAGAAATTGGTGTGCACAGCTGTGCTTGTCGAGCAAGTCAAGTCCTTCCCTGTTAAAAGAGACATAAAGAAAAGACATTATAGGGCATTGTAGCTACTTTATTTAATGTATTTCTTGTAGAATCACAGTTGTACATATTTTTTATTTAGAGCATTCCTGTATCAACGAGTTGTGTCCATGGTCAACTTGACACCACAAAAGTAATAGTAATCTATGGCCGCACCCCTCGCCAGAAGCAGTATGTATCAGTACTTTCCCACTATGTCCACTGGTTGTAACTTGTTTCAACAGGTGAGTGAGTAGGTGTCTAATCTAGGCGCAATGTAGCAAAGTGAGCAAATAACAAGTGTAAAAAGAGTGCATCTCAATAGTAGGGCTGTTTCGAATGCCATTTTTTGAGCTTCGAAGCTTAGGTGGCAATCAATATCGAATATTCGAAGCTTCGGTGGGTGGGGCTAAATATATAATAATAGTGTCGGTTTGCATTTGTATCATCTTTCACGTTTCACTCTTCGGCATCGTAAATGTGTTTTTTTGCCGTGTGCTACAGAACTCAGGTGATTTTTCAAACTTGTGGTGCTGTTGTGGTAGGCCAGTTTCAAATCGCATATTTGACACACTGCCTTTGTCTTGTCATCCTCACTTAATTTAAAGTGCTCCCAAACAGCTGAGGTCTTGGGCATTTTGTACCTATTCAGTATGAGATAAAATAAATCACTAGCATCAAGCATGAGTGAGAATCAGTCCATGACGAAAGTCACGTGTTGAAAAAAAAAAAAAGAATGTAATTCCCCCAAGTACTTTAGACACAAGTGGTTACTCTACTGATGAATTTATTAGCATCCGTCTTTCAATAGCGCCATAAAAACACCGTGAAAACTGATGAAACACACAGATAAAACAACAGTTAGCTTAACGAAAATAAGTACGATTGATACATTAACTTCTAGAAAATAAAACAGACAAAACAAACCTCGTTGGCTGAGTACCATGAGAGGGATTAGCTTTGGAGATTTTCTGTCCTTTACCTTATAAATTTAAACTTTAACTTTTAGCGTAATTATTCTCTTATTCATGTATCCTTTCTTGTTTTTTTGTGGAGATCGCTACTTCTGCTCTAATCAATCTACCACTGCGTATACAAAAGCCTAACTCTGCGCTACAGCGCCCTCTGGTGACACTTCACAAAACACACCAAATAACAGTTTACACAGAAAATGAACAGAAATGAAAATGCGGCAGTTACAAAGAATATTCGAATCTCAAAACTGAAAATCGAATGCCACCCCACCGAACGAATATTCGATTATTCTAGTACAGCCCTACTCAATAGAAAATTACTAACAAATTGATAGACTAAATAGATTAGAAAAACAGCTTTCAGTCAGTCTGCCGTTTCTTTTCGAGCTTCCAAATAATGGAATATTATTCCAACTACCATCAGAAAAATTAATTTAACTGGATTATTTCACTCTCTTTCAAAAATGTGGCTTATCAGATCAGACTTGTCAGTATTAAACCCCTCTGTGCCCTGCTGTTTTAACAACTTCTGTTTCTCTTTGCTTAATAAGATGTCTGTAGTGTAACTAACGCATGTTTTCTATTTGTCCTTTTTAATTTTGAATTATTTTTTTGTATTTTATTTGTCTCCCTAATGGCCTGCATGTAATTAATGACGTTTCTGATAAAGCTGCTGCTCGCTTGTGACTAACAGCAGTTCTACAATAACCCATGTGGACTAATGTTATTATACAGTTGTACTGTTGGTCAGTATGTACTGTCCTTGTAATAAAGATGACACAAAGCTTTGTGTCCCTTCAAATCAGTGCAGAAGCAATCCATCTCAAACAGTGTTGCCAACTTAGCGACTTTGTCGCTATATTTAGCGAGTTTTCAGACCCCTCTTGCGACAAATTTTCAAAAAAGCGACTAGCGACAAATCTAGCGACTTTTTCTGGAGTTATTTGAGACTTTTGGAGACTTTCTGAAGTGAAAGCACACATCGTTCTTAGTCTAATCAATGAGCAGCGGGTGCTGCCGCGGGCCATCCCCATCCCAAAGCACTCATAGTCGGCCCAGTCCTCGCGCACCAGCCCCTCCCAGCTGCAGTCAGAGCAGGAGTTGTTCACCCCTCCACGTCCAGACTGCATGAATCGCGCATGTGCGGCAACTGGTGGATCCCGCCCAGGCTTACATTCAGCACTCGAAAATGTAAAATGTTCTTTGTCGAAACAATGTATGGTTAAAAATGTTAATGCTTTTCAGTCACTTGTTGTAGGCTCCTAAGTGGACCATAAGGTTAAAAACTAAACTTAAGAAAAAAAAAAGAAAAGAAAACAATATTGTAAAAAAATAAAAATAAAAAAGAAATTACGGTTAAAAATGTTAATACTTTACTGTGACATGTTGTAGGCTCCTAAGTGGACCATAAGTATAAAAATAAAATAAATAAATAAATTAAAAAAATTAAAAGAAACTCCGCCGGAGTGTCTCTTTTAGGTCACTTTTGCCGGTCCCAAACCCGAATAAAGGAGGAGGGTTGAAATTGTGAAGTAATAAACAAAAACAAGAGTCGACAGAAAGTTTCATTTTAAATTTAAAGAATTTAGTTTGACCGTTTTGATTTTCATTGTTCTCGTGTGCTTATCACTTAATTGAAATGAGAAATGAGAAGAGCTTTATTGGGACAGTCGGCTATATCATAATAAAATACAGTAAAAGAGACCATGTGAGCACAAATTTGTCAAGAAAGCACGTTAGGCAGGGAGAATGCAAGAAAGTATGCAATTTAGTATGAATTTAGTATGATGACGCGATGACGTAATGACGTCACGAATATGCTAATTTACGCATGACGTCATCTAGCGACATTTAGCGGCTTTTTGGCCAGGCTTTAGCTACTTTCCTTTGAAAAGAGTTGGCAACACTGATCTCAAAGTGTTCACTGCACAACCGAGATAGGAGTCCAGTTCTGTCTCCTCATCTTCAACACCCACTGGTCCAGTCTGTCTGGATCACCTAGAGGAAAACTTAAACAAACATACAAAAACACATTAGGTGTTAGTATGACCTTAAAAGGTTACCAAACTTGTACTGTACATATAGTGTTAAAAAACAACTGCAGGTTAGGGTAGATAACAACAGGGCTTCACATAAACAAAATATCATGGTCATAAGCTTATAATAATTTCTCTTAGACTAAGTGACTAAAAAAAGATTATGTTTTAACATAAGCTATGTACATATGTTTACATTGACAATTTTTTAAGCCCAGATTTATAAATATTAAAATAGTAGTTTATACCTTAGATGTATTGAATATAACTGAAAAGTGTTAACAGCACTAGGTACTACCAGGATAATACATTGAAGGTACTAGGTACAGTTGTCATACTTTATAACACACTCTGAGGGCAGTTTAATATAAGAACAACATAGCTCCCAGAGACACCCTCTACACGTCCTAAACGGAGAAATACACATAACAGTTGCACAAACTTCTGTGCAATTACGATTTCATTGAAAAAGTTCATTCGTAATTTTTTTGCGAGATAATCTTACATTATCTCGTACATAATGATACGTGCTATCATTAGCGGTGGGCTTCAGAGCATTGACGGTAGCCTAGCGTGCACCCGGTGAATAATGCAGGTTTACCAAGTTACCAAGCGCTCATTTGCACGTTATATGTCAAAGCCATAACATACTTAATTTGATCACTTAGAAAGATATTACAGCTATCATGAATAAATCTATTGTTTTGATGTTAAACTATGTTTAATAGCCATGTACGCAATGTTTGGATTTGAGCAAGAAATGACATGATATATTGTATATCTGGATCTATTTTTTAAAGCAAAGCCAGTAAAAATAAATTTGAAACTCTACCATAACAAGATTAAGATTAAGATTACTTTATTCGTCACATACCAAATTACATACAGCATATATAACCAGCAGTGAAATGTGAGAGGGTGGTGCAACCTATTACATTTTTATACATAGAAGACACACTGAGGTTGCAGACCACACCGGTGCAGCTGCCGGACAGCGCTCCAAGGCAAGGTGGGTTAAGTGTCTTGCCCAAGGACACAACAACAGTATTCACTGTGGGGCGAGTGGGAATCGATCCTACTACCTTCCGGTTGAAGGACGGCCGCTCTACCACTGAGCTACTGCCGCCCCAATATAATAATAACAATATTATGATTAACATCTAATTCTAAATTACCGTACTCGATGTAATTTTGATGGGGAAAAGTTGGTAGCTAGGTTAAGTAGCTGAGTAATGCTATATATTTACCCGCTTAAGAGCTCTTAAAACCATCCATAAAACCAAAAAAAATTGTATTACTCACCGAAAAAACTAAAGACCACACTTCTTGGAGAGTCTATTAGTACAGCCAACAGCACAGCAAGCCATTTCAACAACGTTCTTCTCAAATACTCAGAGAACAGCCGACGGTCAAGTACAGAAGCCTTGCTCCGGGCAGCTCCGTGATACTGCTCCAGCAAGTATCACGGAGCAGCTAACTAGCCACTTGCTAGCCACACGACGTTCGCGTGGCTCGGTTATTGACACATGCACACCGAGGTAGCCACACCCAAATTTATTCACAAAACTACACTTTTCAGATAGCATAAACGGACGTAATAATCAAAAAATCACCCCCCCCAGAGTTGTCACATAGTAAAAACTTAGCTCTAGAGACAGGAGCGATCTTTTGTACCAGGCTTTAAACATGGTTTTTACACCTGTAAAGTCGTCATTGGGTTTCTCCTTATATTTCCGCTTTTGGAGCCTGCCCTCTGGTGGACGGCTGTATATCGCTGGATTTCGCGGTAAATCTCCGTATGGCGGCGCCCTTACGCAACGACCATTTGAGAGGTACCATGGGAGAGGCTTGCTAAAGACCTGTACAATAGTCCCCCACCCCAAACATTATTTATAAAGTTTGGGATGCCTGTCTTTGAGGTACTTTCGAGCCATCTTTTCTGTCCTCCACTCTCTCACTCACTGTGAGCTGCTGAGTGTGAGAAAACTCCGCTCACTGCTTCAGTGGGGCCGGATCAAGAAAGTAGGGGCTACAACAGAAACCAAATTGTAAAAATAAATACTACATGCATTGTTGAACTCATAAAGCAGAGCTTTCAAATAAACTAAAATAAATAAAATGACAAAACATTAAATTGCGAAGAATTAATGAGAGAATTGTTGCTTTTTTTTTTCTTTAAATTAATAAAATATACGTAATATATATATATATAATATAAAATTTTTTGATAGTTTTTTGGACTTTCTTTTTGAGGAATTGTTTTTATTCACGTTATTACGTGATAATTATCACATTGTTTTGTGATACTGTCACGTTATTTTATGATAATTATCACGTTATTTCATGATAACTTTTGTTTTTTTAATGCTTTATCGGAAGCAACTAGCCTACTACGCTTCCGTAGCAACGCGAAGAAGCAAAGAGGAAGCATGGCATCGCGTCTGATCAAGTTTTATTTCAGCCTTGGTCTAAACAATGGCGAGATATTAATCTTACTGAACACTGTAGACAATATTGTGATGAGTATGAGCACCTTGAGACGTTTTTTGAAACTAATGAGATTGTATAGGCGGAAGTCAGATCTGTTGGATGTAGCAGCATTTCATATTGATCAATATGTATCCAGGCTGGCTTTGTGGTGACCCAAAATACTGTGAGGCATCTTTTAAAGTTTCTCGATTAAAATGGTGTGGAGCAGAGGCGAAGAAATCGTCTTCAGAGGCGCAGATACATTAACCCAGGACCAAACTACATGTGCCACGTAGCTTCATATGACAAACTCAAACCATATGGTATTTGTATAAATTGTGCTATTGATGGCTTTTCCAGAGTAATAATATGGCTTCACGCCTATTCGACGAATAGTGACCCCAGTGTTATTGCTGGTTACTTTATGGAGGAAGTTGAGAAAAGAATGGGAATACCTATACGAATTCGCTCAGACTTCGGGACTGATAATGTAAAGATGGCAGAAATGCAGAATTTTTTGATGGACGTGATGACTGCAAGTGTTACATATATGGATCCAGCAACCATAATCAGCGCATTGAGAGCTGGTGGGCGTATTTGAGGACGCTCGGCATCACACACAACAATTAATGAATTTCTTCCAAGAGCTGAAAGACAATTACCTTTTCTCGGGGGATTTCTTGGACAAGCAGCTTATATTGTTCTCTTGTCTCAACATTATAGAGGTTAGTAATTGTAATTGTTTGTAATTCTAAATCAAATTACAGTACAGACGCGTACTGATCACAGAATATCATTACAGTTTAATGCCCACGGTTGCATCAAAATGTAATGTTACTTGTACTCGTAGTTAAATCATAAAATGCCTAAATCTGCACATGTTCAGTCGGGGTTGGTCCGTGATGGTTGCCCTGTGGAAGTGCTCCATGTGCGTAAAAGCCACCACCAAACAAGCGCGCATATGCATTTCTATAGGGTATTTGCTACACACAATGACACTTTTGACACTACCCCAGTTTGTACTTAGAGTGTCCAAAGGGACTCGAAGAAAAGAGAGGTTTAACAGGATGTGCTACGCTGGTAACCCGGGGAACATGCTCTCTGTTGAGAGTAGGCTTGGGCGGTATCCAAATTTTGATACCGTCAAACCTCCTCCCTATTTTACCTCAGTATACGGTATTACCGTGAATAATTAAAAAAATATGACGTAAGGCTCAAGCAGCGTTCACACCAAACGCGAATCGCGCTATTCTCGCGTAGTTGGACGCTTGAACATTTTGAGTTTACTTGCTTCATTCGCGTGTGAAATTCGCTTCATTCGCGCGTGAAATTCACTCAACAACAGACGCGAATTCGCGTCATAGGAGGGGCTTCTGCCAGGCGGGTTGTCTTCCGGTCTTGTTGAAGAATGGTTGAGATGGATTTTATCGATAAAGTAGCAGTGCTCTATTTACTTTGGAGGCCTGAAATACGGTGTGAACCCGTTCAGCGCTGTGCGGGGGTCCATCGGATGCTTCAGAGGCGGACCCAGCTCCGTAAGTTTCACAAACTTCTCCAGGAGCTGCGCCTGGATGACGGCCGCTTTCAGCGGTACTTCCCACTGACCCGGCCCCAGTTCGATGACCTGTTGTCCCGTGTCGGTGCGAGGATTTCCCGCAGGACAGCAACTACTGACGCTCCATTCAAGTCTGTCCATCTGTCTCCGGTCAATATTTGGTGTGATTATGAGTAATTAATATGTGGACAACTACAGTCTTCTGAACACAGTTATCAGTCCTACAGTCAATATAGTATTATGTTTATAAAATCGTATTTAGAATTGTATTTATAACAGTGTGTTGTATCTCTTATTTGTTTTTATTTCTTTAATAAATGGAGCCAGCCTCCAAAAATAATCTACGACTCATGGCTTGTTTCTCATTTATACAACACTGGTCCAATCATAAATAACTGTTTTTTTACTGTATTATTGTAGATGTGTTTGCAATAGAATATAATAAAAATTAACAAATGTTTACCATAAGTAATCTAGTCTTAAATACTGAACATTATAAACTTTCTTCTATTTATTCTAAATAAATCGGTCTGAAATATTGAAATGTTTGTGACAAACACATCAAAACCTTTGGTCATTATATAAAACATTTATTTAAAAAAAATGGAATTATGAAACTATACACAAAACTTAATGCACTATTTCTGAGCAGGAATAATAGAATCCTAAAGTGAAGGAGAGGAGAACAGAGAGAGTCTGGTTTATTCCCTGCTGTGACAGCTGCATCATTTTAAAAACTATACACTGGGTTCCAAATGAAGCAGAACTGTGCTGCTTTCATAGATTAATGTATGTATTTGAAATTTGACAAATTGTTTCGTCCAAGACAGTAACTTCTGCAGAGAAGGGACCAGACTCAAGAGAAGATCCTCTGAACCTGGAGCTACAGCATGTGTTCTGAGAGCTTCTGAACTGGGTCTTCTCCTGGGGTCTTCTCTTTGGTTGCTCTGTATTAAATGACACATGAAAAAGGCAGAAAAACATTATCAACTCATTAACAAACCACCAGGGTTGTGTTTGTATCTGAATGTAAGAGGCTATGAGGGCTTACTGTAAATGATTGTATATGATATGTATTTATTGCCTGTACACACCTGTGGATACAGCAGCAGATGTGGATGGGGCAGGGGAAGCTGCAGCAGCAGGTTTTCGCAGGGGGGGTGCCTATGCTCATTGGCATCAAAAGTCAGCTCTGTCATGACAATATATATAATATACATATTATATTATTAAATTATAATACAAGTTAACATTTGAACATTACACCAGTCACAAACAACACATATCCTCTATAAATTTGGCGGTGGAAAACTAGTTATAAAGTACGGCAAATTAGCTCAGGCTTTAGCTAGCTAGTTGGCTCAATATATACGACTCTAAAGAATTGAAATACGTTTTTTTTGCAACTTACCAGAGTTTCCGACCCCCTCACTCAATTTCCTTCCAGCAAGAACTTTTAAGATTCCTGGCTCTGAAAAATGACGAAGATGTTTCAAATTCCACAGGCTGCCCCGATAACTTCGTCCTCCATTGTTGTTTTGGATTTCTACCTCTATGGTCCGCCTCCGTTCGTAGCACGTCACTACTAAAGCAAGCTCCTGGTTGGTTAACGCGCCGCGAATTTTCGCCAAAGTTCAGATTTTTCAACTTGCGCGAATGAAGCATTGGACGCGTTTAGCGCGTCAAACGCTCAATTCGCGCCGCCTCATTCGCGCGAATCGTGTCATTCACGCGAATCGCGCCGCAGGACTTCCACGCGCGTCTAATCGCGTCTTTGCATTGACTTAACATGTAAATCACTCGCGCTTAACGCTTAATTCGCGTTTGGTGTGAACGTACCTTAAAGGTGTCTGTGTGTTTTTTTGTATAATGTGGTTTTTGTGTCGATGCATTCGTGTTAATATTGAGTTTTTTGTTTCCCCCACGTACTGCATCCCACAGTGTGAACACATATAGACACAGTTGGACGTGTGTGGACTAAAGCTTTGGGAGATTTCCACGATAGTCCCAGTGCGTCTGTTCTTCACATATTTTTAATTGTAAAAAGTCAAGACAAAAGTTAAGACAAAATATTGAATCTGCCCACTTGTTGTAAAGGTGGCAATCTAGCCCTTACCAAATAATCTTGGAGGTTGAGATTCCTCCTGCAAGCAGAGATGATCTGATGACTCTGAAGTAAGCCTTGCTCATGTATGTAAATTTTTTATTTTTGTTTTGTTAAGTTTTTAAATTTTAGATTAAGTGTCCTGCCCATTGTTGAAAATGTTGTGATCATAGGGATTAATGAGTAGGTATTTTTTGGTTTTGGGAACTCAAAGGTTCTCAGGCACTGTCTCAAAAATGATCTGGAATATCAACATGTACATAAAGCTTGAAATAACATACGTACAGCAATCATGAAATCTTGTCTTTGGGTACAAATTCTTTTAAATCTCATGAATTGTGACTTGATCAGTCCTCCAAATGTGTGTCTTGGATGGAAACTGTTTTTATAGAGCAAAGCGTGTGTGTCTGTCTCCTTGAAAAAGACTTTGATGTCCAATGTCTGAGTTACCTCGAAATTAGGTCCTTTATACACATATACAGTAGTGTCCAGAAAGTCCACTGAGTCCGATGTAAAGGTATGTTTTAAGTCAAATGGATGGGTCATAGGAATCCAGAATCTTAATAAAGTACAAAAAGTCCTATTTAGAGTAAGTCCATATGCCAGAAATGTCGTCCAAATAACGATAATAGTGCAGGGGCTTTTTGTCACATTTCCTCAATGCTTTTTCCTCCCAATCCGCCATGAAAATATTTGCATAAGATGGGGCAAACCTCTTGCCCATGGCAGTCCCTTTTATTTGCAGAAAAAAGTAAAATCAAAGTCATTTTTGGTCCAGTTGATTTCTAATAGTTGTAATAATTCTTGGTCTGGTCTGGTGGGGTCTGGGTTTTTCTCGAAAACATTTTAATGGTCCAAAGTCCTGGTCCAATGTCAATATTTGTGTATAAAGAGTCCAAGTCTATGGAAAAGAAAAATGAATTAACTGGGATTTTTAATTTTTTGATCAGGCCTACAAAATAATAGGTGTCTTTAAGATATGATGGATGTTTGTTTAACAAGGGATTCAAATAGTATTCTATGTACTCAGCTTTTTGATAAGTCTCACTGCCACAGTGAAACAATAGGTCGTCCCGGGGGAACGGATGAATTTATTGGTGTATAGTTTATCAATGATTTTATGGACTATGGGTACTGTCTGTAGATAGATGGGTTCACATAGTAGGTCTTGTCCTCTAATTGTCTGTTCACATCCTGTACGTACTGGTCTCTACTCATGATAACGACTGCACTGCCTTTGTCAGCAGGCTTAACCACGATGTGTTTGTTACGTGCCAAGTCCAGCAAGGCCTTTTGTTCAGCTTGTGTCAAATTCTAATGTTCTTTGTATAATCTAAAGTGCTTCTTGAAGTCTCTCTTATCCTGTTATATGAGGAGAGGGACTTTTGGGGGAAGACAAATTTAGAGTCGGAACAAATGTTAAACCATTGTTCAAGACATTTCATTGTGTTTGTGACAGTGTGAGGTCTTTGGCCAAGACTATGACATTTTGAGCCCAAAGGGGTTTCAAGAAAGCTTGTCCCCCTGTCTCCTTCAAACTTGAGGGGCTTTTAAGTTTAAAGTAGTGAGCCAATTGTCCAAAATGGCTTGGGCTGTCTCTTTGTTCCAATGAATGTGGTCAGCCCCTGTGTGAAAGTCCTGTTGTTTCAGTGAAGGGAGGTAGGAAAGCTCCTTAATGATGAAGTTATTAATAGTTTGCAAAGTTGCTTGTTGCAAACTTGGCAGGCGTGTAGAAAAGTTAATGGCAGATACCCAAATTTCTGCATATGGAAAGCGTTTCTTAGCCATACATACTGCACCTTTGATATGTGCAATGCTCACTTTCCTCAGTTTGCTTGTCCTGCTATTCAGCCCAAAGGACAGAATGATTTTTTCAACCCGCTTGTAAACTGTGGCCAACTGTAGAAGTGTATGAGCATGTTTAAAAGTAGCCTCTGGGTAACTCTCAATCTGTAACTCTGAGTAAGGGTGTGGAGGGATCCTAGACAAGGTTGAATCACCAATAATAAGCCATTTTTTGGCAACGCTCAAAACCCAATCAACCGACTTGTTTTTAGTGGGAATGTGTCTTGTGACTTTATATTTGTAAAGTCTGGGAGAGGTAAATGAGTGTAAAAGTTCACCATCAGTAGGAGAGCCCCAATTTTCTGTTGAGGCCTCGATTGTGGGTTCTTGTGGGAGGTGAACTGACACTGTATTGTCTGAAAGATTGACCTGTGGTGGATGAACCTGTGCAACTGTATGTGTAGGAACATTTGGAATCTGAACAGGTCCCATAATAGGGGTCAAGGGAGGGGTCTTGTCCAAACCCTCATTCTGTATCCATTCCAATGTGTCCTGGGACTGTGCCGTTGTTTGTTGCGCTTGTTTAGGTGTAGAACTGTTTTGTTCCACGGCAACAATTTCAGTGTTAAATTGTTTCTCAGGTAAAACACATGGCGGACGTGCACGTCCGAGGTTGGGGGCGTTGTTCAATAGGTGGAACAAGTGGTGTGTGGAATGGGTGGTCCCTGCTCATTCCCAGCACCTGTTGTTGCCCAAACTGAAGATGGAGGGTTAACAGTTGTCATTGTGCCCACTGAGGTCTTGTTAGTGTGTTGTTGTGGAGGTTGTTGTGTATGTGGTGTTTGTGTGTCCGTCTGAGTTGTTGTAATGATTTGTGTTAATGGCTGGTCAAAGCCCTGAACAGTCATAGTGCCCACCGTGGCCACAGTTACCAAAGGCTCTTGTGTTATCGTTTGTTGTTGTGTGCGTGGTGCTTGTGTTTGCGATAGGGCTTAAGCTGCAGGAGGTGCAGCGGGTGTAGACTGGAGGAGATCTGTGGTACACTCTAAAAACTGCTGGGTTAAAAAATAACCCAACCTTAACCACGCTGCTGGGTCACTATTGGACAGAACACGTGCTGGGTTGGTTTGACCCAAGTGCTGGGTTTTACCGTTTAAAGGACAACGTCCCGGTACCGTCACGTAAACACACACTTTACAAAAAAGCGTCTTTTTGGCACTATTTCCTCCCCATACAAACCCCAACAACCTATATACCAAATTAAAGCTTAAAGTCTCATCTTTCAGACAAGCACAAAGATTTAGTTTAGACAACTCCTACCTTGGCTGGCTGTTTTGGACTGTAAACCGCACCAAATCCTTAAAGCTTAGACTCCTGTCCGTGAGAGTCCAGGGAATAATATCCAGTAAAATAATTAGGTCCACAAAACATGTTATATCCTCCCAGGCTCAAAAACTGCAGCGAAGTATTTCCAACTTGAAATCAGCAGCGACATTTTTTGTCATTTCTTTTGATAATAAAAGCCACAAATCCTCTTGAGACCGGGAAAAAAAGCTACTACAATGCTAACAGGAAGTGTTAGCCTTCGATTGACACCTTTTCCAGCCAATTGTGATGAGTTTTTGGCGGGACCTAGATTTCCTCAATTGCCGCACAGACTCTGCGGCCATTCGCATCACGTAAACGCTTCTAGCACGTTCGTTGTTCTCCGTATATGGTCAGCATGACGCTAGACGGATAGCCAATGATCTCCCGAGTTCAACGGTGTAAAGCATGCTGGGGTTTCCTTCCCCCTGAAGCGTCTGTGCCTAGGCGCAACACACAAGTCTGCTGAATGAGACAGAGTCTGCGTAATATGACGCGCGCATGTTTATCGCGCTTTCACAGACCTTTTTGCGTAAAAACTATGGCAAAACTTACAAAAATAATAAAATACTTGTTAGAGGATGTAGTGGAGGCATGTGCATTTCTTTTTATTGGCATTTTGGACCAGCTGCAGTCGGAAAGAAAGCGTTTAGAGGTGGGAGGGGCGGATTTGAAGCACAGCACAGAGCTGCAGTAAAATGCTCCACATTTGACATGCTCTTGTGCTTTCTGCAACAAGAGACAATGTTGCACATATATTGTAACATTGACCCATATATTGTAACATTGACCCATATATTGTAACATTGACCCATATATTGTAACATTGACCCATATATTGTACATTGACCAACAGTTTTATAACCTATGTATATAGTTTGCAGTATGTTTTTTATGTGTGGATATTATTCAAAAATATATATTTTGGCCCATAACACTCATTTTGACTATTTTTTAATGTAAATATGTCAATTTTATTGTGTTATTATTATGGAATATTAATTTTCATAACTAATAGAGTGATTATGTTTTTAAATACAGATTCCTCTAGATGTAAGCTTTCAGTAGAGCCCTCATTGATGCCTGTGGGTTGAAGCATTCAGAACTTATTGCACTTTTTCATACGTTTTCCAAATGTGTCCAATTTGGATGAGTTTGGATAAACTATGGTCCCTCTATAAAACGCATGGACCTACCAACATAAAAACTGGTGTAAAAAATTAATTTTTACAGATATTCTTTTCAAGTTTGAAATGTGAGCAGTCATCAAGTTATTATTTTGGGCCATAGTGTGTTTTAGTCCTCAACTACCTCCTGAGGCCTTTGGCACCTTTATTTTCACTAAATATTTCAGGCGAGGACACAAAAAATAATTTTCTATGTGTGTTCCAAAGTGTATAAAATTGTATTAGTAGTACTTCTGAGAGATTCTGACTGTTGTGGGTGAAACTAGAGGTTGTTACCTTTACAAAGAGCCCACACTTGTATTTAAATTCCATAGGGTTCAATAACAGCAGTCATTTTAATTTGGAGAGGTCACATTACACACAATACAGCCAAAATGACCCCCGATTGCTTTTAATTAACCCATATTACTGGGTCATTCATTTGACCCAACCAGTGGGTAAAATTAACCCTCTTGCTGGGTTAAGTCAAACAAATAGTTTAGGTCAAATAAATAGTTATTATTTTTATATTTCCTGTCTCACTGCCTTTATACATTAGTTACAAATATATTTTATATTACGAATGTAAAATAATTATTGTCTCTGTAATACAATAAACCAGAGAGGCCATGTATATGTGTATATATTTCAATCTCATTTAATTTAAAACATATTATTTCTTTAAAAACAATACATTTCTTTAATACTTTGTTTGTATACAATATTGAATACATTGTTCACCCCCCCATCCCAACCCCCACCCACACACCCTCTGACATTCACCCTTCCCCACAGACTTTATAACAAATGTAAATCTGTCCAAATATTCAGGCATTAAAAGTCATTAAACAACTAATTTGAACTCTCATACGATTACAATTTAATTTATTAAGATGTGTTGATTTAGAAACAGCAACAAAATACATTTTAAAATCATCTACATATCATGTGGGCCTGAAACCACTGTTGTCCTCAAAAACTTTACAGAGGAGGACTCTTTTCCTTCAATTTGATATACAGCATGCTGGAGAAACTCCCAGGTGGGTAGACACTGCTTGGTGTACTGAACATCAAAAACAAAAAAAGCTTTAAAGCAAAGATCAACCGCCTCCAACAAAGACTCAGTCTCAATGGCGTGGCCTGGAATAATGGCAAAGGTCTGTGATGTCCCCCTTGTCTCATCACTGAGGCACAGAATGTGCAGCAATGCTCCAGTCATCTCATGGTTTAAATATTCAACCATGTTGGTCCCAACCTGTTGATTACACACAATAACTTAGAGTGCTGCAATATAACTGACATGCTAGTTAAGCTTTTTTGGTGGTAATATAAAAAAAAAATGTATTGCAAACATTAACAAATAAAAATTTGTATCCAAAAAAAGTTACGAATTGCAGCTTTCCTTAACTTTTGTTGGGTAAAGCTGCAGTTCATAACTTTTGGTGCTCTAGCAGTTAATAAACAGAACTGCATGCGTTTTGCGGAAGAACGTTGTAACCGGAGTTACTTCTCTCTTTTTATGTCTATGATGAGTCACACAGGTACTGTGCTCCTCCGCCAGTCTAAAATAGTCTGAATATAAAGACTTATTTTATAGGTGTACCGTTAGTGATTCAGGATAAGACAAAAACACGATTTGGAAAATGGATTCATGATGTACTCACTCATTATATACTATTTGTAAATTTTGAACACACACAAAAAAAAAGGTTATGGACTGCAGCTATTATTATTATAAATATTGTAAATTATCAATATTGTAACCCTGAATTACTTTCATAGTTATCAAGCATATCAAACCCTTATTGAAGTAGAAACACTAAAGCAAAACTTACAGGTTGCATGTCAATAAATGACTTCTGGGCCTCCTCTGTGGTGGGTCTGAAGACCTTTCCTCCTCTCCTGTAGATGGATGGGGGAAGCAGAGTTGGCAGGACCTTCAAAGCTGTCTCCTCTTTAGCAGCTAAACAATTTGACCAAAATACATAAACTTGCATTAACATTTATATAGTATGCTGTATATAACAATTCATATTTCTAAAGTAGCATTTCTGACTTTTCTTAACACCGATTATCTCTCCATCACAGAACCTGTTAGTGGGTGGGATTTATTAGGGAGCAAGTGAACATTCTGTCCTCAAAGTTGATGTGTTGGAAGCAGGAAAAATGGGCAAGTGTAAGGATTTGAGCGAGTTCGACATGGGCCAAATCGTGATGGCTAGACGACTGGGTCAGAGCATCTCCAAAACTGCAGCACTTGAGGGGTGTTCCTGGTCAGCAGTGGTCAGTATCTATCAAAAGTGGTCCAAGGAATGTATGTGTAACATAATATATGTTTGTGTATATTATGGGTGCTAAATATAACATACACACACATATATTATTTTAACACAGACTTTTATGTTAGATGCGATTAAGCCATTCAGATAATTTTCCTCTCACAAACGTGTCCATGAGTGGCAGCAGTCACTAAAATGAAATTTGAAAATAAGTTAAATTAGAATTTCACATAGCCTAACTGCTGAATTTAGGCAGTTTCTATTCATTATTTTGACATTAGCTTTCAAATTCTGTAAGTAACTTGCATGACACTGTTTTCAACTGAAAATGGAACTTAAGCTTTAAGATTAAACTTAAGCTTTTGAAACCGGATTTCAAAGTCCAAAGTTTTGAAAACAATGCCTTTACGTTACTGTCTCTCTCCATGTCAACAAAAACTGTCTGCGCATAACTATCTGATAATTATGTGTTCACATGGGGAGTTTCTTGACGAAGTGACATCGCCAACTACTGACCTGGCATGCATACAGCCTTTTAAATCATTTTCGCAGATCCGTGTAAAAGGGGATCGTTTTTAAAACGTTGACGTCTGCTTTTAATACATCGTTGCCCTCTAAACATTTCTGACATTTCGGCCCACGGTCATATCCGTTTTTAAATCAGTGTCATCTGTTAGTTTATAAGACTTTATTCAGAGCAGTGCCATGACAAGTATAAAAGCAAGGCTGTAAAGGATAAACTCACCGTGTTTTAATGGTAAAAAAAAAAAAAAAGCTGTATATAACTCCTAGATCTATTTCTCCACAGCTCATATTGACTGGGGAGTTTTATTGAATTTTCTCAGACAGAAATTTTTGAGTGTTTCAGCAGAATACAGTAAATAGCATCCAACTTGCTTTTAGAGATGCATGTCTATTCGTCACAGCCTCCCGTGTGATGGCAAAGATGGCGCTGTTGTGAATATAGCAAAAAACATTATTTGGCCTCAGAAATTCTTCGCGCACACTTGGCCGATGACCACTGTCTTAATAACGTTATTAAATTATAGTCTTAGCACCTAAAATCTTAACAACTTGTAATTTGTTTTCAGGGCGAGAAAACGCTTAACATGAAATCGATTTATTTCTCCTTTCCTCTGACGCTGTTTGTAAAGATTGCACGTCATTCATATAAAAACCTTTTTTTTTTGGCAAAAACGATTCTGGTTCAGAGTCCGAGACTTTACAGAAGACACACGCAGACTGTGCTGAAACTTACCTCAGTTGCTTTTTCTGACGAGTATTTCTAAAATACAGCAGACTTTCCACACACAACTCACTCGCTATTTCCCGCCAAATTACGTGCGAGCCCTGTGAGGGGCTAACTTACTGCGCTTGTAGGCCTATGGATTTCATACAAAACGCTTTCCTCACTTTTAAATACTTAAAAGTATTAATAAAAGTGTAAAAGTGATTAATTTACAATTTAAACAGCATATTTCAAAAAGGCTGCATATATAGGCTAGCTGGTTTACAACTAAGGATTTAAGGATGCTGCATTTTGTCAAAAAATCTAACTGGCTAGCAGTGTCTATTTAATGTTTCACAGAATAAATACGTTACCCCTCACACTTCCATATCAAAGACTGTATGTTGAACAGTGAAATTAGCTTGCTGTCAAGAGATTAAGATTAGATTAAGATTACTTTATTTGTCACATACCAAATTACATACAGCATATATAACCAGCAGTGAAATGTGAAAGGGTGGTGCAACCTATTACAGACACACTAAGGTTGCAGACCACACCAGTGCAGCTGCCGGACAGCGCTCCAAGGCAAGGTGGGTTAAGTGTCTTGCCCAAGGACACAACGACAGTATGAACTGTGGGCGGCGGTAATCGATCCTACTACCTTCCGGTTGAAGGACGGCCGCTCTACCACTGAGCTACTGCCGCCCCCTTATTACTTATTAAAAATATAGGTAAACATTCATATTAACTTACCATAAAACACTGCCCGCTCCGAGTGCGTGCCTCCTCCAGTCAGAAGTGAAGAATCCAGAATGAAAAAGTAATAAGCCAGTTGCTGGGTCAAAATAACCCAACCAACTGTTTATTTATGAATGACCCCGTTACAAATCATTTTACCCAGCATGAGCAACCCAATAATGTGTTTACAGTACCCCAAACAACCCAACTTTTTGACCCAGCACAATCAACCCAACAATTTGTTTACAGAAACAACCCAGCATTTTTTTGAGTGTACTATAGGTGATGAACAGACGGTCATCAACGGCAGTTTGATGACTTCCTGTGTAATATGGGGCAAATTCTACCCTCTCAGCTCCCTCAAATAAAAAAGCTGAAGGAAAAGAAACCCAAATGGTCTCATCTTACAAGTATTTAGGCTTTGTTATTGATGAAAATCTGCCTTTCAAGAAACATATTGAGCATCTTGTACGTAATCTGAAGCTAAAGCTCAGTTTTCTTTTCAGAAACAAATCCTGTTTCTATGTTTACACAAGGACACGTTTCATTTCTGCAACTTTTTACCTTTATTGGATTACGTCAAATCTCCTTTTTATGAATGCATCTGATCATCTTTTTAAAAAGCTGGGCACTGTTTATAACTTTGCTTTACGTTTTATGACTGGTTGTGGAAATTATGTTCACCATAGTATGTTGCATGCTGCAACTGAGTTTCCGTCCCTGTATGTTCGCAGGTGGTCTCATTTGCTGACTTTCATTTATAAATGTATATAAATGCACATACATGCGTAAAAACCAACAACAGTATGATCTGCGTTCTCAGAAGAACATTCTGATGGTGGTTCCCAGAGTCAGAACGGATTTGGGTAAGGCATTATTTCAGTAGCTGCCCCCTGTGCATGGAATGAACTAAATCTATCTAAACTTGTGACTTTAGGAGAATTTAAATCTTTACTAAAGAAGCGTGAAATCGATGAACTTTTTAGCACAAACTGACTTTGATTTTGTAACTTTCGATTGTAAATATTATTATTTGTGTCCCTACAAACCTATAATGGGAGCCAAGAATTTAGTTTGTCATAGAGACATGAAATTTGGTACACACATCTCTTATGTCATGACGAACATAAAAGCCAATGACCAATGATAGGATAGTATCTTGCAGTTGATGGAGATTTGTGGGATGCACATCCAGGGCACAAAGCACAAAGGGTTAAGATCTGGTGACCGTGGGGGCCATTTTAGTACAGTGAACTCATTGTCATGTTCAAGAAACCAATTAAAAATGATTCGAGCTTTGTGACATGGTGCATTATCCTGCTGGAAGTAGTCATCAGAGAATAGGTACATGTTGGTCATATGGGGATGGACATGGTCAGAAACAATGCTCAGGTAAGCCGTGGCATTTAAACGATGCCTAATTGGCACTAAGGGGCCTAAAGTGTGCCAAGAAAACATCCCCCACACCATTACACCACCACCACCAGCCTGCACAGTGGTAACAAGGCATGATGGATCCATGTTCTTATTCTGTTTACGCCAAATTCTGACCTTACCATCTGAATGTCTCAATAGAAATCGAGACTCATCAGACCAGGCATCATTTTTCCAGTCTTCAACTGGATAGCATAAAGCATAACGAAAACAGTCCCATGTTCAGTCATGTTGGGATCAAACTGAACACTGCAGGATATTATAGGTCCATATCTGAACATTAGAAACCTCAAAGACTGAACCAACAATTGTGGCCCCACTTTTATGAGAATACTTATTAACACATCTATATCAATCAGACACAGTTTATCTGTTGATATTTGTCTTTTATATGAAATATCACCAAATATAGGAATAACATAATGCTTTATTGGGTTTTATTATGAATACTTTATTGATGATATAAAAGTTTTACTGCACACTTTGAGATCAGCTGGAAACACCCAGGTGTGGCCCGGAGTCACCTGCAGAAAGAAGAGAGAAAAAGAAGAGAAGAAAGAAACAGATTATTCTCAGTCAAACCATTACACAAATGCTAGTTCTCAGCTCAGACTAGAACCTAAGTAGAGAGTTTAGTTCTGAGTTTTGACGGCTGATGATCCTATTATGAATCTGGATTTGATATTACCTCAAAGTCATTGAACCTACGATACCAGGAGCCCCTTTAATTTAAAGAGAGTACATCACAGGCCATTTTCTGAGTCACATGGCCACAATGTTCATTGCACCAGATAAGACCTAATTCCTGTTCATATGACAACATTTATGAACAGTATTATTCCCAGAACTCTGCTGCCAACAGGAGAATTCTTGGAATAATCCATGAGTGGTTTGACATAATCTTGAGTTTTATTCATTTATTTGTGGCCAGACAATAGCAACAATAAGAGCTATTGCACATCACTAAGCCTCATGCAAAAGGGACAAACTCACTGATCTCCACTGACATTATAACTGAGACCTTTTGAGACATTTGAGAGCAGCTCGTCTTTTTGGTCTTCTAGTTAAAGATAAACCACGTCTAAAAGGTGACGATGAACTGCCAACGAGATCAACAGCTACAGCCAAGTTCTTTTTAGCTTTCAAACTGTCAAAGCCGGTACAAGAGGAGGAAAAGTGGACACAAAAGCACAACATCACGGATAAAACTCTCAATATGCTACGTAACATTTATAGAGCTGTTTTTGTCAAAGGTCACTATGACAACACCAGCTCTGTTCCTGTCATGGAGCACAAACAGAGTCTGAATCTACAGTTCTGCTTCATGTGTCCACTTTCCTTTGTTTTGGATTGGATTTGACAAATTGAGAGACACAAACTTAGCTATGACTTTTGTCTTATTGGCAGTTGTTTATCCTTTACTAAAAGACCAAAAGGACAGACACTGTCTCAACACAAAGTCAAAGGAGATCAGCTGAGGCTTTCTGACAGTGATGCGTGGTGTACTGTCTTTAAAATCTGCTTTAGATTTTTAAGAATATTGTTTAAGGGGCCTCTGTCTTTTAAAGGGACATTGTTGTCCCAGATCTGAATGAAGTCCTGGTGTTGTGTAAACTCCTTCAGGATCCTTAGTCCCTTGTGCCTGTGAAAGACACAAAACATTTTACAATCACCTCAATCTTAGAGCAACAAATAAAACATTATCTTCAGCAACAACTCGATCTCTTACCTGACTTCTGGGCCAGCATCCACAGCCATCTGAGAAACAGCAACGACCATCCGTTCACTGAAGAGTCTCCCGGTGGCAAAGAGGTCGTCTGTTCCGATGCTGTCCACCAGCTGGCCCAGATGTTCAGCAGTGCTGGCCCTCACCCCAATAACACAGTGTCTGAGGAAGCACAAAGTGAGGTCACAAACTGATCCAACAGCTACATCTTCATGTCCTACAGTACAGTCTGAATGTGGGATATAAAAAGATGTAACTTCTTACTTGTGTCCCGAGTTGAGCAGTGCGGTGACAACCCGCCTGTAGCTGCAGTTCTGTACCAGGGCGTCCAGGGCCACGCTGACTTTGTCCTTAATGAAAGTCTCCCTGCCCTGGGCCAGCCGCAGCAGTAAGGCACGTGCCGTCGTCTCCACCTCAGGGTCCATGATCTGCTGGAGGTGGAGGTAGAGCATGGCCATGGTGTCCACAGCAGCACATGCCACAGACGAGCGCAAGCTGTTCACCTGAGATGGACAAACAAACAGTCACTTATACACTGGACACTGTTTAAATGTGCTCTGAAAGAAGCTCTGAGAAAGAGCTTACCTCTTCTATCAGCACCAGACAGACCTCATGAAGTTTTGTAAGGACTGTGTCCTGGTGCTGCACGATGAGTGTCTGCAGAGTGTCCAGAGAAGACATTTTCTCCTGCCTGTTTGTGTGAAAAACACAGTCTTAATACACAGCCACAAACAGTTGCCATCTGACATTGTGATTACTCCATGTGTACAGTTCAAAGAGCGTTACCAGTCGTCTCTCTCCAGCCAATCAAAGCACTCTGCCAGATGCCTGGACGGGTTGTCATAAGGCTGAGAGTCAGCCTTGTTCTCCAACAGGGCCTGTAGGGCCTCCTCTCTGTTCAAAGTCAAATATCTTACTTTTTACTCAATTACATTTTGCAAAATTAGTCGTTCCTTGTGTTGCCATTAAAAAATTTTGTATTAGAAGACCTCAAAGACTCGTCTCAGTGGGAGTGTCAGGACCGGCTCAATAGAAGCCTCATTCTCTACACGCGAGCTGATAAACATGAAAATAACAAATAAAAAATACACCTGTGATGAAGCTTTGGTATTAGTAATGGCTGACTCTGATTCTGAGGGAGAACATCTACCTTTAGAGTCTTTTCAGCCGAGTGAAAGTGAGAATGAGCGAGAGTGAGTGCGTGTGTAACTTGGACAGCGGCGCCGCTGCTCGTGCCGTTCTCAGTGTCTCTCATAAAGCACACGCTGTTTTTCCCACATTTTGCCAAACATCAGTGAAAGAAACGGGAGGAAAACTAGTCGCTCTGGCCGCGGTAGTGAAGGGGATGTTGGGAAGGGAAGCCGTGAGCGCGTAGCACCTGCAGCTTTACCTTTAGCACCTGCTGCTTTACCTTTAGCACTTGCAGCTTTACCTTTAGCACAGCTGATAGAAGCCGGGGCGGGTGTACTGCCCTGGCCGCCGTAGTGACAGGGAGTTTGGGAATAATGCGGCTTCTATTGACAGCTGTTTGGGACAAATACGTGTTGTTCATCCTGACACTTTACCCAGTCGAGGAGGGAGAGGCAGGGGTAAACATAGTCAGCGAGAATGCGCTAATCAAAGCAGCGATCGTAATAAAAGTGATGGCTGTGTGCTGTGCTTTATGAGAGGTCCCACACTCTAAAAAACTACTAACTATGCCTCATGGATGGATAAGAAAAGATAAAGCAACTGCAACCAAACACATACAGTACATGTGTATATTTCTCATAACTTTTTGCATACGTTTTACTAGTTATGGTTTATTAGAAGTTGTAGTTATTCTTTATTTTGGTAATGTTGCTTTTACAGATTACTGTTATAAAAAATTTTTTCTGAATAAGAAAAAAAATATATTATAATATGTTAGTGTGTATGTACTGTAAATAACATAACAGCCAATATATAATGTCATGGTATGCAAATTATATGCAAATTAGATGCTTAAAATTTATTTACTTATATACTTTGGGTCATACCTGACATTTTTCTAGTTTAGAGTAGGACTCTCTCTCTTATCATTTTCAAACCACAGCCTTTTGAAATTTGGATCTCAAAAATCTGTATTTTTTTTAAATAAACCCTGGTGCCTAAAGGGGGCAAGAGACTGACAAAATCTATAAGGGCATTATAGCCTTAATAAATGATAGTACTTGGATACTTAAGTACATTTGAAGGCAAATACTTTTGTACTTTTACTCAAGTGATGGTTAAAAGGGAGTACTTTTACTTTTACTGAAGTAATATTTTACCTAGTGTATCTGTACTTTAACTCAAGTACTTGATTTGTGTACTTCGTCCACCACTGTCTATAACATTTAAAACACCTGAAGTATAACAATTCAACAAATCATCAACTTGACCTGATGAGGCATTTTCAAACCTGATTGCTTCCATAAACTGTGTCCTGGTGTTATCGTTAATGTATCTCTTTTTTACAACAGAAGGTCCAACAGCAACTTTTGGAATTATGGACAGATGAAAAAAGACACATGAATGATCAGATAGAGCAACATCAATCACAGTGACATCTGAAATATGAACACCTTTAGTAATGACCAGGTCCAGAGTGTGACCTCTGTTATGGGTCGGCTCATTAACATGCTGACAAAGACCAAAAGTATCAAGAATAGTAGAAAGTTCTTTGGCATTTCTGTCACAAACATTATCCAAGCCTGGAGAAATCCTTTTTTAAAACTTCTGATTCCCCCTTCCTGGTGTCAACTGCACCCACGTGTAACATCAGCTGTTTAATCCCTGTGTGTTTGGACATGACTTGGGGGAGGAGTGCTGTTATATCAGTGACTGTAGCACTTGGAAAGCTGCATGTAGCATATCTAAGTCTCTGACAGCACCATCTCCAAGCAGCAAGATATCTCTGACCTTCACTTTTGGCATAGATTCTTTGTCTCTGTTTGCCTGGTGCTTTTCCACAGATTCATGTCCTGTTTTTCATAGAATAAGCTTGATTTACTCCATGTTTTTCATTTACAGCAGAGTTTTCTGGTTCATTCACCTTTAGCTCAGTCAGTGGTTGGAATCTGTTTTTTAGCTGGATGTCTGGTGATGATACATATGCTCTTGTGATGCCAGCATTCTTTTTTCTAATCCAGTGCTGCTTTGGCTGGGCACCAAGTTTATGCCAGGTGGTATCATTTTGTTTAAATCCCTTTGCTTTGCTCAGTTTTGGGAATGACACTGTATCATCCAAGTTTAAATTCACAGTCTTACCACATTGTGTGATCGGTATTGTCTCCTGAAGTCCTCTTTCAGATTCCAAAGCAAAAATCTTTGTTTGTAGCACACTGATTTCCTGTTGATATTTCCAGCAATTTTGGCAGAAAGAGTTTGTAGTAGTTGTTTTTACCCCAGACATGTTGAAAAATAGATACCAAGGCTCCAGTCGCTCATGAGTCCAACGTATTGTTTAAAAAGTAAAAAAAACAAGTAAAAACATAAAAGCAAAATCCAGTTAAAAGAAAGTAAAAGTAATGTAAAAAAGTTAATCATAAAATCATTGGCTAAATGTAGAGATAACTAAAAAAGAAAAGTAAAGCAGGCATGAGCAAGCAGAGGTGCGACTGCACTCTCCAGAAGCAGGAAGTGGGAAAACCTCCTTACTTACTTTTCTTTAGTAGTAGCCCATGTCACTAGACATCACTCTGTTAAGCTCTTCATCTGATTTCTTATGAATTTGAAAGTTTATTTTGTATAAATACACATAATACATACACATATGGTTAAAGCACGTCCACATCTGATTTAAATTGTTCATAAGGCTCAAAAACCTTGGAAATGTCCATACCTTTAGAGGGAGACATCATTTTCACTGGACAGAAGCTCTTTTTGATATTTTTGATATCCCTGATTGATTGGCCGCATAACTTGCAAACTTGGAGATTATGGACACTTTCAAGCCAATATTACAACTCTCATCTACTTTTAATTTTCTCTTGTATTGAGTGTCTCTTGCCCTTTTGTTTCTGTGAGGCTCTTCAGTGTGGCAGCAGGGCGTTCCCTCACTCGTGCTGGTGCTAGAGGGTGAAGACCGGCCTCATCTACCTGCTCCTCAAGACTGCTGCAAACCCTGTTTAAAAGCATTCTTTCTGTGCCACCTCATTATACAAAGTCTGCATTCTTTTTCTACTCCATCACTGTATTTAAGAGAACTTGAAAATCTGAAAATTTTAACAGGCTACCGCTTCTGAAAGAAGTAGAACAACCACCCGGGCTGCAGTCCACTTGGTCTGCCGGTACCTATCAGCTGCCTATCACGCCAACAAGGAAACAATGAAAACCTCGGGTCCGGGAGGAGTTCGTTGAGGCCATGAAGGACTATCGTTCGGCCTTTGAAGCGGGACTATGTCTGGAGGGACTATGTCTCTCAGCTGGCCTGAGACCTGGAAGAGCTGGAGGAAGTGTCTAGGGAGAGGGAAGTCTGGCCATCTCTGCTTAGACTGCTGCCCCCACGACCCAGCCCCATGAACAGCCAGTCTCCTGCTGGAAGCTATACTCGGTAACAAAGGATAGGAAACCAATTTATCAATCCAGCTAATCTGCAGAGAGTAAGTATCTTTAGTTGAATGCAAACTAAAAGTACTTTACTTTGCCCATTAATGTACAAACCCCATGTTGTTTTGTATCTGGCTTAAGTGATAGTGAACTGCTGTGTTCAGAATAGATGTAGATTTGACAACATGGCCAAATGCTGGTAGATTTCTATTTTGACTAAAACTTAATTACTTTTACAAGCAGCTTTGGCCAGTTGGATCTCAGTATTTTAATAACTAGCCTAAAGATTTATTCTGCTGATGCAATATCTGCACATTTTAAAGAGTATATACTAATAGGGATTATGTGAAGGAGACTTTAAACATGACGCTATTTGTCAAATGAGGACAATTAACGTGAAATTACAGTAAACAAAACTTCTTTTTTTAGTCCACGCTTTACCCTCAAGTTCACCTCCAGTCTGAGTTTAGGATTCAGGATTTAGTGCGTAGGTTTAGATTTCTAAGTTGAAGCTTACAATCAGGATTTGGAAAAGTTTTGCATGAATAAAAGAAAAACCAGAGCCAAGTTACAGTATAAACTAAAATGTATTTAATTGAGAGTCGACAAAAAAAAAAAACTGCGCCTCTGTTTTCTATCAGTTAGATTTATATTTCTTACTCAAACAGACAACTTGTCCCAGAATCGGTCAAGATCCTGGGGCTAGTGCAGGTTCCTCAGGAGCTCTGCGTGCCGTGTCTCTGGCAGATGTAGTGCATTCTTGTGGAACAGTGCAAGTCGTTAAGACGGCCGTCTTCGTGAAGATGAGCGCAGTCCTCGTCTCCTTCACCTCCGTGTTCCGTCCAACTGTCAGGCTGACCCGGGCGCCACCGTCTGAGACCAAAACCATTAGACGGAGAGAAAAACATCCAGACCTCCAGGTGTTTCTGTTCAGTGAACTGAAGGGTTACCTGCGGTCCATGATGTAGGGCGTCCCGTTGACCCATTCCCACTTCCCTCTCTCGTCCGTTAGACCAACCCAATAGAAGGTCCCATGAGTATGATGAGCCACCAAGTCCTGTACAGAGACCAGAACCAGGACAGTCCTAATGGAGTCCCACAGGGGGCAGCACTGGCTCCACTCACATTGTTTCCATTAATGAACTCTAATACTAAGGTTTCCAGAGCTCAGGATGAGGAGTTTGACAGTTTTTACATGGATCAAGTTCTACATGGATTTAAGCAGGTTTCAGTCGGACTTGAACAGGTTTTAGTTGGCTTTAGAGAGGTTTCAGAAGTACTTGAACAGGACTTACCCAGTCCTTGTCGGTGCTCAGGATCAGGAGATGGCTTTGTTGAGAGTTACACGTGTCTCGGGCATCGTGCCAGTTCAGAGACGTTTTACTGAAGAAGTAACAGCTGGAGCCTAGCAGCTCCCAGTTCAGAGGGCAGCAGCCGGATGGCTCCGAGACTGCAGAGACCGGGTTAGACCGGGTTAGACATGAATCAAGTTACACCAGACCAGGACCAGCTGAAACTCACTGTTGTGGATGAGGCGCTCGAGTGAACACTTGAGGGAAGCCACTGTCTTGCTCAGAGAGTCCAACCCCGAGAGCTGCTTCAGGGAGTCAGCCACTGCAGGAAGACCAGTTTACAACAGGTTTTAGCTGGTTTAGAACAGGTTTTAGTGAGATTCGAACAGGTTTTTGTTGGACTCCTGGTCAGACCTGAGGTTAGCTGGTCTTTGTTCGCCTCCACAGAGAACCTTAACCTCTGGACGTCTTTGACTGCATCTGGATCAGAACCACAGCATTAAACACAAACGGTTCGGTTGGATAAAAGTTAGTGAGTGAGTTGTTGTTACACGGAACAACCTCCTGGACCACAACCAGTCTGGGTTCAAGAGCAGCCATTCAACCAAAACTGCACTGCTCTTAGTCATCAAAGCCCCGAGACTAGCAAAGGCATACATTTCTGCCAGATCCCTGCACCCTGCAAATAAACAACGTCTGGTGGTACCATCCCAAATTTTGCTACCTTGTGTTGTTAAAATTGCTTCAATTGTTTTCCTCACTTGGAAGTCGTTTTGGATAAATACGTCTGCTAAATGAATAACTGTAAATGTACCTTTGTTGATGCGGTGTGCGTTGCTCAGAGACTGGCTCAGGTTTGACACAGTCTCCTCCAAGGTCCACAGACGACCGGACGTCCTCGAACCTGGACAGACTTTAGATCAGACACCACACTCTAACCAAGTTTGAGTTTGAATATAACTGGTTTTGGATCTAACCAGAATTGAGATAGATTTCTCTCATTTTACTAAAGATGAACCTTAGATGTCTGTAGCTCGGTGGGTTGGGTCTGTAGCTAGGTGGTTAGGTGTGTGGGGGACAGAGCTTTAGCTTACTGCTGACTCCAAAAGCGATGATGATGATGAGAATGAAGGCTGTGGTTAAAGCCGGGATCAGCCATCGCCGAGACCGGGACAGAACCAGGAACTGGACCGGACCTGGACCTGGACCTGGACAGATGTCACAGACTCTGACAAACACAGCTGCAGTCTTATATTGTTTCCTTTGAGCCACAGTTATTTTCACACTTGACGGTAAAAGGGTCACAAAAACCAGTGACGACAAACTGTGTCATTGTTATCACTAAGCTCTGATGTATTACACTTTCACATCTCGGAGGCGAGAGCGTATAAATAAAAATACTTTATAACAAATGTAAAAAATAAAAAAAAACATTTGTCTAAATTTAGCACTGTTCAGAGAAACTGAGCCAAAGTGAAGACGACAAACTAAAGTGAAACAGCACAAATATCTCAAAATACACTGATTTTCTCAGCACTTTTAGAATAAGACAAAGTAAAAACCTGAGTGTGCAGTCACAGCCAAGACATTAGAATTTATATTGACACTAGATGGATCTGAACAGGTTTTAACCACATTTATAATATAATATTAAAGACACAACTGAGTCTTGGTCCAGACCCAGTTCTGGTCCAGTCCCGGTCTCATACCTTGGTTCCAGAAGGAGCTGGATTCGTCGTCAGGTTCGTCGTGAAACTCGGTCGACATTTCTCTGGATCTGGACTGAGGTCAATGACACAGACTTTGGACCAGACTCTGTTTGTTCATTGCTTCCACACACAAAAAAGGAAAAAAAAATAAAAAACAATTAACTTTAACTCAAATCTGTATAAAATAGTTTAAACTGAACTTGTTTTTATTTTATTTGTGTTAATAATGTATTTATTTAATGTATTCGTTGAACAAGAAGAGTTCAGTCACTTTATTTGTCCAAGTTTTTATTGAATGAGTTTTGTATTAAAAGTGTTTGTGTGGCTTTAGAACAGGAAACTGAAACAAATAAAATTTTCTCTGGAAATTAAATTTTCTCCGTCAAGCTGCTTATTGGTGCAGCTTGACAGTTTTTGTCCGGGTTTATTTCCTGTTGTGTCTGATCATTGGAGTCACATTTTCTGCTTCTTTTATTTAAAAAAATGGTAAAACTGGACCAACTTTCCTCAAAAAAATAAAATACTAAAATAGCCTATTACTGAAGTTTAGAGCTGACCTGATCCTGTAATTATCTCTGTCTTGTTAAACATTGTGTTGAAGAATTGCCTACATTTTTCCACATTTAATTTGCTGCTCTTTTCTCAAATTAATTTTTTTCTATTTTGAGTTGTTTTGCTGAAAAATCACATTATTTTGGAACAGAATAATCCATTCTCCTGGTATATCAGTGTTGACCAATGGGAGCGCTCCTTTTTCCTGAAACAAGCTGTGATTGGCCAGTCTCCGGCTGTGGGTTGATTATTCTCATTTATTAAACTCCTGATTATAAAGTCTAGATGAGGTGTTAAGGTCAGCTATGGGAGATTAAACTGTCAAAATAAAGCAAAGGGGGTCACGTGGGTTCACCGAGCAAGATGGTTGCTTGATCTGGAGCTGCCTGCCGAGGCTCTTGTATTCCTCTCAGTTTACTATTTAATTCTGGCTTCTCAGTAGCGTACTGCATATATTTAGTGGCTACAAACGTGGTAGTGATAAATTTTGCAGTGATGACAACCAGGGCAACTAAGCAAAGCGCTGTAGCTAGTGGGGCTAACGCAAACCCTAAGCCCGTAAGCCATACCACGGACCCAGGTGTGTTGTTAGCAATGCAACAGACTGTTCAAAAGGCTTCTGTCAGGTTTACAGGAAGAGGTGAAAGATATGAAAAAGGTTAACACTGAGCTCTGGATTGATGTAGATGGGGTCCTGCTTTGGCTAGATGAAGCAGAGCACCATATCACTCAATTGGAGGATGATTCTGCGGAAAAAAGCGCCAAAAATGTAATCACCTTTTTTTAGCTTGAAGGGTGGCCAGTGCCTGAGTTCACATTAAGGGAGTTGTGCAGGGTGCAGGAGAACATAAAATGTTTTTGTATGTTGATGATGTTTTGCTTCTGGTACTTGACCCTTCCTTTTCAATTCTAAAGATTTTGTCTAATTGAGACTTTCTCCAGATTATCAGGCTATACAATAAATTGGCAAAGGTCTGAATGCCACAATCAAGTCAATGTTCCTAAGCTCTCCTATCTCTATTCCAACTTAGGTGGATATCAGTTGGTTTGAAATACCCAGTGTTGCCACAGTTACTTTGAAAAAGTAACTTAGTTACTTTACAGATTACTTGATTTAAATAGTAACTTAGTTACTTTACAAGTTACTTTATTAGTTACATTCAGCAGCTGCCGACAACATAAAAATGACAACTGGTTTTTCCAACAATCACTTTATTTGAAGTGTATTTTTAACAGTAACATCAACAATCTATCTCCTGACAATTAAAGTTGAATTTAAAAACTATTTCTTGAAAAAATACATGTTTTTACAAAAAAGAAAGGCAGTCTCTCTTGACTTAACATAAATACTTGTTTTAATAAAAAATAAAGGCAGTCTTTCTTGTCTTAACATAAATACTTGTTTTAATAAAAAATAAAGGCAGTCTTTCTTGTCTTAACATAAATACTTGTTTTAATAAAAAATAAAGGCAGTCTTCCTTGACTTAACTTAAATACTTGTTTTAATAAAAAAAATAAAATAAAGAAAAAGACTATTACATTTTTTGACCATCAAGTAGTGGTTTTACAAAACAAAACAAGTGTGTAACACCACATGTAAGCTTATATCATGTTTTCTTTACTTTTGTTACTTTGGCCAAATCTTAGTTTGTAATCCCATGTTATGAGTGAAACAGTGGAGTGGGGCGAGTAAACCAGTGGTTGTACCTCATTAACAGAAGCTTCACATCAGAAAGTCTATTTCTTCTAGGAGTGAGCACCAAACCTCCCAGACTGAAAAGACGCTCCACAGGAGCACTTGATGGGGTTGGAGTGTTATACTTCAAGAAAATGTTCTTTTTGTTTGTAAACTGATGCAGAATCTGAAGGTCATATGCTGACCTCAGGTAGTCCATGACTTCAGTTTCTGCAGAACAGGTCTCCTCTGGCTCTGCCTCAAAAGTGAAAAAGTCCATCTAACCTTGGCTGGAAGATGTGGTGGGCACACTAGCAGGGCTCTGTGCTGCAAGAGCAGTTGTACGGCGGCACTCTGCTTTCAGAAGCTCTTTTACTCGCTCTCTCCTACCTGCATCTCTCAGCCAGTGGCGGTTCTACATTGAAATACACCCTGGGCAAGACCCCTTTCGAGCGCCCCTCCAAAATATTTTAGAAGTGCTCCTGAAATTGCAATTGAATTGCATTTGAAATCAAAAGACCATGGGATAATGATTTATAAAGCTTAAACAGCCTGGGGTCAAATTGACTCAAAACATAATAGAAGGGTTACATAAACATGCTCTTACACACTAAATGTCTGTCATTACACGCTATATCCTCCTAGACCCGGAAAAAAACATTTATTTATTTATCATTTTTTTCCTTTCATGTCATCACATTGTTTAGAGCATAGAAACAAATGGTAAAAAAAAAAACATATTGAAAAATTATATTTTATTTATGTTATGCTATGGTCACTGGGACTCAGTTGTTTAAAAAATAAAATTACTTTAAATTATATGTATAGGCAAAAACAATGGGATTTTATTTTTTTTAATCACCAAAAACTTTTTGGGTTTCAGGATATTTTAATTTATATATTAATCTAACTTTCATGGAGGAACCATTAGCTCTTTGGTTACTGCCTCAAATTCTATGCATGACACACTTTTAGTTATGACTTGTAAAACTATACTTAGGAAACTATACTTAGCACACTGTGTAGCAAATAGCTACATAGCAAATGTTAAATCTTTAACCTAAAGATTTGAAAATGCCATTGGTTATTTACAGAGCCTAACGTTAAACCAACTGATGGAAATGATAACTGAACTTGTAACTGTTTTATTGCAAAGCACAATATTATAAATTAGATCTCATTAGTGAGTTGAAACCAAATTATTGTTGGAAAAATACACTCTTATCAGAATGATTGTTAAACTTGTGTATATTTCAGTTTAAGATGTTTAAGTTTTCAAGCTTCTCTAATGTGAATTCTCTTTGTCATTTGTATAATAGATCCACTAGGTGGAGCTCTAAGCATTTTTGTTCTGGTAATTTAAGCACTGAAGAAGAGCTGTAATGTGGCTTTTTTGTTTGTTTGAACACACATTAAAGGTGGACGCATATTGTGTTGTGCGTTTAGACGGATAAATGAGTACTCTGAGTCTTTATTTCAAATCAACAGGTTATGGGCCCAGACCACGAACGCTACAGTGACACTGCTGAAAGGATTATTGAAGATATAGATCGACTGTGATTAAAAATGAGCTTTGATTCCAAGACGATGACGATTGTTCCATTAAACGGAGCAAACTATCCTACGTGGAAAGTGCAATGTCGGATGGCATTGATGAGGGACGGAATATGGGACTTGGTAAATGGTATAGAGACTGCTCCACGATCTGATGCAAGTAAGTTAGCAAGTTATATGGCTAAAAGTGATCGTGCACTGGCTACCATTGTATTGTCAATAGAACCGTCTTTGCTCTATTTAATTGGAGAACCGGAAGATCCTACTGTCGTGTGGAAAAAGTTGCAGGACCAATTTCAGAAGAAAACTTGGGCAAACAAACTAGCACTGAGGCGTAAATTGTACTCATTGAAATTGAAAGACGGGGACTCAGTTCAAGAGCACATTAAGGTGTTGACTGAAACATTTGATGCACTGTCGATTGTGGGAGATCCTATTAATGAGGAAGATCGTGTGGTACATTTGCTAGCCCGTTTACCCGACTCATTTAATGTGTTAGTCACGGCACTTGAAGCAAGTGCAGATGTACCTAAAATGGAGATCGTCATGGAAAGATTGCTGCATGAAGAACGTAAACTGAGAGAACGTGATGTTGAAAACACCAGCAACAATGCTAAAGCTCTGACTGGAAAACAGTTTGTGCAAGGAAAAGGCCCAAAGTGTCATTACTGCAGAAGGTATGGACATATCAAACGTGAATGCAGAGAGTTCAACAAAACTGCTGTAAGCACAGACTTTCACAAAGAGAGTAAGAAGGTGAGCTATAAACACAAAGCAAACAAGGCACGAGTGAAAGAACAAGACAGTGATTCTGATAGTGAGAGTGTTGGATTAATGGTGAGTCATGCTTTATCATTAAGTTTTGAGGAAAGAATCAATAGCTGGATTGTAGATTCAGGAGCAACCTGTCACATGTGCCATGATAAAAACAGTTTGTTGAGTTTAAAAGCCTGGAACCCTCACAAGAAGTAACACTTGGAGATGGTTACTCTGTTAAAGCAACAGGACGTGGAGTTGTGCGGCTGAAGATGACATTGTTTGATGGTAAGACAAAAGACTGCAAGCTGAATAATGTTTTGTATGTTCCACAATTGTCTTACAACTTACTGAGTATGTCCAAGGTAACTCAGTTTGGAAAAAAGGTCAAGTTCACAGAGAACAGATGCTACATTATGGATGTTAATCAAAAACTGATTGCTACTGCAACAAAAATTGGAAGTCTTTATTATGTGAACTGTAAAGAAAGTGATCATGTACATGTAACAGAAAATGTGAATTTATATAAAGATACTAAGGAACAAATCTGGCACCGACGCTATGGTCATCTAGGGGTACAAAATCTGAAGAGGCTGTGTAATGAGTGTCTAGTTGATGGTTTTGACTTTGATGTGTCAAAAGGTATAGACTTCTGTGATTCATGTGCTAAAGGAAAGCATCATCGCAGTGAATTCAAAAGCAATGATCACAAAAGAGCTGTTGAACCCCTTGGCTTAGTACACAGTGATGTATGCGGGAAAATGAATGAAAAATCCTTAAGTAGAGCTGAATATTTTCTGACATTCATTGATGAGAATACTCATTATGTATGGGTGTATGTTCTGAAGCGGAAAGATGAAGTGTTTCAGAAGTTTCTAGAATGGAAAGCCATGGCAGAAAAATCTACTGGAAGAAAACTAAAAGTCTTACGCACAGATAATGGAGGGGAATATACCTCAATTGAGTTTCAAAACTTCCTGAAAAAAGAAGGAGTTCGACATGAGCTTACAGTACCGAAGACTCCTGAGCAGAATGGAGTTGCTGAACGAATGAACAGAACACTGACAGAGACTGTGAGATCAATGTTAGCTGATGCAAAGTTACCTCAAAAGTTCTGGGCAGAAGCATTATCAACAGCTGTATATCTGAGAAACAGAAGTCCAACAAAGTCAGTGAAAGGGATGACTCCTTTTGAAGCATGGACAGGTGAGAAACCAAAGGTCGATCATCTACGTGTGTTTGGATGTACAGTATATGCTCACATACCTAAAGATGAACGAAAGAAACTAGATTCCAAAGCAAAGAAATGTATTCTTCTGGGCTATGGAACAGAAACAAAAGGATATCGGCTTTATGATATAAAACTTGCAAAGGTGTTCTATAGTCGAGATGTGTTATTTAATGAGTCTGATTATGAAATTGAGAAGGAGCCTGATGAAAATGAGGAAGACACTGTGAAAGCGGTATGTGGAACTTGACTGCCAAGAATCTTACATTGAGAGCTCAGCAGAAGAAGAGATCCGAAGATCAACAAGAGTGAAAACCACCTGACTATTACGGAGAATGGGCAACACTCACTAATAACCAAACAACTGAACCCAAAACTGTAAAAGATGTTTTCAGTAGTCCTGATAAGGAGAAATGGAAGGAAGCTATGAAGAAGGAAATGGAATCTCTGTATGCAAATGATGTGTGGGTCCTGGTAGAACTACCAAAAGATAGAAAAGCAGTGGGCAGTAAATGGGTGTTCAAAGTCAAGGTTGATGCTGATGGAACATTTGAGAGACACAAAGCACGTCTAGTAGCACAAGGTTTTTCACAGAAGTTTGGGTCAGACTATGACGAAACGTTTAGTCCAGTAGTCAGATTTGAGTCAATCAGGACAATACTTGCTCTAGCGGTACAGTATGGACTAAAATTACATCAGATGGATGTTAAGACTGCTTTCCTGAATGGTGAACTGAAAGAGGAAGTGTATTTGCAACAACCTGAAGGTTTTGTTGTCAAAGAAAAGGAAAATCTAGTGTGTAAACTAAATCGTAGCATCTATGGACTGAAACAATCACCAAGGTGTTGGAACATCGTTCTAGATGAAAAACTGAGGAAGATGGGATTTGTCCAAACTACAGCTGACCCTTGCATTTACACTGCAGAAACTGGTGAGATGTTCATTATAGCTGTGTATGTTGATGACATTCTCCTGGCTGGAAATAATGAAAAACGGATGATGGAGGTGAAGAAAATGCTTTCAAAACACTTTGAGATAAAGGATATGGGTGAGTTAACTCATTTTCTTGGAGTGAAAATTGTCCAAAAACCAGAAGCTGGAGAAATCTGGATAGGTCAGACAACATATACCAAAAATGTGTTGGAGAAGTTTGGAATGGAAAATTCTAAGCCAGTATGCACACCAGTAGACATGAACTTAAAACTCGAAAAACTTTCTGATGACAGTAAAGGATTGGATCCGACACAATTTCAGTCTGCTGTTGGTAGTCTGCTTTATTTGTCAACAAGAACAAGACCGGACATTGCTTATGCTGTAAACAATGTTGCAAGATTCTGTGCTAAACCCACAAAGCATCATTGGATGGCTGTCAAACGAATCATGAGATATCTGAATGGAACTCTAAATTTAGGTCTGCTATATAGCAAGGATAAGTCAAAGGAATGCATTGGATATTCAGATGCAGATTGGGCTGGAGACCAAGATGATCGCAAATCTGTTTCAGGATACATGTTTCAAATTAGCGGAGCGGCTGTGAGTTGGAGAAGCAAGAAGCAGACATGCGTAGCTCTCTCCACTGCTGAAGCGGAGTACATGGCGTTGGCAAGTGCAGCTCAAGAAACAGTTTGGATGCGACAATTGATGACAGGTCTAAAAGTAAACCAAACAGGACCTACGTTGATGTTTGAAGATAATCAGTCTGCTATCTGTATGGCTAAGAACCCTCAATTTCATGGACGTGCAAAACACATTGACATTAAATACCATTTCATTCGAGAGCAAATTGCAAATGGAGTCATAGAATTGAAATATTGCAATACTGAAAATATGGTTGCTGACATACTCACTAAAGGACTGAGTGAAGAAAAGTTCAAGAAGCTGAGACAAATGACTGGAGTTAAACCAGTTAATTAATCATTCTGTTTGCGATTGAGAAGGAGTGTTGGAAAAATACACTCTTATCAGAATGATTGTTAAACTTGTGTATATTTCAGTTTAAGATGTTTAAGTTTTCAAGCTTCTCTAATGTGAATTATCTTTGTCATTTGTATAATAGATCCACTAGGTGGAGCTCTAAGCATTTTTGTTCTGGTAATTTAAGCACTGAAGAAGAGCTGTAATGTGGCTTTTTTGTTTGTTTGAACACACAGTAAAGGTGGACGCATATTGTGTTGTGCGTTTAGACGGATAAATGAGTACTCTGAGTCTTTATTTAAAATCAACAATTATTGTTGTATAAGCATAGCAAGCATCATTAGCAAAAGGGCTAACAAAGAGTTATACCCACCACCAATTAACATTAGCTCTTCATTCATGAAATGGATCATACAGAGAGAGAGAACATAGTTGCATACCTTAATCTTTTGCTTGTTTCTCCTCTTCTTCTTTTCATTTTTTTCCAAATTGGGCACCTGATGGCTTTGACCTTTTCTTCTCCATCTCTGTTTATTTGGCACTCGACAATCAACAGATTTCCCATCCCCCCAACTGTCACTCACGACCAGAAGTCAAGACTAAACCAATTCACCTTGATGACCGCATAATTGTTTTGTATTACCTAGTTTCATTTGCAGGAACTATAGGCTGTCCGTTCCATTTGAGAGAGACCCAGAGGTGAAATTTCGCTCGCGCCTCGCGCCCCACCCCCATTTTACACTTCTCTCACAACACACAGCTTCTGTGCATGGTACATTTTTCAGTAAGCAGGGGCGCCGGCAGCTGCAGGGAGTGCCAATTAGCCAATTACACACACAGTGAAATGATATAAATGATGAAAACTGCTTCGCGACGCAGAAGATTTTTTTTATTTTTATTTTATTTTATTTTTTTTTTATTAATCTGCTCGTGCTGCCGCCCCCAATGTGTCACGAAAAAATGACGCCCCGGTTCGCCCGTGCCTAAAACCGCTACTGCTCTCAGCCATCTGAGTTTGAATTTTGGACAACTGACTGCTGCGAGAAGGGCATCTTTGTCGTCCAGAACACGGGTCTGGATAGCCTGAAAAATATAATTGATATGTTAATACATAAATATGCATACATACATAATGCAGGCCAATTTTTTATTATGTCATTGAATTACTTACAAATCATGCCTAATATGGGATCAATATTATGGATTTAATTTTGTTTTAGGTTACTTACTGACAATTGCATTTTTTTAATCTTCTTTTGCAATGATAATGTATATTCTGTTCCATGTTCATGACTAGTGTGATGCAAGAAATTTTAACTAGCTTAAAAGAGGGGAACATACCTGCACTATGACATCTGGAAGGCCTGCAGTCATACTGGAGAGGGCATCTTTAACATCCAGGGTCTTCTGCATCAGAACTTCAAGTGTGGGCAGTAAAGTCCCATAAGGACAGTCACCTTGTAAAATATCAAGTGCTGCAGTCAGAGGCTTCATGGCGGTGCAGTACTCATGCAGAAACTGGTACTCTTTCTCTTTGAAGCACTTAACTCCCAGCTTGGTGCACAGAGTATTCAGCTCACACATGGGTATTTCTGCAACTCTCTTTACAGCATCAAAAAATGAATTCCACCTTGTGGATGTTGGTACCAGGAGCTTTCTTTTGCTGACCTCCTCCACTGTTTCTGATGCAAGGGTAGATCTACTTGATTTGGTCCAAAGAGCTGAGCATTTTGCTGTGCTGCTCCTATACACAGCCTTGCTCTCTGCATTGGAAGTTAAATATTTATCTACATCATTTGTGGAAATTAGGTTGATGGTGTGTGAAGCCCACCTGTGGTGCGAGGGAAGAGACAGCTGGCATTCACTTTCATCTACAGCTGAGAGGATTTCTGACATATCTAAAAAAGTGACATCATCATTTGTGGGGGTGGACTCTCCCTCCTCCATCTCATCATCTTACTCTGTGACAGGCTGATAAACATTAAACGCCTTAACAAAGTTGGATCCATTATCAGTCACTGTTGCAACTACTTTGTGTAGTAATCCATACGATGAGTGAATGTTTTCTGCACCAATAACATCATACGTGTGTTTGCCGTGAATTCTCCTACATGCCAATGCAGCCTTGTTGCGCTCTAATGTGGATCTACTAATCCAGTGGAGCGTTACTCCCATATAACTTCTGTTGTTAGCAGTCCAAATATCCGCGGTAGTTGACACAAAGTCGACCTCATTCACATACCTGCCAACATGTACGCATTTTTTTCGTGTACTACGCATTTTGACTCATTCGTACACTTATGCGATTTGCTGCTCTCTAGTGCGCATTTTGTTGCTTCGCATTTCACCGATTACATTTTCTATGCAATCTATTTTTACGCTGATTCTGCCGCTGATCCACAGTGTGTAAGTCATAAGGAAGTCAAAGTAAGTGCAGTGAAAAGCGTTTGGCCAATCAGAGCGCTGCATGTTATCCCGCCGACCACCTGCCCCTCCTATCCACAAGCTTCGCGCTCAATTAAATTCAGCCACGGTGCCTCTCAAGCAAGCCAGAGCAAGATAATGTAGGCTACCTAGGCTTTCATGCCGTGACTGAACCGCCTCAAAAAAGGTTAGAAAAACGCAAAGATTTTTAGACCGCTATTGTGAGAGATGGCCTTGCCTCCAGATGTCCAGGCTACCTCATCATGCGTTCTGCACCGTCTGCAAGACGGTCGTCGACATCAGTCACCAAGGGGCAACAGGTAGCGTTAACGAACTCAGTTACACACAAACACTCCACATCCCCAGAAACATAATTATATTAAAAATAAAAGGATGATGAGAAATAAACGTTCATAGTGTCAATAGGCTAGCTTATCAAACCGGGCATCCTTCCCATTAGTTGGGGATATTAGTAATTGAATTTATGAACATAAAAAATGACATTGACATCCTAACAAGCAGTCTAGCTGTGACGACCTCAGTTCAGTTCACGCGTTCATGTAGGCTACGCTAACATGTAAGGGTGGCACTGCCAATAACGCACCTAAAAGCTGTCACAAATAACCGTCTCATAGGTTTCTCACAGGTGTGTGTGCAACGGTGGGCTGTCAGGTCCTCGCGGGGCAGGTATGCATTCAGCGCTGCCTTCAGATTTCTCTCCATCACTGCATACTCCTCCTCCATGTAAGAAGAAAAAGCTGTTCTGTGAGGCAGCGCGGCATTGACTGTGGTAGGGATCTTGTTTATTATGGCACGAAACGAGGGTGAGTCAACTGTATTTAATGGCAGCATTTCCTCCACAACAAACTGCCTGACTAACTTCTTCAACTCTCCCCCACTTAATGGTTTTGCACCGAAGTCCAGCTTTTGTTGTTTGGGTGGTCGGGGACCTCCTGCTCTCTGCTTCTCATCACCTGGTCTGACTTGCTCTAGAAGTTTAACTGTGCAGTGCTGCGACTCCAAATGTTTTTTCAAATTCAATGTAGTGTTTTTGTAGCTAGATAACACTTTGTCGCCACCAGCACAGAGTGTACAACGGACCTTAATGTTGTCATCTTTAGCTGACACAAACTCAAAATAGTGACTGTATTTCCATCTAGAAAACGCACATCTCTCGCCTCCCTCCATTGTTTACGTTTGTGTCGCTGCGTGGTATGTGACGTGAACTTCATGCATGCTGAAAACGTGACTTGTCGCATACGTGACTTCACTCCCCGAGATGCAAGAAGAAATACTTTTTTTTTTTTATTAAGGAAAATGACAAAAATAGTAACGCACAGTGACTTGGTTAAGTAACTTTAATCTGATTACTGGTTTGGAAATAGTAATGCGTTAGATTACTTGTTACTGAAAAAAGTGGTCAGAATAGAGTTACTAAGTAACGCGTTACCGGCATCACTGGAAATACCTTGGTAATATGTTTTGCTTTGAGCTTACCAACCTAATCCCAATTAATACTCACCCACTGATACAAAGGTTGAAGGAAATTTTTGACAGGTAGAAGTTGTTAAATCTCACTCTGTGGGGTAAAAAATGAATACTATTATAATGCTAGTTGTTCCACAGTTTAATTACAATGCTGTTTATAAACAAAATATTGGACTAATAAAAACATTTCTCTGGAATGCTAAAAAAACCGAGAATTGGATTAAGAAAACTCACGGCGTTGAGGGATTCCGGGGAACTGGCACTTCCTGACCTGAAACATTACATTTGAAAGGAATAAGTTATCTAGAAATTAGAAAACTCAGGAGTCAGATGTAAGGGGGGTACAAGTTGAAATGGCACTGGCAGCTCCTTTTAATCTTATCCAATTACTCTCACTTAATTTATCTTCAGTCTGAAATAACCCAGTTGTATTGGAAAATCTCCCTTTCTTTGGTGCAAATGGCTTGTGCAATGTGTACAAAAAATAGGGCATTTTTATGGGGATGACAATTTCATGCCATTTAATGTGTTTAAAAGAAACTTATATCTTGTCTGACAATGGGGGACAATTTTTGTGAGCTCAGTCTTAATGATGATGCACAAAAAGAAAATGTACAGCGATGCTGACTTCATTTACATTTACATTTATTCATTTAGCTGACACTTTTATCCAAAGCGACTTACATTGTTCTAATGTAATTACCAGTGTTACAGTCACTGGAGGCAAGGTGGGTTAAGTGTCTTGCCCAAGGACACAACGACAGATGAACTGTGGGGAGAGTGGGAATCGAACCACCTACCTTCCGGTTGAAGGACGACCTCTCTACCCACTGAACTACTGCAGCCCCACTTCATTAGCAAACTGCAGGACTCAGCCAGTCCTGCAGTTTGCTGACCTAATGAAGCCAGCATCGCTGTTTTACAAGAATCTTTTGATTAACCAAGGTGCAATATTTACAGTTTGAGATTGGTCTGCAAACGGGATCTAAAAACTGAAATTACAGGAGATGTGTGGAGTAACATAATTTCTAACATAAGCTGGGCCACTAGAGATGTCATGCACCGGTATTATTTTACACTTTAAAAACTATTCCAAATGGGCTTGTTACAGAACAATACTTGTTGGAGATGTGGTACTGATACAGGGACATATCTTTATGCTTTATGGGAATGCACCTTGTTTTTTTTTTATTTTGGGCTAAGGCATTACAAATTATGGATTGGTTTGCCTATTCCAGCATCACCCAGCATGTGTTTGTTAGAAAATAAATGCCCCTAGAATTTACAAAAGAGATGTTTGGACTTGTGGTGGGGGGTTTATTGTAGCTGCAAGATTAATTCTGAGGACGTGGAAAAGTCCTTACAAACCCCAATTCAAGGACTGGGTTAAGCTTATGACAGAGACTGCTGCACTCATTTCTAAAATGAAAAAAAAAAATTACATTTAGTCATTTAGCAGACACTTTTATCCAAAGTGAAACTTTCAAATGAGGAAAACAATGGAAACAATTTTAACAACACAAGGTAGCAAAAAGCATAAGTGCACCAAAAACTGGTCAGTTAAAAACCAGCACAGTATACAAAGAAATGTATATGTATATATATATATTATGTTGCTCCGCCGGTCTGACCGCAAAGTTGGAAAATGGCTGAGAAACATCTTGATGCTTCAGGTCGGTGACAAAGCTCAAGAGCTAAACACACTTGTGTTCCAATGTTTGTGCATGAGATCTGGGAGGCGTTCCCTTGAATTGGAAGTAGGGGGGCTGTTCTTACACAAACAGTCGATGGTTTCTCCGTTCTCAAACACATCCTCTGTAACACCTTTAAGGACCATGTCCAACATCCCTGCATCATTGTTCTGAGAAGAGTGAAAGGAGTGCTCAATAGGTTTGCTTTTATGGTACTCGGACAAGACTTTAGGCCTCTCTCCACTGGCCTAGATATTCTAGATACCGTAGGAGCTGGACTTGAGCTGCTTTGCTGACCAGCATTCATTTGGGCCCTCAGATCATCTGGAGCCACTGGGGTTACTGGTGTCAACACAGTCAGCTGTATGGCTCTTCCGAGAGGCGCTCCATGGCTACACCGACGCCTACCTGACGTTTCCTCAGTTTATCAGCGAGCCTCCTATGCCTCTCACAACATGTCACTGACATTTGGTCCAAACATAGCAGATTGGCACAATGGCTAATGGCTGATGTTGATACAAAGCTAAAAAAAAAACAACAAGTGTTGAATTGCTTCTTCAGATTATTTAAATGTTTAGATTATTTAGAAAAAACTCTAAGGCCTGATCCATAAGACGTATTTGCCTGCAGCCGATCCTTTCACACATCAGATCCACTTTGTCGAGAAGCAATGGCAATGAAAATTAGCAAACTGTAATTGTTAAGGTCCCAATTCTATATTGAGTGCCTCACTAGTTTGTGTATCAGAGAATCTAAACACGCAGGTCCAATTAATCTATGACCCAAGGCTTACCATTAGAAACTAATTTTGTAAAGAAACTAATACCAAGATGACACAAAGGCTCCAAACAGAGTTTAAACTTTAAACTAAGGGGCTTTCAATCAATTTTAAAGAACTAACAAAAAAGAGTCCTATGAACAATGTTTTAGTTTCTGAGTTGCCGAAGTTCCCTTTTTCACAGAATGATGCACTTCATTCATTTATGTAACTTTTAATTGTATTTTATTATTATTATTATTAATAATAATAATAACCACTGCATCATTAATATATTATTATTAACAATAATACATTATTATGATTATTAATAATAATTATTAATAGCCATAATAATATATTATTATTATTATTATTATTATTATTATTACAAAATTAACATAAACAATAAATTAACACCCCACAATATTTTTTTACTATGGAATGTGAACTTCCTGAGCCGCTTGCAACTATCGAGTCTAGCCTCAAGGAAGATCTCCAGGAGAAACACAAAAACCACAATATTGGAGGCAGGCTGACTTGCCAAAGAATGATAGAGACAGACAGGATTGAATAAAATCAAGAAAAGCAAAAATCAGCTGTAGAGTTTATTGAATTGTCCCTGATCTGATTTACAAAGAAAAAGTAACTAGTCTAAAAGCAAAAAATGGCACAGGCTTCAAACAGGTTCAAAAACCCGACAGCAACCAGCAAGACCAGTGGGGGGTCCAAGAACCAACCACTCCAACAAAAATAAATTTCCTTCTTTGTTATGCTTTTTACATGATTTTATATACTGTCAGTATACTATATATAATGACTTTATAAACAAACAATAAATCATTTGCATATTAGATAGTATTTTAGTACTTGTGGACATGACCGTGCAGGCTGTCAGTGGACGTGGTTGGAGGCGGTCCCAATATACAGTAGATTTTGATAACCTTGGGGCGGATAACAGAAGAACTATAAGCTTGGGCATGCCCGAGCATGGTTGTTGTCAGGGTCATAGCGAGAGGCCTGTGGATTTCCAGTAGCCATGGCCTCAACAGTCATTTCTAACAAAAATTATTGATCCAGTCTCTGAGTTTAGGAGATTCCAATCTGGAGCTCAGGATCAGAATTTGAACAGATTTTAAATGGATTTGAACAGATTTTAGTTGGATTTGAACAGGTGTTTGATGGCTTTGAATAGGTTTTTTAGTTTATTAAAACAAATTTTATTTGGATTTGAACAGGTTTTGCGACATCTGAATACAACTGGATTCCCATTACTGCATAAATTAAAACTCAATTTTAAAAGAGTCGACAGAAAAACAGTAAGCCTCTGTTTTCCTTCAGGTCAGATTTATATTTCCCGAATCAGTCAGGATCCTGGGGCTTGTGCAGGTTCCTCAGGAGCTCTGTGTGCTGTGTCTCTGGCAGATGAAGCGATGCCTCATGGAACAGTGGTGGTCGTTAAGACGGCCGTCATCGTAAAGATGAGCACAGTCCTCGTCTCCTTCACCTCTCCCGTGTCCCGTCCAACTGTCAGGCTGACCCGGGTGCCACCGTCTGAGACCAAAACCATTAGACGGAGAGAAAAACATCCAGACTTCCAGGTGTTTCTGTTCAGTGAACTGAAGGGTTACCTGCGGTCCATGATGTAGGGCGTCCCGTTGACCCACTCCCACTTCCCTCTCTCGTCCGTCAGACCAATCCAATAGAAGGTCCCCTGAGTCCGATGAACCACCAAGTCCTGAACAGAGACCAGAACCAGGACAGTCCTAATGGAGTCCCACAGGGGGCAGCACTGGCTCTACTCACATTGTTTCCATTAATGAACTCTAACACTAAGGTTTCCACATTAAGATCATGATTTCGACAGTTTTCTCAAGTTCTAGATGGACTTTTTTAGGCAGTTTTAGGTTGGACTTGAACAGTTTTAAGTTGGCTTTAGAGAGGTTTCAGAAATACTTGAACAGGACTTACCCATTCCTTGTCGGTGCTCAGGATCAGGAGATGGCTTTGTTGAGAGTTACACGTGTCTCGGGCATCGTGCCAGTTCAGAGACGTTTTACTGAAGAAGTAACAGCTGGAGCCTAGCAGCTCCCAGTTCAGAGGGCAGCAGCCGGATGCCTCCGAGCCTGCAGAGACCGGGTTAGGCATGAATCGAGTTAGACCAGACCAGGACCAGCTGAAACTCACTGTTGTGGATGAGGCGCTCGAGCGAACACTTGAGGGAAGCCACTGTCTTGCTCAGAGAGTCCAACCCAGTGAGCTGCTTCAGGGACTCAGCCACTGCAGGAAGACCAGTTTACAACAGGTTTTAGCTGGTTTAGAACAGGTTTTAGTGAGATTAGAACAGGTTTTTGTTGGACTCCTGGTCAGACCTGAGGTTAGCTGGTCTTTGTTGGCCTCCACAGAGAACCTTAACCTCTGGACGTCTTTGACTGCATCTGGATCAGAACCACAGCATTAAACACAAACTGTTCAGACAGCTTTAATGTCTCTTTTATGTATTTCTAGAGTATTCCTGGTGGCACAAGCTCTCTTTGAGATCAGAAGGATAACAGTGGAATAAATAGAAACTGGGAACAGTGTGTTCAATGTCTGCTGCCAGTTCAACCTGACGTGGCAGCTCTGACAATTCTGAGCGTGTTTTAGGTTTGATGATGTTTTTTTGGACAAAAATTAGTGACTGACTTGTTACCTTTGTTGATGCGATGAGCATTGCTCAGAGACTGACTCAGGTTTGACACAGTCTCCTCCAAGGTCCACAGACGACCGGACGTCCTCGAACCTGGACAGACTTTAGATCAGACACCACACTCTAACCAGGTTTGAGTTTGATTAGAAATGGTTTTCGATGGATTTGAAAAAGTTTTAGTTGGATTTCTCTCATTTTACTAAAGAATGAGCCTTAGATGTCTGTAGCTTGGTGGGTTGGGTCTGTAGCTAGGTAGGTTAGGTGTGTGGGGGACAGAGCTTTAGCTTACTGCTGACTCCAAAGGCGATGATGATGATGAGAATGAAGGCTGTGGTTAAAGCCGGGATCAGCCATCGCCGAGAACGGGACAGAACCGGGAACTGAACCGGACCTGGACCTGGACCTGGACAGATGTCACAGACTCATATTGTTTCATTTGAGCCACAGTTATTTCACACTTGATGGTAAAAGGGTCACAAAAACCTTTAGAGACGACAAACACAACTCTGAGCTCATCTTCACAGTAAACAGCACATCTGAGTTTTTTCTGTGTCATTGTTATCACTGAGCTCTGATGTATTACACTTTCACATCTCGGGGGCGAGAGTGTATAAATAAAAATACTGTATAACAAATATAAAAAAACTTCTGAATCTCAGTGAAATCAGCAGCAAATATATACAGTCAGGTCCATAAATATTGGGACATCAACACAATTCTAATCTTTTTGGCTCTAAACACCACCACAATGGGTTTAAATGAAACGAACAAGATGTGCTTTAACTGCAGACTTTAAGCTTTAATTTTTAGGGTATTTACATCTAAATCAGGGAATCTTTAGGGAAACAGACAAGTGAGTCTTGTACAGATGTTTGTACTTTCTTTGAACAAATGTAAAAAAACATTTGTCTAAATTCCGCACTGTTCAGAGAACTGAGCCAAAGTGAAGATGACAAACTAAAGTAAAACAGCACAAATACTGTATCTCTGCCTGAAAATGCACCGATTTTCTCTGAGCACTTTTAGAATAAGACAAAATAATAACCTGAGTGTCACAGCCAAGACATTAGAATGTATAATGAGACTAGATGGATCTGAACAGGTTTTAACCACATTTATAATATAATATTAAAGACACAACTGAGTATTGGTCCATACCCTGGTCTCATACCTTGGTTCCAGAAGGAGCTGGAGTTGTCGTCAGGTTCGTCGTGAATCTCGGTCGACATTTCTCTGGATCTGGACTGAGGTCAGTGACACAGACTTTGGACCAGACTCTATTTGTTCAACGCTTCCACATCAAAAAAAAAGAAGGAAAAAAAAACAAAACAATTAACTTTAACTCAAATCTATATAAAATAGTTTAAACTGAACTTATTTGTATTTTATCTGTGTTAATAATGTATTCAATGCATTTGTTGCACAAGAAGAGTTCAGTCACTTTATTTGTCCATGTTTTGATTGAATGAGTTTTGTATTAAAAGTGTTTGTGTGGCTTTAGAACAGGAAACTGAATGAAATTAGATTTTCTCTGTTGCTTATTGGTGCAGCTTGACAGTTTTTGTCCGGGTTTATTTCCTGTTGTGTCTGATCATTGGAGTCACATTTTCTACTTCTTTTATTTTAAAAATGGTAAAACTAGACCAACTTTCCTCCAAAAAATAAAATACTAAAATAGCCTATTACTGAAGTTTAGAGCTGACCTGATCCTGTAATTATCTCTGTCTTGTTAAACATTGCGTTGAAGAATTGCCAACATTTATCCACATTTAATTTGCTGCTCTTTTCTCAAATTTCTTTTTTCTATTTTGAGTGGTTTTGGAACAGAATAATCCATTTTCCTGAAAGGAGCTGTGATTGGCCAATCTCCGGCTGTGGGGTGATCATTCTCATCTATTAAACTCTTGATAATAAAGTCTAGATGAGGTGTTAAGGTCTCACTTTGTACTTTGCACTTTAAACTGTCAAAATAAAGCAAGAGGGGGGGAGTCACGTGGGTTCACCGAGCAAGATGGTTGCTTGATCTAGGGCTGCCTGCCGAGGCTCTTGTATTCCCCTCTGTTTACTATTTAATTCTGGCTTCTCAGTAGCGTACTGCATATATTTAGTGGCTATAAATGTGGTAGTGATAAATCTTGCAGTGCTGACAACCAGGGCAACTAAGCAAGTGGGGCTAACGCAAACCCTAAGCCCATTAGCCAAACCCCGGACTCGGGCGTGTTGTTAGCAATGGCGAGAGTTGGACTGGTTCTGTTGGGTTTACAGGAGGAGGTGAAAGATATACTGTATGATTCTGCGGACAAAAGCGTCAAATAGTGTACCTGGTAGGTCTGAAAGAAAGGATCCAAAATGGAAAGGTTGATGAGAAGGTGCTGAGACGCTAGAAGTTGAGCTTGACTGGACACAGCTGCAACGGGTGCACCCCTGTGCTGATGCCGGAGGTTGATCGTCCACCAAGGCAAATTATCATGAGGTTTTGGAGCTACTATGAGCGGGAGGGAGTGTTAACGGCTGTGAGGCAGAAATATAAAAGAAGAACATAATCTGGAAGGGAGGCAAGATGTTGTTTTTCCCCGATATGACCCGAGAAAATGCGGAGAAACGTAAAAGGTTTACGGAGGCCAGACGAAGGATACATAGCTGGTCGTCCGTTTTACGCTGGCTTAGTTGCGTTTTGCATGAAGTTTACTAGTCATTGTCAAGCTCTGGCTTTCCTAAGAAACAATGATACAACAGGATCTACAGGAATGAGATGGAACTTTTGACTTGCAACGTTGCTAACGTTTTATAACCACTGACGCGCACATGCGCATGTGGATTTGGGCCTTTGCTGCTGTACATAGGAGTAAAACTTCATTTAAAAGTGGGGTTTGGCTACTTCAAAGCAGACGGACATTAAATAATAATTAAGGGTGCTCCGATTGATCGGTCGCCGATCATGATCGGGCGATAATTGCTTTGGGATGTTTGATCGGCGGTCTCTATCAAGGCCGAATTGTTGGGTGAAGATCGGGAATGTGGTGGCAGTGACATCAGCAGCTCAGCATCATTGCAATTGAATCTCTACCTGTCAGAGGCGGTTATCCCACAAAGCGGACAGCCACTTGTTTATTGGCAGAACAATAAAAGCCGCTTTCCGGCTCTCGCACAAGCAGCACGAACCTACCTCTGTGCACCGTGCACAAGTGTTGATAGCGAGCGACTTTTTAGCACAGCAGGGAATATTGTAGATGAGAAGAGGAACAAGCTGTCAGCCAAAAATGCAGAGATGCTTATATTTATAAAGAAAAATCTGCCATTGATGCTTAAGAAGTAAGCTTTGGGAGATCTAATAATCTCTATCTCCCCTCTCTCTTTCTCTACCTCACTCTCCCTCTCTCTACCTCTCTAAATGCCCACAAAAAAAAAGCAAAGTTATAGATAGATACAGATATGGAAGTTAGTATAATATAGTTAGTAATATATTAATATTAAGTGTATTAGAAAAACTGATGGCTGACTGACTCAAAACACGTTTGGCTATAGCCTTTTTTGTTGCAGTTTTAAGTTTAAAGTCTAAAGCTAAATTTAAAGACTAAGATGTTCTGTCTTTTATCTTTTTTTTTTATATATTCTACAGGGAAGTTGTATTTGTCAAGCCCTAAGCTGTTCCCAATAACCAAGCACAGGCTGCTAAGTTAATATGCTGCTGAACATGTTGCTTGCAAATAAATACACAGTTGTCAATTCATGATAAGTTGTCTTCTCTTAATTGTAATACTTAATGTACATTGTTGTTAAATAATATAGTTTAATAAATAATGCTACATGATAAATAGAAGGCTTCAAATAGACCCTGTAATCGTGATCGTATCGTATCGGGTGATAAAGCTTCCAGTAATCGGGGATCGGTGATCGGTCCCAAAAATCCTGATCGGAGCACCCTTAATAATAATATAAATTTTGTTTTCATGATTATTAGGCCCGAGCCGTTGATGACTGGGAGGGCCTATTGTTTTTGCTCGGATTATTTTTTTATTTTTTTTGCAAAATGATCCTAAATTTGACCCAGTGAACATGCACAAAAAGTCATTTTTATTGGTCGCAGACATCAAGCTGTATGTATTGTATGTATAAAATGTATGTAATAATAATAATGGATTGGATTTATATTGCGCTTTTCTCCCGAGGGACCAAGGGACTCAAAGCGCTTACAGTCCATCCATTATTCATTCATACACAGTCACACTGGTGATGGTAAGCTACAACTGTAGCCACAGATGCCCTGGGGCAGACTGACAGAGACGTGGCAGCCATTTTGCGCCTACGGCCTCTCCGACCATCACCACATACATTCACTCAACATTCTTACACATTCATACGAGGCAAGGTGGGTTAAGTGCCTTGCCCAAGGACACAACAATAGTTTTTTGAATTGTGGGGAGAGCGGGAATCGAACCCACTACCTTCCGGTTGAAAGCCGACTGCTCTACCACTGAGCCACTGTTTATGTATTTGAAGTCCCCGGAAAAAAAATACAAAAAATGACTCAGTAGCGACCCCTAGAAAAGTCAAAATACATTGGGCTTATGGAAAGTGAAAGTAACTTTTTTCCAACGTAGAAAAATGAAACTTGGTACATCCATAGGACACCTCAGGGCAAACAGAAAAGTCAATGACAGCCACACCCTAAACTCAACAGGAAGTCCGCCATGTGGGGTGAAACGCATGGCCACTAAAATCGCACTCTTGCGCAAAAGATGCAAATCATTGTGTTTTAATCTAAATGGCCCCAAATTTGGTGAGTATCATCTAGACACGTGTGCCAAACAAAGTTGTGACTTTGTTTTTGATATCTTATCGGGTATGGGTGTGGCAAGCCTGTAACGAGGTGGCCATTTTTGTGAAAATAAAATGTCTCTTAACTCTCAAACGCCTTCTCGGATCTAGTTGGACCCAAAAAGGCGTTTGTGCACATGTGGTACACCTAAAATGTGCTACCACATTGTTTTTATTTATTTAATTATTTTTTAATTGGCCAGATTTATATTTTATTCATACAGGTTATCTGTATTGCAACACATTATTAACCAGACATTTTACAGTACTTTCCTGATTTTATTGGGGGCATAGAGCATTAGAAGGGAAGTGGAACCTTTGTTCAGGGAGTAGTCACCCCCCAGGTTGCACTTAGCGGACGGATTTCCTGTCTCCTCAAACGCAATCTGGACGTGAACGACAGACTCCATGTGTTCATTGCTCTTGCTTCATCTGTTGTGTTTTCAGGTTAGTACATGGTAAAAACCTCCTAAAAGTAACTTTGTGAAGCCATGCCTTCTTTCTGGTCCAGTATATAGTTTTTTTGTGATGACTGGACGTTTTGCTAAAAAGAGTAATAGCTAACTAAGTGGTAAAGTCGGACACATGTGGAAAATCCCGCGCCAACATATGATTAAGTACGGCAAGAGGATTGGCGTGGTAATAGGGTTATCTGCAGTAGAAATGTAAAGATAACGTAAATGTTTTATTAATTCTGTAACAGTTATAAATTTGTATGGTCGTGTAAGTTTGGATTAAAGAACACAGAGTTTCATACTTATTTGCAAAATATGTTTATACTGAAGTTGACAAGATGAATGTATTGAAATGTGTTTAATAGTAAGTTTAGAATGTATACCAGTTGTTTTGACATGTTTTGTGTACATTATAGTGTTATTTCCAGATAAAGATATAGCTAAATATAGCGAGGTCATAGATGGATATTCCTGTATATTGCAGTATTGTATTGCATTCCAAAGTGACTTGAAGTACAATGTAGAGGTAACTTTACAGGATAAAGTATGGAAAATTAAAGTTATCGAAGAGTATTACCTGATGGAAACATGTATTATTATGGACAAAATGCACTTTTATTGTACACTAAAAAAAAAAGTTGAACAATTAAAGAAAAAACGCAATCTGGACGTGAACGACAGACTCCATGTGTTCATTGCTCTTGCTTCATCTGTTGTGTTTTCAGAAATCTTTACTGCTACGGCCACCCCACACTTGGGGCCTGTAACACACATTCATGACCTGAACACAAAGATATGTAAATAAAAGGGTTATCTTTAGAAATGGCTCTCCAGCGCCCCCTACAAACTTATAATGGGACCCAAGAATTTAGTCATAGAGACATGAAATTTGGTACACACATCTCTTATGTCATGACGAGCATAAAAGCCAATGACAACCACCCCCTATCTATAAATGTGTTGCCATAGCAACGTCCTAAATATCTGGAAAAAGTCAATGGGAAGTGAAAATTTTAGTTTGTCGTAGGCAAATGAAACTTGGTACACACATCCAGTATGGGCTTATGAACAAAAAAGCCAATAGACCCTTTTACAGCCCACGTGATCAAATAGTTGCGCGCGCATTTTGGCAACGGAAGTGGTGTTGTTCCCCTCTGGCTACAACGTGTTAGCAACTCCTATAAAGTTTATCACAACGGTTTCCCAGCATCAAAATGTCTGGTTGTTGCGTGTACGGTTGCACCAATCGATACTCCACCAAGGGGCTTAAGTTTCATAGGATTCCGACAGGATCACGGCCGTTTCAGAAGAATCGGCGACGCCTGTGGCTGCAGGCGATTAAACGTGTTGATTGGAGCGAGGACATAATAAAAAATGCTCGCGTCTGCAGCGCCCACTTTATATCAGGTAAGTTTATCTATGTACTCTTGAGTTTAATGGAAAGCATGGTTTACATTATTGATTGTCTGTAGCCTACGGTGTAGTTTATCAATGCAGCTGAAGTTTGATGACCACATGCAGCTAGTTTCATAAGCTGGTTTTGGATTTGGCTAGTAGCAAAAACTGTGTGTGTGTTATTTGCAAATTAAGCATTATTGACTCTAGTAATCCTCGTTTACATTAGTGATTGTATGTATGATGTAGAATAATATTCAAATGCAGGTAAAGTTCGATAAACTGGCGGTAGATTTGGCTAGTAAACAAACGTGTGTGTTTTATTTGCAGGTGAGGCGTCATTGGACTCTAGTAGTCCTGATTTTGTGCCTTCTGTCTTTGTGTACACAAAACAGAGCCAGAACCCCAAAGCAAATTTGGAGAGGTAAGAATATTTAATTCCCTCTTTTCTATTTAGTTTGTTTTCTCTCTTGCATAACTGTATATTTCTGCTGTTTTTATTGTAGGTACCATAGGAAAGGAGGAGAGATGACAGACCTATAACGGCAGCAAATCTATGTGTTCCTTCTAAAACTCCGAACAAGAATGCAGCATGGATCATTGTCCAGGTATGAATATATTTCATCTTAACTGATTGATTGTCAGGGTGTGTGTGTTTGTGCTCCTGCCAGGCATACTGCTCTAATTGCATATCTGTATATGAGTGCACAGGCCCCTGGATGAGTCAAATGCAGACAAAAAATATCGCCCTGTGATCAATAAAGTATCTTTTCTTTTATCATGGAAAAGTTTTGAAAAATCATTGCTAAAATGTGTGAGAACCCCCAATTGTGAAATTGTCTGCATTGGTTGCAGCACATACTAATTTTTCACTTTTTTTTATTAAAGCTGAAGACGACATCCCAGTTACAAAGAGGGAGTATGATGACCTGAACCGGAGACACAGTCAGCTTCAGGGGGACTATGTACACCTGTGTCAGAAGTTTGAGGCACTACAAGCAGAAAATGTAAAGCTGAAAGAGGAGTTGCAGAATTTGCACATTTTCCTACACAACTGTTAAGTGCAACATTGGACAATTGTTTTTTCTCACCGGACTGACCTCCGTGCTCTTTGAGTGGCTAGTTACAAAAATAACAGGCAGCTTAGAAAGAATTACCCAGAAACTTACACTAGAAGACCACCTGTTGGTTATATTGATGAAATTAAGGTTGGGTCTATGTAATACTGACTTGGCATATAGATTTAAAGTATCAAAAACCACGATTTCAAATATTTTGCGGAGCTGGGTCCCTGGTATGGCCTTGGTCCTTAAGCCACTCATTAAATGGCCAAGTAAGGGCGCAATACTTAAAAATATGCCAAAAACATTCAAGCGGAACTTTAAAAACTGCCGGTGAATAATAGACTGCACAGAAATTTTCATAGCTAGACCCAGTAATCTGACTGCTAGGGCCGAGACATGGTCAAATTATAAACACAACAACACAATTAAATATTTAATTGGCATCACTCCAGCTGGTGCAATTTCATTTCTATCTCCTGGGTGGGGTGGACGGGTTTCAGACAAGCAGATCACAAAAGAGTCAGGTTTCTTAGAACTTTTGGAGCCTAGGGATGAGGTTTTAGCCGACAGGGGATTTCTCATCAGAGACGAGCTTGCAGCTTATGGTGCAACCCTTCGTATCCCTCATTTCACTAAAGGAAAAAAGCAGCTTTCTGCACAGGAAGTTGACACATCTAGACAACTTTCTCGTGTGAGAATCCATGTGGAGCGAGTTATTGGTCGGTGGAAAAACTTTAAGATTTTGCAAACAATGATTCCAGTGTCGCAGGTTAACATGCTAGATGATGTTGTGACTGTATGTGGTGCCCTCACAAACCTCTGTAAGAGTGTTATTTCCAAATGAGTAACCATGTTTCAGAAGAAACATTACCATGTTTTTCCATGAGTTACATTACCATGTATTAATTTTAACGTGATTTACATTTGTAAAACGTATTTACTGTACATGAATCATAATGCATTATAATAAACCTCCCAACATTGGCTGCCACTGGTGTGTATAATGTACTTCCCCCAAGATTATCTCAATTCACAGAGCTTTTCAATCTCATTTGTAATTGTTATTAGTAGTTTTATTGTTATTAGTAGTTTTATTGCAATGTATGCAAGCAACATATTATTAATAAAGTCTCAAATCAATAACAACAACATAAAATGTAAGAATAAGGATAAATGTGGAACTGGGTGAAGAATAAGAATTAATGTAGGTAAAAAATTAAGGAAAACAATAAATGTAGGTCTGGGTAATATGAACCAGATTCATAACACAATACAGAACATTTCCCAGTCCTAAATTGAATCATTCAAACATCAACTCTCAGACATTCCCTACATAACCATGTTGCTGGCTTCCTTTTTATGTGTGCACAGGCGTAGTGAATGTGGTTGCTGCATTTGAAACAGATGATCATTTTTCCAAAATCTGGCCTTTCACAGTATTTGCAGGCTCTCTGTGTTACCAAGACAGGCAACACACTAGAGATAAAGAAGTCTTGTGCTTTTGGCAAAGCCTCCTTCAAAAACGCTTCATTTCTTAGGATACAATGAACTCCTTCCTGGACCACAGCACAAAGTCACAATATTTAACATCACACACAAACATGTGAAGTTGACATTGATAGTAGTATGTGTGTGAATGCTTCAATGCGAATGACTTGTCCAGACAAAACTGCTCATCTTTTGTGCATCCTTGAAGGCTATCGCTGTATTTGTAGGGACACTTGATCTCTACCACCCCTTTGCCACAGCAGGTACATCTTGCAATCCCATCTGGTGATGATCCAAGGTGTGGCTCAGAAGGTTTCACTACTAAGCCACATGAGCTGATGCTGAAATCTGGATGGCTTCGGGACATATATGCAGTGTAAGCTTGTCTTGCCGTTTCCTCCATGTTCTTACCCCAAAGCACAGATGGGACATTTAATTCTGTTCTTTTATACTGCATTATATCGTTTAGGTATATTTTGCTGATCTTGTTAGTTGTGGTCGATTGGCGTAATTTAGTGCTTGTGATTCGACCAGCCCTATAGGTGTACCAGTCCTTTGACTTTGACTGTTGCCGTGTCACAAATTCCAGTTTCTCACATTGATGAGGTTGTAGTGTAGTTTTAAGTCTGTGAAATGTATCCTCACATTTCACCTGCATTTCCTGTGGTGAGAGTTCCCTGAGTGTTACATCAAATAAAGCAGTCAAAGGCTCAGGTAAGTCAGGATGCTCCTCTGAATCAGTATCAGATGATGCGGTGTCTGTGTCACTATTTTCCAGGCTTGTCAGCACTGCAGCACAGGGTCCACAACCTGCAGTTCCCGGATGTCATCATCTGTCAACACTGATAATAGAGCAACAAAAAGACACAGTTAGTGTGCTGCATAATGTTCACATCAGAGCTTTAAACACACAGGTGTACAATATACAACAAACAAATGTCATTTCTAAAATAAGTAACCTGAAGACAAATGCAGACCTATTCAAACTAACATAAATTATACTGTTAAAAATTAAACTGTGTCTGCAGGCATTTTCATCTCTGCATCACCAAGTGACACCTTTCTAATGCTACATTATGGTGTCAAAAACTATGGCAATAGGAAGCTTATCTAGGCTGTCAACTATTATATGCCTCTGGGTGTGATACTATTTTTCCTAGCAGATGTTAAAGGTGTTTGAAGCTGCCTGTCTAGCCTCTTTGGTTTGTGAAAGCTGATTTCCCTCAATGGAGCTGGTCTGACTTCTTTCCTGCTGATATCTTTCCACATGCACACTCCAGATGTAACTGCTTTCTCAGTCCTTCCCATCCTAACATAGAGCTCAACTTTGAATAATATTGCAGCTACATGACTGCAGCATGACCCAAGCCTGAAAAATCACAAAAACATAATAAACTTACTGGCTGATCAATAATGTTATGACCAGGGCTTGAAAGTAACATTTGCTTTCAGGCAAATTTCGTCTTGGACTATTAAGCAAGTAAACATCTGACTTACTACGCGTGTATACGACCTAAGCCTAAACAGGTTTTGAATGTAACTGAATGATATTGGCTAGCTGCTGACATTTTGAACACTGTTGGCACTGTGTAATTCGTGAAAATTGTAGTTTCAAACCCTGGTTATGAGAACATATGAGAATAAAGGAGAGTAGGTTAAGCCTAAGTTAAACCTGAAAGGACAGTAACACTGAAGCATAATTCATATTTTTATGTCAACTACAAGCCCACAACACCAAATAATAGCATACATACCCCGCCATACAGGTGCAGTTCGCCGTGAGGACGTAGTTCTCTCGTTGGTTGATTATAACCCAAGCCTCATACATCATTGTCTTGTGTCCTTGTCTTTGACTAGGAAGAATTTCTGATTTTAACACACAAAACTCTGAGTCTATGTCATGGTATTTGACGTTCTGTACATGACCACAGACAACGTATTCATAAGCATCCAGTGATTTATATGCTCGTAATTTCTCTCGGGTGTACACGCTCGGTTTCTCAACTAAATACGTATATATATCTGGCCACTGTATATTTGGCCATCTGCTAACGTCTTCTATCCAATCCACTATAGTACACGGATCTGGTAGCCGAAAACCATTTGATAAAGTCAACTTTTTTAAATAACTTTCTCTGTCTGTGTTGCTTAATCCGCTCGCGTAGCTTGACATGCTGCTGATTCTCGCCATACTTCCGTTGCCAATATGCGTGCGCATACGTTGCTACGTCATCATTGTGTACAAACAGTAAAAGGGACCACACCCTATCACACACGGGAAGGCGGCCATTTTGAATTGAAAATGTGAACCGACTTAGAATACACCTCTCTTTTAAAAAACAACAGAAAATAGCTGCTTCATTCCACAGACACCAGACTTGGGCAAAATGAGCTAAACACATGTATGTAAAATAGACAGGCGTTTTTCTAGACTTTTTTGCTTGAGTTATATATTTTTTTATTATAATTTGGTATATATTTTTTTATTATAATTTTTCTGCAAAATGATCCTCAATTTGACCCAGTAAACGTGCAACTAAGAGTCATTTTTATTGGTCCCAGACTTCAAGCCCGGCGAAAAATGTATGTATTTAAAGTCCCCGGAAAAAAAAATACGAAAAATGACTCAGTTACTTTGACTTTTCCCCTATAAAAGTCAAAATACATTGGGCCTATGGAAAATGAAAGTACATTTTTCCAATGTAGAAATACAAATCTTGGTACATCCATAGGACACCTCAGGGCAAACAGAAAAGTTTATTACAGCCATACCGTAAACCAGGGATGTCCAAACTACGGCCGCACTTGGCCCGCGGGTCAGTTTTATTGGCCCGCAGCAAATTCTGAAAATATAATTGAATATGGCCCGCACATGGCGCTTGAGCTCAACTCTGTTGCACTTCTCAGTTTCAACACTAGATGGAGCCAATCACAGAAAAGGTGCTTCTCCACTAAACAAAATTAAGCAAAGAAAAATATTTACCACGAGTCACCAGAAATGGCAGCACTGAAGAAACGCAAGATAGCAAGTGAGTGTAGAAGATTTCAAACACAGTGGGAAAATGAATATTTCTTTAAAGAAATCAATGGAAAGTGTGTCTGTTTGATTTGCAATGAAGATGTTGCCGTGGTGAAAGAGCATAATGTCCGTCGGCACTATGAGACCAAGCATCAGAGCTACGCATCGTACCCAGGTGCCGAACGAGCACAGAAATTCAAGCAAATGGCAGCTAGCCTGCAAGCTCAACAACAGTTTTTTTTTTGTGTGTAGCGTACAAGGCTATGTTTGTATAAACATATAGAAGATTAATTTTAATAATTCTAATAATTAATTTTGATATTAATATTAATTTATTAAAATTAATTTCTGATTAAAAGGGGCACCACTCTGATTTTGCACAGGTCCAGAGAAACTGTTTAAGCTAGTCTCATTAATCTTAAAGGAAGAGAATTCTCTCGTTTTCGAACATTTCTTAATATAAACAGAGAAACATTAATGTCTTTTATGGGATTTTATAAAATATTACACAAATCTATAATGGTAAATAACATTGGAACAGGGAAAGGGATTGACAAGACACAGGAATGAACACAGGAATAAATACAGGGATAAATATTTGCTTTCAGATGGTTTGTGAACCAAAGGAATGTTGGACATGTTAATCTAAATGATGAAATTTAACAAAGTGACTTTTAACGAAGAAGGGAATGGAGATTTTGGGCAGAGGACATTTAACGACACCAAGGCTCTTGTGTCACGTGCGGACTTACTCTGTCTTCAGCGGTCTGAATCAAATTGTCTTTTGATGATTGGATAGAGTCATTCGTCCATTTGACCACCAGGGGGTGGTGTTTTGACCATTGTAGACCACGTGTTTTGACCAGGTGCTAACAAAATACAGGAAAACGCCACAGCAGCAAGCTATGAAGTCGCACAACTTATTGCCAAACATGGCAAACCGTTCTCAGACGGTGATTTCATAAAGCAGTGCCTCATCAAAGTCACAGAATTAATGTGGAAAAAGTGGAGGATTTCAACAACGTGAGCTTATCCTGAAATACAGTGGTGCGGAGAATCGAGGACTTGTCAGCTAACCTGAAACTTCAGCTGAGAGAGAACGCTTGTGCTTTTGATTTTTACTCGATAGCATACGATGAGAGCACAGACACCGCACAGCTTTTAATTTTTTTGCGGGGAGTCGATAATTTTTGCTGTATGCTGCTGCTTGATATGATGAGCCTAAAAGGCACAACGACGGGTGGAAATTTTTTTGACGCTGTGTCAGATGCAGTTGAAAAGATGGGGCTTAAATGGGACAAGCTCTGTGGAGTAACAACGGATGGAGCTCCGGCCATGACGGGTGAGCGCAAAGGAATGGCATCCATGGTGTGCATCAAGGTAAAAGAGAGCGGAGGTGAGGCTGTTAGGATGCACTGTATAATCCACCAAGAAGCACTGTGTGCCAAGACTGTCCAGCTGGGCGATGTGATGAACACTGTTTTAAAAACTGTCAACATAATTCGAGCTAGAGGACTGTACCACAGGGAATTTCAAGCTTTCTTATCTGACGTGGATGCTGAATACGGGGATGTACTCTACCACTCTGATGTGCGCTGGCTCAGCCGCGGCTCTTTGCTGCAGCGGTTTTATTCGCTGAGATCAGAAATCGACAAGTTTTTGAAAGAGAAGGGCCGACCTCTTCATAAACCGAGTGACCCTCTGTGGCTGGCAGACCTGGCATTTTTAGTTCATCTCACTCATCATCTGAATACACTGAACAAGAACCTACAAGGCAAAGAACAGCTGGTGTCACACCTGTATGCGCACATGAAAGCCTTCTGTGTAAAGCTCCGCCTGTTTGAGACACAACTACGAAGCTTTAATGCTGCACACTTCCCTGCGCTGTCTGAAGTCTGCTTTTCCAAAGGCAGACCTTTCTGCTAAAAAGGTGAAATATTTTACATTTACATTTATTCATTTAGCAGACGCTTTTATCCAAAGCGACTTACATTACATTACCAGTGTTACAGTCACTGGAGGCAAGGTGGGTTAAGTGTCTTGCCCAAGGACACAACGACAGTATGAACTGTGGGGAGAGTGGGAATCGAACCGCCTACCTTCCGGTTGAAAGACGACCGCTCTACCCACTGAGCTACTGCCGCCCCCAAATATGCTTCTGTAATTACATCTCTCGTGACAAAATTCAACCAGCGTTTTCAAGATTTTTTTGTCATTGAAAAACAAATCAAGCTGTTCTCGACCCCCTTCCTGGTGGATGCAGAAGAAGTGGAGGAGAGTCTGCAGTTAGAACTGATTGAAATGCAATGTGATGATTCTCTGAAGAGTCAACATCAGCTTCTCAGAGTTCAGAGTTTGGATCATGCTAAGTTTCCTCTGATGAGACGCCACGCAAAAAGAATGATGAGCCTGTTCGGCTCAACATACATATGTGAACAAACATTTTCTCTGTTAAATCAGAACAAAAGCAGACTGAGATCCAGAATGACTGATAGCCATGTCTGTGAAGTCCTTCGTGTCTCAACCACCAAACTTTCTCCTGACATCTCAGCCATCCTTCAATCCAAAGGACAGCATCACTGCTCCCACTGAGAGCAATGTTCTTCACATTATAGGTGAGTTAGAAATACACACAGTAATCATGTGTCAATATGTCACCTCTTGTGTGTGGCCCGGGCCTTTGCTTATTTTTCTGTATTTGGCCCTCACCAAAAAAACTTTGGACACCCCTGCCGTAAACTCAACAGGAAATCTACTATGTTGGGTGGAATGCGTGACCACCTAAATCACACCCCTTGTGCTAAAGGGTTTTCATCTAAACAGCTCCAAATTTGGTGAGTATCATCTAGACACGTGTGCCAAAAAAGTTGTCAATTTGTTTTTTGATACATTTGTGGCTGTGGTCGTAATGAGTCTGTGAAGAGGGAGCCATTTCTTTGGGAAATAAATGCCATTTCCCAATTGCCAGGATCCTTCCTTTAGAGGAGCCCCCTCCAGAGCCAAGGCTAGAGTCTTAGAAAACTCCTCAGAATCCTTTGGAACTTGTAAACTTGTACTTTTAGACAAGTAATATTTACATTTTGCCTTTTTAAACAGGGGGGTGCAGCGATCTCAAATCTCCAGCCAGTACTTTGTTTTTCTCGCCTTAGCCTAAGCATAATCTATTATTTTCAAAGGTTCAGACAGCTCCCAGGAAAACCAGGGATTGTGGAGACCTTTACCTCTAAATTACAAGGTGGTGTAGCAGGCCCCAGCAGTAGCACAGGTCCGATTATTTGACATTACCGTGAAGTTTACGCTTTAAGGCACGAAATGCAATCCTCCGATCATTGTGTTCCCTGTAAGTTCTGTGTGTTTTCCCCTGTCCTGGGCTGGATTGTTGTGTGAATACTCTGGATTGTATTCCCTGAACCACTCATCTCTATTCCGTGGATTGTTGCCTCATGTCTGAACCCTTATGCGTGAAGTCCCTGAATTGTAATCTTATGTCTGAACTGGTATGTTTAAAGTCTGGAGTGGAGCTTATGTTTTGAAGAAGACCTTTGTTTCGTAGTATTAAGTTATAGTGATATTACTGGTGTTTTTGAATCCAGAGTTTTTGTGTTTGGACCTTAACTACATTTACATTTAGTCATTTAGCAGACGCTTTTATGCAAAGCGATTTACAAGTGAGGAAAACAATTGAAGCAATTTTAACAACACGAGGTACAAAATGCATAAGTGCACAAAAAAATTGTCAGTTTAAACCCAGCACAATATACAAAGCTAAGGATAAGAGATTTTTTTTTTTTTTAAAGAAAGGAATTGATAGAAAGGAAGTAGAACTCAGTGTTTGTCAGTCAGGTGTTGACGGAAGAGATGTGTTTTCAGGCGTTTTTTAACTTTGTTTGTAACTAAACGTTTTGTATTTGGCACTTCTGCCTTTTGTGTTAAATAAACCCTTTTGAACCGTCCGCCCCCGTCGGGTCTGCAAAGTGAGTCCTTCGGCCTGTTCCAGTCGTGTACCCGTGACACCCGCGGTTTTCAGCTGCCTGCCTCCAGCAGATTACCATCGACATCCGTCCCTGTGGCTTTGATCAGAGAGGATGAGGGTAAATTTCTCTATTAATCACTTTCAATCATTAAGCCAGATTTAACTATTAATAACAGTAGTGTATTATATATATATTTTCATTAGAACCATCAACGTCAGCCGCAGATGGCCTTCGGGGAACCACAAGAGCTTCCTCTCCCTTGCAATGTAAGTAATACAATTAAGAAGTCAAGACAATAAACTTTGAACTTTGATAATACTCAATTTGTCACTAAGCTCTTTGTCACTTCGTTCAGCTTCTTCTCCCTGTCCACTGGACCCTCAACATCCACCGGTAGTAACACAAACAACATATACTAACAACAATTATAAGCTATATAAAGTCATATATAGTGTACATAAAATCTGTTTATGTGATTAATTAATTATTGTGGTTCTTTTGTCTTAAACAAGTTCATATAGGGTAAGTAATTGAGACATATAATATGCAATGCTATACAAGGCTGTGTAACCCAATGTCACAGTATTTAACTTTTTTGTATTGACCTTTCTATTGTCCTTTGTGTAAGTGCTGGCAGCCTGACCCTCCAGAGTCAGAAGAGGAACTTGTGTCGTGGGTCCAGTGTGACAGTTGTAAAAAGTGGTTTCACTGTACCTGTGTGCTCAGGATAATAGTAGCTTAGCACTAAAAACTTGGGTGATAGCGCTCATTTTTCGGCCACAGTAAAAACATTGCAGAAAATAATAAAAAATGTATATTAGTGATGGGTCGTTCGTGAACGATGGGAGCCGGCTCACATTTTTGAAGAGCCGACTCTTTTAAAAAATAAAGGCTATAGAAATTAAATCATTATGTAATATTAAAATAATTAATTATTTTAATTTATATTTAAAATAGTAGACTAATAATTCAAAGAACAACACAAAAAAATATAATTATATAAACCTGCGCACACACTCTTTTGTTTCGACTGTCTGATCAGCCTCAGGGTCTGTTGCTGTCAATCATACACGCGGTGTCAACCAATTATACTGTGTGGAGGGGAGGGCTGAGCCAACTCTCTTAGACTTTCACACAAACTCTGGAGAAGAGGAAAAAACAGCAGAGAAAACAAAAGCAGGAAAATGAGTCGGAAGCACAGCAGAATTTGGAATCATTTTAATGATGTAGACAATGTTAAAGCACAGTGTAGAATTTGCCAAAACAAAATCTCATTTAAAGACGGTTCTACGCACAACCTTCACCGGCATATGTCAATGTCAATGTCAATTTTATTTATATAGCACCATTTCCACAACACATGGTTGACCAATGTGCTTTACACAAAAACACACAACACAATTATACAGTAAAGAGAGATTGAAAATTAAAATTTAAAGAATTAAAAAGTACCATAGCCATTTAAAAAATAAAACTTGAAGAGATAAAGACTAAAAACTAAAAAAATAGAATCATGGTAAAACACAGTTCTTCAACCAGAAAAAAAAGCTTTGTCAAACAGGTAGGTTTTTAATCTTGACTTAAAAGTGGACACAGAGGGAGCTAATCGGATGGAAGAGGGCAACTCATTCCAAAGTCTTGGGGCGATAGATGAAAACGCACGATCGCCCCTGGACTTCAGCCTCGTCTTTGGTGTGAACAAAAGTCTTTGGTTTGATGACCGGAGAGATCTTGTTTCACTGCGTTCAATTAAAAGTTCAGATATATAGGAAGGGGCCATACCATGTAGTGACTTAAACACGATTAATACAATTTTAAAATCAACTCTATAGCGTACAGGCAGCCAGTGTAAAGAGTGTAAAATTGGAGTGATATGGTCCCGCGAACTGTGCACCCAACTGTGAAGCTAGCGGAGCTACGCGAAACTAGTGGTCTTGCTAATGAAGGTGGTGGAGCGATTGGAGCCAGCACCTCCACTGTTGGACATGTATCCACTCAGTCAAGTAGGCCGACTCCACGACCCACAGCCACTCAGACTTCTTTAATGGACCAGTTTATGAAAAAGCCAATGTCTGTAGCAAAACAAGGAGAAATTGATATTGCATTGGCAAAAATGTTTGCTACAGATTTCCAGCCATTTTCGATCGTGGAGGACAGAGGTTTTAGAAGTTATAGCAGTAGTCTAAATCCAATGTACACAATTCCAAGCAGGAAAGTAATATCTAAAACACTTATTCCACAACTGTATGAGAGCACAAAGTCTTCAGTGCAGGAAAGAGTCAAAAAAGCTACTGCAGTTTGCCTTACCACTGACTGCTGGACATCAAGAGTAACAACTAATTACATGTCAGTTACATGTCACTTCATTGAAGACTTTTCAATGTCTAGCTGTCTTCTAGACTGCTTTGAGTTCAGCGACAGACACACCTCAGAGAACTTGGCAGAGGAACTGTTGAGAGTGGCAAAAGAATGGCATGTAGATGAAAAAGTGGTCTGTTGTGTTACTGACAATGCAGCTAACATAACCAAAGCTGTGAAAATTTTAAAGTGGACCCATCATCCATGTCTTGCCCACACAATCAACCTGATTGTAAGAGATGCTCTGAAGGTGATGAAGCCCACTGTGGACAAAGTGAAAGCAGCTGTGGAATACTTCCACAGGAGCACAGTAGGTGCTGAAAAACTAAAGTCAACACAATGCCAGATGGGAATGCCTGCACTAAGGCCTAAACAAGACTGCCGTACAAGGTGGAATTCAACATTTTATATGTTAAAACGGTCTTGAGTCAAAGGATGCTATCATCTCTACCCTGGCCATTGTCAATGCACCTGTTGATCCTCTGACCCAAGAGGAATGGGAGGTAGTGGAGGAGGTGTGCAGAGTCCTGGAGCCCTTTGAGCAGGTTACTGTGGAGATCAGTGGAGAGAGGTACAGTAAGCAGTTATTTCTACATTTGATCCTGTATTATTTATATATATATATATATATATATATATATATATATATATATATATATATATATATATATATATATATATATATATATATATATATATATATATTCTCTCTTTTTTAGCTATGTGACAGCGTCAAAAATGATACTCCTATGTAAGGGTCTGCAGCGAATCACAGCCAACCACCAGAGACAAGCAAATGTAACCACAAGACAAGTGATAGAGTTGATGGACACCCTTTGTTCATCAATGGACAGAAAGTTCCATAGAATGGAATATAATCATGTGCTATCAGAAACCGCTGCACTTGACCCCAGGTTTAAGAAGTTAGCCTTCAGTGATGCCAGAGCGATTGATGAGGCTCTTCAAAGGATCACCTCAGCAGCAGGAAGGGACAGTCCCAGCAGTCAGCTGGCTCAGACACAAGGGCAACAGGAAGCAGAAGGAGCAGAAGGAGCAGAAGCACTAGCAGTATTGCCACAAACGTCTGCTGTTTGGATGCTGTTTGATGAGAGAGCAACTGGGGATGCAGCGAGAAGGAATCCCTCAGCAGATGCCATAATGGAGGTCCGATCATATTTGGAGGAGCCCCTCCTCCAAAGATCTGCAGATCCTCTGAGCTGGTGGAAGAACAAGGCCTCGATCTACCCACGACTTACTAAAGTCATGACAGGGAGACTCTGCATAGTGGCCACATCCGTTCCCTCTGAAAGGGTCTTCTCAAAAACAGGACAAATAATTACTGAGAGAAGAAACCGCATCAGCCCGTCGAAAGTGAGGCAGCTTGCATTTCTGAATGCAAATCTCTCATAAAATAAAAATGTGGCCAACATTGTGTGCGTTTATGCTAGTTATGCATAATATAACCAGTGAGAGTTCATGCTGATTGTGGCAGAAAAAAGAGAGAAAAAGAGGGACCAGTTTAATCCTTTGTTATTTATTTTTCTTTAATATTTCATATGGGTTCTATTATGTTGTTCAGATTGTATTTGTTTTGAATGTTGTTTATATACATTAAAAAGTTGTAATTTAAATGCAAATGTGTAATATTATTAATTTTTTAATAACTCAATGCATTTTTAAAGAAATTGTAGAACCGTTTTTACACATATAATAAAAGTCATAGTTAAAACATTTATTTTTTAAAGAGCCGTTTGGGAGCCGGCTCTTTTCAGTGAGCCGAGTCAAAAGAGCCGGCTCACTAATAAGAGCCGGATTGCCCATCACTAATGTATATGGTTAGAAACGTAGGAAGTTACTCTTCATTTTAATACCAGTTAGTTGTCTGAGAGACACAAGAAACAAACAATTTAGTCACCCGTTAAAGACAAAAAAAAAAATCATTGAATTTTTGCTCAAATTGTTTGACTCAGGATACACTTGCGTTACATATAGTGGACCACACATTATTTTAATTTTATAATTTTTTTGTTTGCTATGAACCAATTTTGTGTCTGAAATAAAGTTTGAATATTGCTCACATTCTTACAATTGAATAAAGATGTCAGTATTATTGGGGTCATTGTATTTGACTTGTCTGTGTGTTGTTCCTGTAGGAGGTGATACAGACAAACCTGACCAGTGCTGGTGAAGACTGGACTCCTGTCACTTCTGTCATCTAACTTTTTGCACACCAGAGAATAACAAGCACTTATTAACGTGCATTACTCAAATGCTATTCTAATGAACTATACATTACAAAACATATTTTTACACCATACTTTTTACATGTGCAGTCACTGTTTGCACTCAATTAAAAATGAACAATGCATGTTCTCAGTGCACTTATTTTACACTCATGACATCCTGTTGTTCTCATTTAAAGCCATTTTAAAACAACCAACAGAAGTTAAAAGTTAGGTTGTGTTAATACATAATAAAAATATCAGAAATAGATAAAGTTTTGAAAAAACAAATTGAATGTGTTGATACTACCTTCAGCATTTAATTTGTGTTTTTATTAAATCAGAGCAGAGCAATTATGAACAATAAATAGTAGTACTTGTAGTAGCTAATATAGTGTGGCTGTAAAAATTTTTTTATTATGCTTAAAATTATGATAATAAACATAAAAACACTCTAATAGCAGGAGCTAAAATAAGGTTTGTTGTAAAGATTTGCAGATTTACACCAGGCTGAGAGACTAGAGGAGATGAAAGTAGAGAGGCCTCTGCAGCCGTTAGCAGCAGCCGTTAGCATGATATTAACCATTAGCGTTAGCTAGTTCAGCTCGGGCTCTGAGATGAAGGGGCGTGTTTACTGAATGGCGGGTCTGAAAAGCTCGCCCTGGAGAAGTTCAGCTACTACCCTCTCTTACGCAGGAGTCATGCAGACATCCCAAGTCACTCCGGGAAGTTGCGGGAGTCTCCCGCAATTTGATAGAATCCTTGATGCCTGCAAATTAGTTAAAATCTCCCATAAATCTAGAGCGAGCGAGCAAGAGCGCGCATGCGAGTGTTTCAAATCGTGTAGCGCGCGCACGGCAGAAAGGGAGAGACCTTGCGTGTGTGTGCTAGTGTACGTGTGTGCGAAGCGCTTGTAAGACAGAGAGCATCCTGATTGGCCTGTTTCCGCAAATCAACCAATCAATTTTCAGTGTGCGCAGGCTTTTATTATTCTTCTTCTCCCAAACCAAATTAATCAGTCATGTCTATCTAGAAACAGGAGCACAATGTCTTGCAAGATAAACAAATTCATTGACACAGAGTGCTATGAGGTTGAGGTTTCTGGAAAATTGCTCAAATCTGCGAAGCCAGCATCAACAAACTACAACGAAAGCTTGCAACAAAAGTAAAAGGCATAAAAAATAGGCCTAGGCCTACATGTAGGCTACATCTGGTGTGTATGTAAATAGTTACTTCATTGTTCTGTTATATTCAGCTGTATCTCGGTATACAAGTAGTCATGTTCTGTGGTGAAAATCATATCCTTGTCCTCCTTTCTCTTTTTTTTTTTTTGGGGTCTGAGTCATGTAGTGAGGCACATTTCGCAGAGTGGGGAGCAATGAGCTCGGGTTATCCACTATATATACTAGGGATGCACCGATACCACTTTTTTGGAAAACGAGTACGAGTACTTGCATTTCAGTACTCGCCGATGCCGATACCGAGTACTTAATAAAAAAAAACATGATTTAAATTTACAGGTAACAGCTTTAGTCATATAATTTAACAAAAAAACAAGGCACGGGGCAATATCCGTGGTGAAACTAAACGAAGAGGAGGCTTGCAGAAGGCTGTGGATGTGTTTTTTTACGGAGTCGTGTAGTTTAGGCAGCTCCGTGTCAGTCATGTAGCGGCGGCTTGGGAGATCATATCTGGGCTCCAGAACATGGAGGAGACGCATGAATCCCACATTTTCTACCTCCGAAAGTGGCTGGTCACTCAATGCAATGTACTCGATGATTGCCTGTGTTATTTTCACAGCACGGGGATTGTCTCTGGACATTTTCTCTCGTCTTGCAAGAGTTTGCTCGGTGTGGGTTGTGTTGGTTTAGAAGCGTGGGTAAACTCTTTATACTCGTTGTCGTGTTGGGATTTTAGGTGCTTGATTAAATTACTTGAGTTAAATGCGCTACATTTTGAGCCTCCTCTGGACAATTTAGCTGAGCACAATTTGCAGTCCGCCTTTGTTTTGTTTTGTCTTCATTCACTTTGAAATAGTTCCACACGGCTGACATGTCTCGTCTTGCCTTCGTTCTCTCCGCTCTGAGCTGCAGCCGGGGCCTGGGGGCGGGCACTCGGCGCCTGTGATTAACCCCTTACACGCTGCTCAAACATAGACATTTCTCAGACCGTGGTATCGTCCCCGGTATCGGGGGACTTTTAACGAGTACTAGTACTTTCGAAAATGTGGTATCGAGGCCGATACCAGATACCAGTATCGGTGCATCCCTAATATATACTATCAATGCCGTAGACTGTTTGCACTACTGTAGACACGAAGGCTGCGAGTAAAGACGGTCAGTCAGAAGTATTTTCTGTGAACAACATTAGTACTTCAACTTTCCTCATGGAGAACCAGGACAACAGACTGTACCAGTATTGAGAACACCTCTTTCACTGATGTTTTTGTACTCAGTCCACGGAGGAGTGACTGGAGGAGATCGAGAGGAGGCAGAGCCTCTCTATCCTCGGTGTCCTGCAGAGAATGGGGCTGAGGAGTCAGGACGGGCCCCTGCCCTCTCCTCCTACTTTCCCTTCAGCCATCCACAGGAGGAGCTCAGGGAGCAGCTCCTCCTCTAATGGAGACTGGAGAAGACTCCTGACAGTCTCAGGGCGGACAGTCAGACTCCTGAGGAGCTGAGAAAACTGGGTCAATGGACCCCTAGTCCCACTGTCTCACCACAGCCCCTGCCCCGGAGGATGTCAGGGGCTGGTGTGAGGCTGTGTCCTGCCTTCCCACATTAAAAACAAAAGGAGAAGGTCAGTTAACCTATCACAGCAGATATTGTTGGTTTATTTGGTGTTTATCTGGTGTATCTTGCTTATCAAGTCTTTTACCGATAAACTATTTCAGAAGTTATTAACAGCAAAATTTCTTTGACACTTTGTAACACAGTTGTTGTTGATGTCCACAGTGAAGGTGGTGGCTGGAGACAAGCCAGCGCCTCCAACATGCCCTCACTGCGGTCAACCTGCAGGGGCTCAGGCCCCAGTATTTCATACAGGAATACCTCGGCCCCCCAAAACTCGGGCTTCTGTCCCTCAATCACCTGTGGTCCAGGCTCCTGTCCCTCGGGCCCCTGTGGTCCAAGCTCATGTTCCTGTCTTTGAGGTTCCTGTAGTTCCGACTCCACCCAAAGGCCCAGCACAAAGGACTCAAAAACCTCGTCCAGGGCTAAGACTAAGGCGTGTCTGTCTATCTGAACAGCTGATTTGTTGTGTATTTATAACAGACGAACCAACTCTGAACAGAGAGGAGGCCCTACATGACTATCACCTTATGACAATCCGTCCTAACGGCTCAGGATATAACCGAGGCCATCGAGGAGGCGGAGGACCGAGCAGCGAGGAGGGAGGCACAAGCTCTGGCCAGAAAAGACCAGGAGCAGCAGTTGGCTGAAGACATTGGCCTGGCGAACCCTTCCTTTGCCCCGCCTAGCGGCTCCCACCCCGACCGCAGAAGTGGAATGTCCCCTGGGGCGTCATCTGCCAGCTCCGGCCATCCCATTGCCGGTCCCGGTTTATGTGATTAATTAATTATTGTGGTTCTTTTGTCTTAAACATGTTCATGTAGGATGAGTAATTAAGACATTTAATATGCAATGCTATACATGGCTCCCTAATATTGTAATCCAATAAAATATTGACCTTTCTATCGTCCTCTTTGTGTAGGTCACACCGCCAAAGAAGTCGAGGGACTGGTGTCATGGGTCCAGTGTGATGGTTTCACTGTACCTGTGTGGCTTGGGAGGAGGAGCTAGAGGAAGAATTTATTTGTTTTTGGTGCAATGATGAATAATAATTTGAAAATATTTGCTTATACATATAAGTTAGTAAAATCTATTGTAAATTTTTTATCTTTTTTGTAAAAACAAAAGTATCTAATTAAATTTATTTCAATCAATTTGTAATTATTAAAATCAGTAATTTTGGTGTAATTACTGATGTAATTACATTGTTATAAGTTAAACTCTAAGAGTTAAAATTGTTCAACATCAACATTACTGAAAGGAGGAGCTCAAAAAACATCCTGTAGAGGGGGCTGTAAACAAGTTAACATAAACATTCTAGTGTTTTGTTTTTGGCCAAGGCATGAGATCTTATTTTGAAGGACGGAAATTAGGGCACCGAATGTGTGTAAACACCAACGGCAATATTCCAGACCTAACTAAAGCTAATGCAAGCTAAAAAAATCCCACAAATCAAGCGGCATGCGTCAAGAAGGTGAGTGTCCGACTCAGGATAATAGTGTCTGACTCAGGATAATAGTAGCTTAGCGCTAAAAGCTTGGGCGATAGCGCTCATTTTACGGCCACAGTAAAAACAATTCAAAAAATAATAATAAAAATTTATATGGTTAAAAATGTAGGAAGTTATACTACATTTTAATACCAGTTAGTTGTCTGAACATAAAAGACAAAAATCTGATCACCCGTTAAAGACAAAAAAGTTATCAAATTTTAGCTCAAACCGTCCGACTCAGGATACACTTCTGTTAAATGTTTAAAATATACATTTAATTACTTGTTTAAACACATTACAGAAAACATGCTAAATGTTGTACATTTATTCAGAGACAAAGCCACCGTTATTATCAACAGTTGTTTCTGGTTTAAAACAGAGTTGGTGTTAGTTTAGTCACTTTGATAGGATACCTTCCTAAAGGATCACGATGCTAATACTATAACCATACTACAACATCAGCCTGAAACATCTGTAAAATTAATAAAAGGATCAATGCTAATGTGTTTTTTGGATTATTTGTTGCCACCAAGCTTTGACATTAATAATGTTAATAAAGTGAAACTAACAACAGCACGATGGCAGAGTGGTCACAGCAAGAAGTAACCTTGCGCTGCAGCTGGATTCTCGCAAGATTTTGGAGTTTCCAAACTTGGGTAAATCCAGCTTGTATCGCGTCAAGCCAACCGCTTGAGTCAAACCATAAGCTCACCAGCCTCTTGTGACCAACGATGTGGCAGCACAAACAGGAAAATGTGGGTTTGTAATTTGACAAATGCAACAAGCGTCCTCTTCTCCTCTTTGTTATCAACATAGCTACGCTGAAAGACGCTAACATCTTTCGCTAACGGTAAAAAAATGTGGCACTAAAGGATTTTCTGTAAGGAAAAGATCTTTTTTTTCTACTGGCTTTGGCATCTCCTACACGCTCTTTTTATTTGACAATGTCCTTTTTTTATCTACCAATTTAGTGTTTGTTAACATTCCTTTTATTCGCAGATTCACTTTGCAAAAACTGTTACTGTTGCAGCGGTGTGTTGTTTCTTCATATCTGCCGCACTCTAATTATGTTAAATAAATTATTATGATTGGCTAAAACCAATCTTGTGGTATGCAGATACTATTCGGTGCCTCATCACCTAACAAGTTTCCGAGAGAAGTCGCCTCCCTGTTGCAAACACTTTCAACGGGAGCCTTCCCAGATGGTTCTGTGAAACAGACCATGTCATGTGAGCAGTGCTATCTGGCGGAGGTCAGATTAACTGAGAATGTCCTGAGATCAAAACTGTGCGGAGTTTGCATGTCCTCCCCGTGTCTGCGTAGGTTTCCTCTACCACTAAAGACCTGTACAATAGTCCCCCACCCCAAACATTCTTTATAAAGTTTGGGATGCATGTCTTTGAGGTACTTTCGAGCCATCTTTTCTGTCCTCCACTCTCTCCCTCACTGTGAGCTGCTGAGTGTGAGAAAACTCCGCTCACTGCTTCAGTGGGGCCGGATCAAGGAAGGAGGGGCTACAACAGAAACCAAATTGTACAAATAAATACTACATGCATTGTTGAACTCATAAAGCAGATCTTTCAAATAAACTAAAATAAATAAAATGACAAAACATTAAATTGCGAAGAATTAATGAGACAATTGTTGCTTTTTTTTTTTTTTTTTACTTTAAATTAAATAAATATACGTAATATATATATAATATACATTTTTTTTGATAGTTTTCGGACTTTCTTTTTGAGGAATTGTTTTTATTCACGTTATTACGTGATAATTATCACGTTGTTTTGTGATACTATCACGTTACTTTATGATAATTATAACGTTATTTCATGATAACTTTTGTTTTTTCAATGCTTTATCGGAAGCAACTAGCCTACTACGCTTCCGTAGCAATGCGAAGAAGCAAAGAGGAAGCATGGCATCGCGTCTGATCAAGTTTTACTTCAGCCTTGGTCTAAACAATGGCGAGATATTAATGTTACTGAACACTGTAGACAATATTGTGATGAGTATGAGCACCTTGAGACGTTTTTTGAAACTAATGAGATTGTATATGTGACACTCACAAAATAAGTTTTGTGAAGATTATTACTTTTTGTTTCTTACCTTCAAATGCAATTGTATGTTATTTTATCCTGATTTATATAATTTAATACTAATGAAAGATTACAGAAAAAGCACACAATGACTTGTATTTCATACAATGGACACAGGGTGGCAGTAATCACGAGCAGCGTCACACTGGAACATTTAGCGATACGCAGAGCAAGATGAGCTCATAATTCAAGTGAATGGAGAATGAGCGCCTGTTGTCCTGTGTCACTGATTTCTCTTGTTATATTTCTAATATTTCCAGGTTAGTTACACACTTTTTATGTGACCACAGATGTTTATAAACTAAAATATATTCCTAGTGATGTGTGTTCTGTAAGATAAAAGTATGTTAAATGGGTTAACAGCTAAGTTTGTTAGTACGCAGTAAAGAAAATGGCGGCCAACGGCCGCAGATTGGTTAATTGATTTGTTCCTTACGGCTCCGGGGCATTTGTGGGTTATTTCCGTATGTGTGAAAAACATCTATGTGTGTAGCACAGTGTTAAAAGTGTAAATGTGAATGTACAGTATAAGGCCAGTTACAGCTGTGGCCTTGTTCACGATTAACCGTTAAAAATTGCGTAACCGAGTGAAACATTTTGCTTGGTTAAGTGGCGTCAATAGCGTGCTTTGAATTTTCGTTGCAATATATTTTGTCCACCACTAGAGACCGCCAGAGCGCTCCCAGACATTTGTAATATCCACAAGAAGTCATGACCAGTTTTCTAACATGAAGCGGGCAAAGAAAAGTACTGCGTGGGAGCATTTTAAAATTGAGAGTGAAGGGGCAAAATGCAAGTATTGCAATGCAGTGCTTAGATATACTTCAAGTACAACCAGCGTTGTTGTACCATCTCAACAGCCAACACCCGGACATCATTAGAGAGGCGGCCGCAGGGCCTGCGAGTACCTTCGCCCAGCCTACCATCCCCACAATGCTAGCGCAAAACACGTGCAGTGGTGCTAAAGCCGAATCTATAACACAGGGGATTTGCAGAATGATTGAAAAGGACATGATGCCAATTAGAATGGTTGAGGGCGAAGGCTTTAAAGAACTGATGAATATTGTTCAACCCCGCTACAGCATTCACTCGCGTTCGGCAATCACACGCCGCATTGAAAAACGATATGAGGCAAAAAGAGAGTCGCTCAAAGAAGATCTACAGTCACCTGATGTAGTTGCCATCACTACGGATTGCTGGACTGCTCTAAACACGGAAAGTTACATAACTATTACAAGCCATTACATTAACAAAGATTGGGTTTTAAAATCATTCGTCCTTTTAACTGAAGCCCTGCCCGTTCGCCATACAGCTGATAACCTAGCAGAGAAGTTAAAGGAGTCCGTGGAAAAGTGGGCTCTTACGGGACGAGTGATTGCCTGTGTGCACGACAACGCAAAAAACATTGTGGCTGCTAACAGAGGCGTTGATTGGCATTCTGTGTCATGCTTTGCGCATATGCTTCAGCTAGCTATAAATGATGGATTTTAATTTTATTTTATTTTTATGTTAATGTATGTACCTGTGGGGTTGGGTTGGGTCTTACCCAGTTAGTTGGGAACATATTTAAGGCGCCTCAAATTATTATTAGAGGGAGACTGCTGGAGAGGACTGAGCTCTTACTTCCTCCACTGCACTTTTATACAATGCACCTAGTACTTTGAAATATTTATTGAAAAAGAAAATAAAAGAAAAACAGTGGTCTATGCCAACTCCGTGCTTCCAGTGTCTCATTGCTCGTGGTATCTTACGGACCTCCAGCCGCTGATGAGGCCCCGGCTAACATTTGGTGCCAGAAGTGGGATGAACCAGGCGGCATAACATTGAGTGCCAGAAGTGGGCCGAAGAAGAACGGCTTAACATTTGGTGCCAGAAGTGCTGCCACGCCACAGTGAGTACACGAGAAACATGATGACCAGGACGGGAAGGAAGTCACCTGATGAACCAGATGACGGAGGTGTGTCAATTGACCACCAGGGGGCCAAGGCAAGTGATGGGCCAAGAGATAAAGTGGAGGAACTGGCAAGCTTGGTGAAGTCACTGATTGAGACTCAGGCCACTAAACATTAGAGAAGGACAGGCCTCTACACAGGAGATTGCCATGCGAAGGAAGCAGTGCTTGGAGCACCACACAAAGAAAATGGAGAGCCTAAAGGAGGTGTTTAAAGAATATCTGAAGATTAGACACATTGACCTGGACCTTGAAGAGGAGGAACGGGAAGTTCGCTGGGTACCTCTGCAGACCAGGAAAGCATGCAGTGCGGTTTGCGGTGATAGGTATCAAAGACTCAGAAGATGTTGAGAAGGTTGTTGCTTGATAGAGGAGAATCAGAGAAGACGGCAAGTATTGGAAGCTGTTCTGAATCCACACGTCAAGGTAGACAGAGACCAGACTGACAAGAGTCAAGGAAAGCTGGAGAAGATAGAATTGAGAAATCGGGGCAAGTGAGCCTCAAAGAAGAGTGGCGGCACAAGGATTGGAAGTGCAGCTGCGAGCTTTGCGAAATGGGAAGCTCGAGTCACAGCAAAAGATATCAACCAAAACTGAAAGAGCTGGATGGGATTCCGGAATACAAAAAGGACCAAGTTGAAGCCCTTGCCAAGGGACAGGCCCATGTAGATGTGTTCAAGGTTGCAGGATTTGTGCACCATGGCTCTATTTTGAACTGTGAAGAGGCAGATTGTCGATCCCGAATGGCGGAGGACTGAGAGAAAGAGAAGGGGGAAATGTAACGAACAGACAGTTCGTTACAGAAACTTTTTATAGCACACAGCACTTTAAACAAACACCAAGTTGCACATAAATAAGGACATTGCACACGATTGGTTTAAGAAATAATTTATTGATTGTTTTATAGTTTCACCTGTGGACCTGCGCTTTGGAGGATGGCTGCCAGTCTGCGGAGAGAACAAACAATTAGAACAAAATGTGCAATAGATGTGCATAATTGTGTGGTTGGGGAGAAGTGTTGGGGTGGAGTGTGTTTTAAAAGTTGTTTGGTGTTGTGCATTGGTTTACTCACCGCTCTGTTCCTTGTGTCCAGGTGTCTGGCCAAAAGAGTCCCCGGGGGAACAGCCAACATTAAAAAGGTTCCGGGCCAGACCAAGGCAGGGGAATGGAGAGGGGAGAAGCGAAACAGTGGTTTATAGGTTTTAAAGAAGTATAGGTGTTTGGTTTTAGAGTTTGTGAATCGTTTTGGGTTGTAAATATGGTTTATGGTTCGGTTTATTTGTTTGGAGGACATTAACATGGTTTAGGCCAAGCTTATGTTAATGTATGTACCTGTGGGGTTGGGTTGGGTCTTACCCAGTTAGTTGGGAACATATTTAAGGCGCCTCAAATTATCATTAGAGGGAGACTGCTGGAGAGGACTGAGCTCTTACTTCCTCCACTGCACTTTTGTACAATGCACCTAGTACTTTGAAATATTTATTGAAAAAGAAAGAAAATAAAAGAAAAACAGTGGTCTATGCCAACTCCGTGCTTCCAGTGTCTCATTGCTCGTGGTATCTTACGGACCTCCAGCCGCTGATGAGGCCCCGGCTAACAGACTGGTTGAAGCTAAACGCCAGTCGATTTCCCAGATTGGCCAACCTTGCTAAACAGTATTTGTGCATACCTGGCACATCTGTACCTTCAGAGAGGGTGTTTTCGGCAGCTGGACTTACAGTAAATAGACTGCGCAGCAGTCTCACTCCCGATCACGTTGACATGTTAATATTTCTTAATAAAAACTAAGCAATTCAAATACAATGATTTCTGTAGAGCAGCCTGATTTAATTTGGTGCCTAATTTGGGTAATTTATTCCCTGAAAATGCAGAAAAGCATATTTGGTCATTTTATTTTTGGGGATTTTTATTTTAAAAAAAGAAAAATGTGGGTCTATGCTCTTGTGTTTTAATTATTTCAATCAATTTTGTATTTAATTTGCCCTTTGTTGCAGTGTAAGCTTTAGGCACAAAACTCACCTTGTTACTAATAAAAATGGGTGTAGATAAATGTTGTTGTTGTTGTCCGCATTTATTTGACTGTTTCTTTGCACAAAGTTTCTAAAAAAGTGTGCTATAAGAAGCAAATATAGCAGACATAGGCCTAATCATACAGGCGCCCTCGCGGCCACTTGCTATGCTCGTGAACTGGAGCGCATCTCATCCTAATTTAACGAAACTCAGCGTAGGCCTCACAGACATGAAATATATCTTAAGAAAGCTTGAAATGTCTTTTAACAATTTAAAACGAGAAGAAATAGGCTACTCTCTGATTATGTAATCCATGATGTGCATTTCTCTATATAGGCGCGTTCACTACGGAGATGGCGGTCGTCAACTTAATAAACTAAAAATAATAACCCAGACGCACACTATGGTTAACCGAGTATTAACCGCTAAGGGCCTTGGTTAACGGTTAATGAAAAACTTGAAAACGTGCAGCCCTAGTATAAATGGTGCTATTGATGGCTTTTCCAGAGTAATAATATGGCTTCACGCCTATTCGACGAATAGTGACCCCAGTGTTATTGCTGGTTACTTCATGGAGGAAGTTGAGAAAAGAATGGGAATACCTATACGAATTCGCTCAGACTTCGGGACTGAAAATGTAAAGATAGCAGAAATGCAGAATTTTTTGCGATGGACTATTGATGGACGTGATGACTGCAACTGTTACATATATGGATCCAGCAACCATAATCAGCGCATTGAGAGCCGGTGGGCGTATTTGAGGACGCTCGACATCATGCACAACAATGGATGAATCTCTTCCAAGAGCTGAAAGACAATTACCTTTTCTCGGGGGATTTCTTGGACAAGCAGCTTATATTGTTCTCTTGTCTCAACATTATAGAGGTTAGTAATTGTTTGTAATTCTAAAACAAATTACAGTACAGACGCGAGTAAAAGCTCGCCGCCAGCCTTGCCTGTTTTTTGTTGGAAAATCGTTCAAACTTCAATGGGGCGTACTGATCACAGAATATCATTACAGTTTAATGCTCACAGTTGCATCAAAATGTAATGTTACTTGTACTCGTAGTTACCGTATTTTTCGGACCATAAGACGCACCCGACCATAAGACGCACCTGGTTTTTAGAGGAGAAAAATAGGAAAAAAAATATTCTGAACCAAATAGTGTAATAAAATATTTAATAAAGTATAACAGAATAATATTTGAATTATATGACTGGAGTGAAGGGCATGCGCACTGCTGTGTACTGTAACACCGCCTACTACATGCTATCCTCCAATAGCATACGGCTGTGACACAGTACAGCAGCATTGCCACATGGGCTTCAGAAGGTGAGGAGGACCGCTGCCGCTCTGCCACTCGCTGCCACTCTGCCAGTATCTCAGTGGACTACTGAGAAGCCGGATCCCACTATTTGGTGAAGAAAAAGTGCGTCTTATGGTCCGAAAAATACGGTAAATCATAAAATGCCTAAATCTGCACATGTTCAGTCGGGGTTGGTCCGTGATGGTCGCCCTGTGGAAGTGCTCCATGTGCGTAAAAGCCATGACCAAACAAGCGCGCATATGCATTTCTATTTGGTATTTGCTACACACAATGACACTTTTGACACTACCCCAGTTTGTACTTAGTGTGTCCAAAGGGACTCGAAGAAAAGAGGGGTTTAACAGGATGTGCTACGCTGGTAACCCGGGAAACATGCTCTCTGTTGAGAGCTCTAACCTCAATAGACACACAAATATTAGGCTGAAATCAAAATATTGAACAAGCCAAACTGAAATGAGTATTTTTTAATTATATAATTTATGTGTAATTGTGTTATGTAATTGTAATTGTTATGAATAATCAGTCTTTACTTTTTCTTTTGCAGAATGTGCTGCAAGAAGTTGCACATTTGTGGAACAGGCATTGCATTCGCTATAGTAGAAATACTGTGGCACCAAGCGGACAACCTCTCTTAATGTATACCATTCCAAATCTTTATCGAGGCCAACATCGTCTAAGAGAGGTCTCAGGGGAAGCAATCGCTGCTTGTAAAGATGAATGTCAGCAGCGAGGACCTCATCCATGTGACCAAACAGTCTTTGATTTGTGTTGCATTGCAATGTCAGAACATTTCCTTACTCCCCCCACTACTGGTGAAGAAGCCATTGAGTTGTATCTATTTTTGAGAGCATATATACTTAAAAATATGTAAAAAAGATTAATTCTGTTTTTGTTTTGTCAATAACTGTTCTTACATCTCAAACTGATTGATAGACAGAAACATATGAGCTGCCATGCCATAACCAAAGAACATAACATAAAAACAGCACATAAAAAATGTGTTGTGAACTATTGTTAACAAATAACAAAATGTCACCATAAACATTAGAACTAGGGCTGGGAATCGATTAAAAAAAATTAACTAATTAATTGCACATTTTCTGTAATTAATTGCAATTAATTGTGTTTTCCCCCAAGCTTGTTATCATCAATATTTAGGGCTGGGCAACGATTAAAATGTTTAATCGTGAATAATCGCACAATGTTCTGTGATTAATCGCGATTAATCGCAGTATACACAAAATGTAATAATGAATTCAAAATTAGTGTACTGCATACATTTTTAAAGAACTGCTATATGAACAAAAGTGCAATAACATTTGGTTTGCACTTTAAACAACACTTTAAACAAATAATGTGCTTTTTACAGCAGTTAAAACATTTCTTGTAAATCTGAACTTAAACATTAATGTAATCAAATTAAATATTAAAACCAAAAATATTTGCCACTGACATGGCATCAATATTTTGTTTAGTTTGTTACAGAAAAACAAGTTATGTCCAGAGCTTCAATCATAACATTATAACAATATAAACAATATAAATGTCTCTCTTGTGTTTTCATTACAGTCAGAGCATGTGAATGCAGTTCCAGCGTTTCACACACCCTCTCCCTTTCACTTGCCAAACTCAAGGGTGTATGAAGGTGAGGAGGACTAATTGCCGCTCTGCCAGCTCGGTAAGCGCAGAGCACAGAGGGGCGGGGCGCTGCCACTCTAAAGCCAGTATCTCAGTGGCTACTGAGTAAGCCTACACGGGCGGGGAGGGATGATGCAGTTTCGGGGACACGGATAAAAAGGTCGTTAATTCATGAACATTATGGGAAAAGAGATTAGTCTTCACCAAACTTGCTTTAACAGGTAGTGCTACTTAAGTAAAAGTGTATATGTAAAGCGAAAACCAAACAAATATAATACTGTGGATTTTAAAATGTCTATAACTAAACAATGTTGTAAAAAATGCCTTATGTTGAAAATAAGCTGAGTTTCAACCCACCTGCAGCTTCTCATCATGGAGAAGCATGGGAAAGCATTGTTGGAATGATGAGGAAGATTCTTACCACAGTGTTACAGCAGCAGACATTGGACGATTGAAGGCTTCCATACCGTGTTGTGCAAAGTGGAGACTATGTTAAATAACTATCCAATTACAAAACTTTCAGATGATCCTTCTGATTTAGAGGCTCTAACTCCAAACCATTTGCTAATCATGAAGGGGAAGCCAGTGCTACCTGTGGGCCTGTTTGATGCCACAGATTGTTATTCAAAAAGAAGGTGGAAACCGGCTCAGTATATTTCTGACCTCTTCTGGAAACAATGGATACGGGAGTATTTTCCACTGTTACAAGAGCGCCACAGATGGAACGAGGAGAGGCGCAATCTCGTTCCAGGATATGTTGTGCAGATAGCGGACACTACGACCCCCCGTAGCTCATGGCTGCTGGGTAAGATTGAGCAGACCTTTATGGATAAAAGTTTGTTTGTTCTGCACGTGTGAAGACAGAGACAAGTGTTCTGGAAAGGCTTATTACAAAGCTGTGCCTGTTGCAAGAGTCACAGATCTGACCTTCATTGTGTACGTACATTTGACTTTGGATTCAGACTTTGACACACCATTCCCACTGTCAAACATGGTGGTGGCAGCATCATGGTTTGGGCCTGCTTTTCTTCAGCAGGGACAGGGAAGATGGTTAAAATTGATGGGAAGATGGATGGAGCCAAATACAGGACCATTCTGGAAGAAAACCTGATGGAGTCTGCAAAAGACCTGAGACTGGGAGGTTTGTCGATTTGTCTTCCAACAAGACAATGGTCCAAAACATAAAGCAAAATCAATGGAATGGTTCACAAATAAACATATCCAGGTGTTAGAATGGCCGAGTCACAAGTCTGTGGAAAGAACTAAAAAAACTGCTGTTCACAAATGCTCTCTATCCAACCTCACTGAGCTCGAGCTGTTTTGCAAGGAGGAATAGGCAAAAATTTCAGTCTCTCGATGTGCAAAACTGATAGAGACATACCCCAAGCGACTTACAGCTGTAATCACAGCAAAAGGTGGCGCTACAAAGTATTAAGTTAAAGGGGCTGAATAATTTTGCACGCCCAATTTTTCAGTTTTTTATTTGTTAAAAAAGTTTGAAATATCCAATAAATTCCGTTCCACTTCATGATTGTGTCCCACTTGTTGTTGATTCTTCACAAAAAATTACAGTTTCATATCTTTATGTTTGAAGCCTGAAATGTGGCAAAAGGTTGCAAAGTTCAAGGGGGCCGAATACTTTCGCAAGGCACTGTATATTGTGGTATTTTGAATTCAGTTGCTAAAATAAGTTAAACTCAAAATAATTTTTTCAAACGTTTTTACAAAGCAGCTAACTCTGTTGCATTTTGGGGTAGCGGAGCCACAACTTTAGCTTCTGTTGTTAACTTACCAGCTTCTCTGGACTTGCCGGCCGGCTCATCCCTCGCTTTCACTTCTCCTTATAATCTTTTGCAAATCGTTTTTTTCATCTCTATTTTATTTCTTTTTTCTTTTTTGCACACCTGATTTTTGTTGACTGGCCCTTTTTATCGCTAATGTAGTTTGTGAGACAGTTTAGCAATTAAATTTCCCGCTATTAATAATGACGGAGCAAACTGTTTTATTGCAGAGAAGGGGGTAGTCTGTGAGACAAAGTATAATTTAATGAAAATCAGGAAGATGATCAGACGATTCTGTAAATTAAACTTGAGCCGGTAGACTTATCCCAGCCCACACTTTAACACAAAAACAGAGGGCCCATAAACAAAAAACACTGCATAAACTCCAATAGTCAATGCATCACTCCCTAGTTGGCCTAAATTATTATTGGGCCATAATCTTGCATGTGGGACAGTTTGTTACTCTTTGTGTCATCTCTCATATAAAAACATTTTACATTAGGGACTAATTTTGAATTTATTTTTATTATTTATTTACGAGTCTATTATTTGTAACATTATCTTATAATTTATTTTTGTTCTGTTTATTTGTAGGCTTCAGAATGACTTTTATGCACATTCAGTGGATTAAGGACCCACCCACATGGGATGTCCTACATTTACATTTACATTTATTCATTTAGCAGACGCTTTTATCCAAAGCGACTTACATTACATTACCAGTGTTACAGTCACTGGAGGCAAGGTGGGTTAAGTGTCTTGCCCAAGGACACAACGACAGTATGAACTGTGGGGCGAGCGGAATCGATCCTACTACCTTCCGGTTGAAGGACGGCCGCTCTACCACTGAGCTACTGCCGCCCCGGCCTCTCACCATCCAAAATAGTTACAGGCAACTGTGAAGTCAATTGTATTTGTGATGTTACTTATGGAGAGGAAACAAGCCCAGCTAAAATCTTGACATATGTCAGTGTTTGGAAAGGAATGGTTCATCAACAAGCAGAACTCCTGATGGTGACAGTGGAAAAGGATTAAGGAAAAAGAGGCCTAATAGTCGCCTTTGGCCTTCAGATTCAAGCACTAAAAATGAGGACATTGATGTAATTAAGAAACATAAAATGTACCGACTTAGAATGCTTACAGGTAATGTGTTTCTAGTTTGTAGGAAAACTTTAAACCTCCAAAAGAAAAAAGGAAAAAAGATTTAGGTAGAAAGATGTCACAGTCCATTTTACCTGAGTATAAAGAATGACAAAATGTAATTTTATGCACAACTTAGTCATTGCTTTCACTTGTTATTTATTAACAAAACTGCTTGTGAAATAGATAAGCAAAACTGTACAATTGTCCTAAAATGTTTGCATTGTATGCATTCTAATGCATTCCAGCAGTGCTGTTGCAACCAGCAACACTACAAGTACATGCTAATATAGCTAGCCTGATGTTTTCAACACCAACAAGATGATTTTATACCAGGGGCGTGAGCCAATGCCAAGGGTGTGGTGGGGTCGTGCCAGGGGCGTCGTGCCAGAGCCGTTAGTCGAGCCAGTACGTCACACTAGGAAACAATCTCAAATCTAAAAATTAAACTGCAGTAACCACCGTTCAACCTGAGGAGGGCAGCACTTAGACGGTTTTACACCATAAAATGTAAAATTAATATACCGTATTTTTCGGACCATAAGACGCACTTTTTCTTCACCAAATAGTGGGAGGAAAAGTGCCTGCGTCTTATGGTCCGAATAGAAGAAGTGCCCTCCCCCGCCCCGTGTCCAGGCTTCTCAGTAGTCCACTGAGATACTGGCAGAGTGGCAGCGGGTCCTCCCTCACCTTCCTTACGGAAGCCGATGTGTGCAGGAAGGCGCGATGCTGCTGTACAGAGTATGTGAGCGGTGCGGAGTGGGAGCGGAGCTAGGAGCGGAGTTGTGTGATTTTGCCAGGTGCGAGGAGCAGATTTTTTAAATGTTGGAGCGTTGTGATTTTCTCCCGCTCCGAAACGCTCCACTATGCTCAATTACCAATCACGAGCCAGGAGTCCCAGGACTAAACCACTGTCAGAAGACGGAGGGGGACTCAAAATGTTTCTAATCATATTTTGCATTTGTTTGCATTTTTATTGTTTTATTTCTACTTTCACAAACATTTATATAAAGTACTGCGTATTCGTTTTACACTACATGCATACTTCCTGCTTCTGAAGAGTGCAGTCGCACCTCTGCTTGCTCATGCCTGCTTTACTTTTCTTTTTTAGTTATCTCTACATTTAGCCAATGATTTTATGATTAACTTTTTTACAGTACTTTTTACTTTTTACTTTCTTTTAACTGGATTTTGCTTTTATGTTTTTACTTGTTTTTTTACTTTTAAACAACCCGTTGGACTCGGCGACTGGAGCCTTGATATCTATTTTTCAACATGTCTGGGGTAAAAACAACAACTACAAACTCTTTCTGCCAAAATTGCTGGAAATATCAACAGGAAATCAATGTGCTACAAACAAAGATTTTGCTTTGGAATCTGAAAGAGGACTTCAGGAGACAATACCGATCACACAATGTGGTAAGACTGTGAATTTAAACTTGGATGATACAGTGTCATTCCCAAAACTGAGCAAAGCAAAGGGATTTAAACAAAATGATACCACCTGGCATAAACTTGGTGCCCAGCCAAAGCAGCACTGGATTAGAAAAAAGAATGCTGACGTCACAAGAACATATGTAGCATCACCAGACATCCAGCTAAAAAACAGATTCCAACCACTGACTGAGCTAAAGGTGAATGAACCAGAAAACTCTGCTGTAAATGAAAAACATGGAGTAAATCAAGCTTATTCTATGGAGAACAGGAGACATGAATCTGTGGAAAAGCACCAGGCAACCAGAGACAGAGAATCTATGCCAAAAGTGAAGGTCAGAGATATCTTGCTGCTTGGAGACGGTGCTGTCCGAGACATAAACAACGGTAGATTTGCTACATGCAGCTTTCCAAGTGCTACAGTCACTGATATAACATCACTCCTCCCCAAGTTATGTCTAAACACACAGGGATTAAACAGCTGATGTTACACGTGGGTGCAGTTGACACCAGGAAGGGGGAATCAGAAGTTTTAAAAAAGGATTTCTCCAGGCTTTTAGATAAACTTGAAAACCTGGAAGTGCAATCCTTTATAAGTGGACCACTCCCAAACATCGACAGAAGGATCAATAAATTCAGTCGGCTGCTTGCATTGAATACATGGCTGTCCAAGGCCTGTGAGACTAGAGGAGTGCACTTCATTGATAACTTTAACTTGTTTTGGCAACGTGACGACCTGTTCAAAGGAAAGGGCCCACATCTAAACAGGGGAGGGGTCAGGAGGCTAACGGATAATCTCCTGCACTCCCTGAGACACCTAAATGGTTCTGGGCGCCCTCTTGAACAGAGAAAGGGTCCTCAGCCACTGAATGAAAAAAGCACTCCTGCCTCAGCAGCCAAGGATCCTCCTCTGACTCTACCACCATCAACACCTCCACCACTGAAATGGACTCCCCCAATAGGACCATGGACCCCACCAGTAACATCAACACCTTCCGCGGATCTCACCATCCCTGTCCCATCTCCGGATTCACCAATGGGATTTCCAGATCACCTGGAAATTTTAGTTAAATCTGGAATTAAGATGATACCCTTACACCTAACTTGGCCAGGTCACGGGTTCTATCATCATCACTAAAAACATCACCCCCAATACCACCCAGGAGTACCACTGCTTCACCTCGGCCACTACCTAGAGTCCAATGCACCCCTGTCAGACCCTCTCCACCCCCTCCCAAACCAGCTCCTCCCAGACCACCTCCTCCCAGACCAGCTCCAAAAGCCTTGACTAGCATCAAGGCTACTATCAGTGATTAGGACAATGAGGGCCTCTGCTGTTCCAGGACTTTCGTCATAATAAACCACTTATCAACCTGAGGCCCTGGGAGAGAACACTCCCTCCTAGCTCCATAGCTACAGTCAGAAGTCGCAGATTAAAGAAGAGAATTACAGTTAGATTGTCTAATCAGACAAATCTGATTCAAATCCCCTGCAAACAGATAAAGTCAGGTCCTGCTCAAACGGACTTAAAACTTGCAGTGTTCAATGTCAGGTCTTTGGGAAACAAATCTTTTTAATTAATGATTTTATAACTTCAAATAAGCTTGATTTTATGTTTTTAACAGAAACATGGTTAGACAGCAGTACTGGAAATGCGGTCCTTATTGAATCCACCCCATCGAATTTCACATTTTTATCCAAAATACGGAAAACAAAAGGGTGGTGGTGTATGTGCCTTTCTTAGGGATAATATTCTTATCCAGAAGCTATCACTTGGTGAGTTTTCATCATTTGAGTATGTGTCATTCAAAATGGAGTTGAGGTTTTCTCCATCTATTTTATATGTAGTTCTTTACAAACCACCCCAACAGTGTCATGATTTTATTAATGAGTTTACTGAAATGCTTTCGGTTATTTGCACAGAATTTGAACAAATAGTCATATCTGGTGATTTTAATGTGCATGTGGATAATGTTTGTGACAGAAATGCCAAAGAACTTTCTACTATTCTTGATACTTTTGGTCTTTGTCAGCATGTTAATGAGCCGACCCATAACAGAGGTCACACTCTGGACCTGGTCATTACTAAAGGTCTTCATATTTCAGATGTCACTGTGATTGATGTTGCTCTATCTGATCATTCATGTGTCTTTTTTCATCTGTCCATAATTCCAAAAGTTGCTGTTGGACCTACTGTTGTAAAAAGAGATACATTAACGATAACACCAGGACACAGTTTATGGAGGCAATCAGGTTTGAAAATGCCTCATCAGGTCAAGTTGATGATTTGTTGAATTGTTATACTTCAGGTGTTTTAAATGTTATGGACACCATTGCTCCTGTTAAGGTTAAAGTGATCAGGACGAGGCAGAAGGCTTCATGGAGCAATGCTCACTCTGTCAGGGCACAGAAAAGGGAATGCCGAAAAGCCGAAAGAAAATGGCGTAAATCAAACTCTTAATTCATTATGAGGTATACAAAGAGAATTTGCATGTTTTCAATCAAACTTTGCAAAAGAAAGAGAAATATTCTTCTCAGAGATCATCAACAACAATAGTAACAACCTGCGTGTCCTGTTTGCTACAGTGAACAGATTAACAAACCCTCCAGCTCCATTTCCACCAGAATTAGTTTCACCACTAAATGCAATGAGTTTGCATTGTTTTTCAACGACAAGGTTCAAGGCATTAAACATGCGATACAGTCCAAAGGGCATACAACAACACTGCAGCCACCTAGGAGACACTTGGTTGGTTTAACACATTTTACTCCCATTAATGACAGAACAATTGAAAAACTGTCTCCAGCCTGAGTTCATCCACCTGCTGCCTCGATGTTTTACCCACTAGATTTCTAAAATCAGTACTAAGCAGTTTGTTACCACAACTCACTAATATAGTCAATAATTCCTTACAGTCTGGAACATTTCCAAGGGCCTTAAAACTGCTGTCATTAAGCCTCTCCTAAAGAAGAGCAGTCTTGATGCTACAGTGCTCAACAACTATCGCCCATATCAAACCTGCCATTTTTAGGAAAGTCATCGAAAAAGTTGTATATCAGCAACTTAATGACTTTCTATTACTTAACAACTGCTTTGATCCTTTTCAGTCAGGATTCAGGCCCCATCACAGCACTGAGACTGCACTTATCAAAGTCACAAATGACATCCGTCTGAGCACTGACGCAGGCAAAGTCTCTGTCTTAGTTCTGTTGGACTTGAGTGCTGCGTTTGATACAGTGGACCATGAAATCCTGACACAAAGATTAGAGGAATGGATAGGTATCACTGGAACTGCCCTTAAATGGTTTCAGTCCTATCTTGAAGACAGGAAGTACTTTGTTTCGGTTGGTAACTGTGTGTCAGACCAAATGGCCCTGACATGTGGGGTTCCACAGGGGTCTATCTTGGGACCTCTATTATTCAATCTCTACATGCTTCCTTTAGGCCAGTTAATACGCACTTGTGGCGTATCCTACCATAATTATGCAGATGACACTCAGATTTACATTTCACTCACAGCAGGTGAAAATGGACCAATCCATTCACTGTGTCACTGCATCGAACAGATTGACATGTGGATGCAAAATAATTTTCTCCAACTGAACAGAAACAAGACTGAACTAATCATCTTTGGGCCACAGAAACAAAGAGAAAGTGTCAGCAGCCACCTCGCTCTTTCTCTAAAATCTAAAAATCAGGTTAGAAATCTAGGGGTCATCATGGACTCAGACTTGAATTTCCACAGTCACATTAAGTCAATTACATCATCTGCATTTTATCACCTTAAAAACATTTCCAGAGTCAAAGGGATGATGTCTCAACCAGACTTAGAGAAACTTATCCATGCTTTTATCTCCAGCAGGTTAGATTACTGTAACGGCCTGCTCACTGGTCTCTCAAAACGAGGGTTAAGACAGCTGCAGCTTATTCAGAACGCGGCTGCTCGGGTTCTAACCAAAACCAGGAAGTACAACCACATTACGCCAGTTTTAAAATCTCTGCACTGGCTTCCTGTTGCTCAGAGAATAGACTTTAAAACAGCACTTCTGGTTTACAAGTCTCTAAATGGTTTAGCACCAGAATATATGTCTGACATGCTAGTTACTTATGAACCTCCTCGGACTCTGAGAACATCTGGGACAGGCCTTCTGCTCGTGCCCAGAGTTAGAACTAAACAGGGTGAAGCAGCGTTTAAGTTTCATGCAGCAAAAACCTGGAATAGCCTCCCAGATGAAGTAAAACAATCCTCAACTTTAACAATGTTCAAGGGGAGGTTAAAAACCTTCCTCTTTAGCGCCGCCTACACTACAACCTAAAGTGTTAGTTTTTTTCTTTTATCTGCACTCTTCTTTTTAAAATGTTTTTAATTTTTTCTTATGTTTAAATTGTCTTTTATTCCTGTAAAGCACTTTGAGTTACCCAGTGTATGAATTGTGCTATATAAATAAAATTGCCTTGCCTTGCCTTGCCTTGCCTTGCCATGCATCTTCTGATCAGATACTGGTGTTATTAAAAAAAAAAAAAAAATACCCTGGAGCGAAAACGGAGCGAGACGTAAAAGGACGGAGTGGGGGAGGGAGCGAGGAGCGGAAAACAGTACACCCAGAGCGGAGCTTGAGCGGAGTAATTATGAAATACTTTGAGCGTGGAGCGCAAATTCTTCCCGCTCAGCTCCGCTCACATACTCTGATAGGCGGTGTTACAGTACACAGCAATGCGCATGCCCTTCACTCCAGTCATATAATTCAAATATTATTCTGTTATACTTTATAAAATATTTTATTACACTATTTGGTTCAGAATATTTTTTTTCCTATTTTTCTCCTCTAAAAACCAGGTGCGTCTTATGGTGCGAAATATACGGTACTTTATACTCAAATGTCAAAACTTTTACTCAGATCAGTGAACAGCACTAATAAGGCCCCATTCTTACAGATCATTAACTAAAAAAAGTTGGTTTAGGCTTTAGTTACTCTTTAAGGTTAGGGTATAGTTGTGGTTAAGGTTAGGGTCCTGAAGAAGCTATGGTTTACTGGTTAAGGTTAGGGCTGTATTAAACAAATGGTTAAGGTTTGGGCCGGTAAAAGTGATGGCTAAGGTTAGGAGAAAGGAAATTAATTGTATTTCATGTTGATTCCATGTGGTTCTTTAGTGTCCAATTGGTGTATTCATTTTCTTTTCTTGCTCTTTCTCTCTTTATCTGTCCAAGAGGAGTTATTTTGCAGGCCCAGCACCTTGACTGACTGTATGCCAAGTAACAAAAAGTGTCTAACTAATGCTACGTTCACACCAAACGCGCGCGAATTGCGCGAATAAATCGCGCTATTCACGCGTAGTTGGACGCTTGAACATTTTGAGTTTACTCGCTTCATTCGCGCGTGAAATTCACTCAACAACAGACACGAATTCGCGTCATAGGAGGGGCTTCTGCCAGGCGGGTTGTCTTCCGGTCTTGTTGAAGAATGTTTGAGATGGATTTTGTTGAGAAAGTAGCAGTGCTCTATTTACTTTGGAGGACTGAAAAACGGCGTGAACCCGTTCGGCGCTGTGCGGGGGTCCATCGGATGCTTCAGAGGCGGACCCAGCTCCGTAAGTTTCACAAACTTCTCCAGGAGCTGCGCCTGGATGACGGCCGCTTCAGCGGTATTTTCCCACTGACCCGGCCCCAGTTCGATGACCTGTTGTCCCGGGTCTGTGCGAGGATTTCCTGCAGGACAGCAACTACTGACGCTCTATTCAAGTCTGTCCATCTGTCTCCGGTCAATATTTGGTGTGATTATGAGTAATTAATATGTGGACAACTACAGTCTTCTGAACACAGTTATCAGTCCTACAGTCAATATAGTATTATGTTTATAAAATCGTATTTAGAATTGTATTTATAACAGTGTGTTATATCTCTTATTTGTTTTTATTTCTTTAATAAATGGAGCCAGCCTCCAAAAAGAATCTACGACTCATGGCTTGTTTCTCATTTATACAACACTGGTCCAATCATAAATAACTGTTTTTTTACTGTATTATTGTAGATGTGTTTGCAATAGAATATAATAAAAATTAACAAATGTTTACCATAAGTAATCTAGTCTTAAATACTGAACATTATAAACTTTCTTCTATTTATTCTAAATAAATCAGTCTGAAATATTGAAATGTTTGTGACAAACACATCAAAACCTTTGGTCATTATATAAAACATTTATTAAAAAAAAAATGGAATTATGAAACTATACACAAAACTTAATGCACTATTTCTGAGCAGGAATAAATAGAATCCTAAAGTGAAGGAGAGGAGAACAGAGAGAGTCTGGTTTATTCCCTGCTGTGACAGCTGCATCATTTTAAAAACTATACACTGGGTTCCAAATGAAGCAGAACTGTGCTGCTTTCATAGATTAATGTATGTATTTGAAATTTGACAAATTGTTTCGTCCAAGACAGTAACTTCTGCAGAGAAGGGACCAGACTCAAGAGAAGATCCTCTGAACCTGGAGCTACAGCATGTGTTCTGAGAGCTTCTGAACTGGGTCTTCTCCTGGGGTCTTCTCTTTGGTTGCTCTGTATTAAATGACACATGAAAAAGGCAGAAAAACATTATCAACTCATTAACAAACCACCAGGGTTGTGTTTGTATCTGAATGTAAGAGGCTATGAGGGCTTACTGTAAATGATTGTATATGATATGTATTTATTGCCTGTACACACCTGTCGATACAGCAGCAGATGTGGATGGGGCAGGGGAAGCTGCAGCAGCAGGTTTTCGCAGGGGGGGTGCCTATGCTCATTGGCATCAAAAGTCAGCTCTGTCATGACAATATATATAATATACATATTATATTATTAAATTATAATACAAGTTAACATTTGAACATTACACCAGTCACAAACAACACATATCCTCTATAAATTCGGTGGAAAACTAGTTATAAAACGGCAAATTAGCTCAGGCTTTAGCTAGCTAGTTGGCTCAATATATACGACTCTAAAGAATTGAAATGCGGTTTTTTTGCAACTTACCAGAGTTTCCGACCCCCTCACTCACTTTCCTTCCAGCAAGAACTTTTAAGATTCCTGGCTCTGAAAAATGACGAAGATGTTTCGTATTCCACAGGCTGCCCCCGATAACTTCGTCCTCCATTGTTGTTTTGGATTTCTACCTCTATGGTCCGCCTCCGTTCGTAGCACGTCACTACTAGAGCAAGCTCCTGGTTGGTTAACGCGCCGCGAATTTTCGCCAAAGTTCAGATTTTTCAACTTGCGCGAATGAAGCGTTGGACGCGTCAAACGCTCAATTCGCGGCGCCTCATTTGCGCGAATCGCGTCATTCGCGCCGCAGGACTTCCACGCGCGTCTAATCGCGTCTTTGCATTGACTTAACATGTAAATCACTCGCCGCTTAATTCGCGTTTGGTGTGAATGTTTTTTGTTGTATAATGTGGTTTTTGTGTCGATGCATTCGTGTTAATATTGAGTTTTTTGTTTCCCCCACGTACTGCATCCCACAGTGTGAACACATATAGACACAGTTGGACGTGTGTGGACTAAAGCTTTGGGAGATTTCCACGATAGTCCCAGTGCGTCTGTTCTTCACATATTTTTAATTACAAAAGTTCTAAGACAAAATATTGAGTCTGCCCACTTGTTGTAAAGGTGGCAAACCAAATAATCTTGGAGGTTGAGATTCCTCCTGCAAGCAGAGATGATCTGATGACTCTGAAGTAAGCCTTGCTCATGTATGTAATGTTGAAAGTTGTTTTTAAATTTTAGATTAAGTGTCCTGCCCATTGTTGAAAATGTTGTGATCAAAGGGATTAATGAGTAGGTCTTTTTTGGTTTTGGGAACTCAAAGGTTCTCAGGCACTGTCTCAAAAATGATCTGGAATATCCACATGTACATAAAGCTTGAAATAACATACGTACAGCAATCATGAAATCTTGTCTTTGGGTACAAATTCTTTTAAATCTCATGAATTGTGTCAAGACCAGTCCTCCAAATGTGTGTCTTGGATGGAAACTGTTTTTATAGAGCAAAGCGTGTGTGTCTGTCTCCTTGAAAAAGACTTTGATGTCCAATGTCTGAGTTACCTCGAAATTAGGTCCTTTATATACATATACAGTAGTGCAGAGTCCTGCACGGGTCCATTTTTCGAGACCCGCCCCCGCCCGTACCCGCAAAGTTCAGCACCAGATCCGACCCGTCACCCGTGATCATTTCAAAATTAAATCCGCACCCGCCCAGACCCGTTAATATTTGGCCCGTTACCCAACCCGTGCCCGCGATAAATCACACACACTAAAATCATTCCAATTAAAGTGCTTTATTTTTTATCTCGCAGACTCGCACCTCTCAACATCGCAACAGCCATATGAAACAGGCTAAATTTAGCGCTTTGTTTTTTCAAGTACACAATCTGCACCAAAATAGGCTATGAAACCTAAATATGGAACCTAATAACATAGCCTATACAGAACTATTAATTAAAGAAAAAAAATAACAAGCAAAAAATACAACCTGCTGAGCCTGTCGCTCACAAACAATAGCCTATATAGGCCTATGCATTTACTTTAAGGTTACTGTGCAGGAAAAGGATATCGTCCACAGTCCCCAGGTACAAATCCAGCTGTGGAAAAGTCTCTCTCACTCGCAGCACTCGATGCTGGGATGGAGAGAACATTCCGTGCAATCATTGCCAGGTTGGGAAATGTTTTCTCATTTTCCTTCCACCACAACAAAACATCGAAAGGATCCCCCTTGGGTGGCTTGAACTCGATGTATGCAGAGACCTCGTCCTCGGGCAGCACAGTGTCATCGCTGGAGTCCTCTACGTCTAACAAACAATCAACTGTTGAAACCAAACGAACTCCCTTTGCAGCTGGGTCCGCCGACATGCTGCGTCCTGGTAGATCTTCGCGTTTCTCCTCGAGTTCTATTTAAAAGAAATAGACACATGGATGTATTTAAACCAAAAAAATAATAATAATCCCATTAACAATAATTGTAAATTATTAAAGACAAGCAATGGTGGAAGTACTGAATCTCAGTAGCCTTAAGTAAAAGTAACCAGACATATTTACTTTAGTAAAAGTACCACAATGAAAACCCTACCGGATTTTAAATGTAGGCCTAATTTAAGTATTATACTTGCATTACAATTTATTCTCTTAATGTATATATTTTAATAATTAGGGCTGTAAAACCGAAAATTGTGACACACCCCACATTAGCCTAAATAGAAATAGAAATCACAAAGCCTTTCTTTAAAGTTAATTTCGTCTTGTATTAAATTGTATCTTTATTTTAATCAACATTTCATCAACAATTACCTGGATTTAATAAATAAGAATTAACTATAGCAGACAATGATCACTACGGATGCGTGCGCCGCGTGAACCATAAATGAACATGGAGATTTTTTTCAATTCCTGTTTTGGCAGGTGGAAAAACTGATCATTATTTTTTTTTTTGTAAATAAGTAGCCTATTTTTACTTCGTTACATTCCACCACTGAAGACATATTAGTATATTAGTTTGTGATTGAATAGCTTACCTTTCACAAGACGCCGTGCTTCGCTATGAACTCCCATAATGTCACCCTGGTCTGCCAGCAACTTCAGGCTTTTCAACTTTGGATGCAAGAACATTGCCAGCTTGTGCAAGAGATGCAGCTCAAATTTCTCAGTTAAAATCTTGAGGCATTTTTCTTTAAGCGATGACAATGTCAGACTGTCGGTAGAAGACGGCTGAAGGTGACGTCTGAGGCGCTCCAACCCCACAGCTGTCAAGTGAATGGTCGGAGTTTTGGATGCTTCCAGGGCTTTGGTGGCTTCTTTGAATCGTGCCAAAAAAATCACAATGTCATGCAAAGTCTCCTTGCTTATGGAGTTTAAACGGTGTTCTTCGTCACGTTCCTCCAGAAGAGCACGGATGGCCTCGTACTGGCTGCTAATGGAGTCCAGCATTGTGTGAAGAGAGTTCCATCGCGTCTCCACGGATGCTTTCAGTGTTTTTGCACGATTCTGGAGATGTGACTGCTTAAAATAAGTCACAAGCGACTTAGCGGACTCAATGAGACCAGATACCTCTTCGCCAAACAAATCATCCTCAGCTGGTTTCCCAAGTGTGGTATACAATACTGTGTTCAGGATATGTGCTGCGCAACTCAATCTCGTGGCTGTGCGGAGGGCCGCAACAATGTTTGCACCTCTGTCAGTTACGTACACTAGTTTGGGAAAGAACTCATCCAGTCCAAATTTGCGGAGCGCTTGGACGATGGCTGGCCTGATGTTGTCAGCTGTTTTACGTAAATTGCTGTCCCATTCAGCTGTGCAGAGCACTCGCTCCTGCAGTTCCCAATTGCGTTTAATGTAATGTATTGTCACACAGAGATATCCAATTTTTGGAAATCATCCGTCCACAAATCCAGCGTCACAGCCCCGTTGCTCTCGGTCAATTGTTCCCTCAGCTCCGGAATTATGCCTTGTCTTTTATCCTCGGCATATTTTGTGATCCTACGGGAGACTGTAGTAGGATCGGGCAGAAGCTGACGCGCGTCCACAAGCCCAGCTCGTGCCCCAGTCTCGATTAAGCCCTGTGCCAGTTCCAAAAATCCATCGCCGCACACAGTCTCAAATGATCTAATGTCCCGGCACACAAATTGCACAGCCAATTGTGTTATCGCCTCCTTGTCTTCCCCTCTTGGAGGTTTGTAGCCTTTGGCAAAGTACCTGTCAATTGTCGCACTGGCAACCCCTGCTGCTGTGCTCCTGCAAGTCTCGACGTGCTTCCTAAGAGAAGACGTGCCCAGCCTCCTGCTATCAAACGCCAAAACTTTATGGCATGATTTGCAAGCCGCAAAGCCGCTTACGATGTTATTTTCCTGATCTCGTATTACACCACACTTTCTCCACACATCCGATTTTGCCTTTAAAGACTCGTTGTCAACAATTTTATAAACTCCACTCGCCAACTTCACTTTTACTTCATCCATCCTGCAACGCTCGCTCCAACGAGGCTACGAGAGAAGCATAAACAAAAGTCGCACTGTCGCAGTGGTGGTGACGTGTTGTGATGGGTCAAATGTCATATCGTTGTTTCGTATGTGTAATGGTAATTGAATATTAATTTAAATTAATAGAGACACAAATATTGCACACATTTGTCATCTGCGCTACTACCCGCCCGCAAAGAGTTAACTATCCGCCCGCATCCCCGCCCGTGAATTTTAAAAATGTCACAATCCACCCGTTTTGCCACTTTTATGCAAATACATTTTATACCCCGACCCGTTGCAGGACTCTACAGTAGTGTCCAGAAAGTCCACTGAGTCCAATGTAAAGGTATGTTTTAAGTCATATGGATGGGTCATAGGAATCCGGAATCTTAATAAAGTCCAAAAGTCCTCTTTAGAGTAAGTCCATATGCCAGAAATGTCATCCAAATAACGATAATAGTGCAGGGGCTTTTTGTCACATTTCCTCAATGCTTTTTCCTCCCAATCCGCCATGAAAATATTTGCCTAAGATGGGGCAAACCTCTTGCCCATGGCAGTCCCTTTTATTTGCAGAAAAAAGTCCCCATTAAAATCAAAGTCATTTTTGGTCCAGTTGATCTCTAATAGTTGTAATAATTCTTGGTCTGGTCTGGTGGGGTCTGGGTTTTTCTCGAAAACATTTTTAATTGTCCGAAGTCCTGGTCCAATGTCAATATTTGTGTATAAAGAGTCCAAGTCTATGGAAAAGAAAAATGAATTAACTGGGATTTTTAATTTTTTGATCAGGCCTACAAAATAATAGGTGTCTTTAAGATATGATGGATGTTTGTTTAACAAGGGATTCAAATAGTATTCTATGTACTCAGCTTTTTGATAAGTCTCACTGCCACAGTGAAACAATAGGTCGTCCCGGGGGAACGGATGAATTTATTGGTGTATAGTTTATCAATGATTTTATGGACTATGGGTACTGTCTGTAGATAGATGGGTTCACATAGTAGGTCTTGTCCTCTAATTGTCTGTTCACATCCTGTACGTACTGGTCTCTACTCATGATAACGACTGCACTGCCGTTGTCAGCAGGCTTAACCATGATGTGTTTGTTACGTGCCAAGTCCAGCAAGGCCTTTTGTTCAGCTTGTGTCAAATTCTAATGTTCTTTGTATAATCTAAAGTGCTTCTTGAAGTCTCTCTTATCCTGTTATATGAGGAGAGGGACTTTTGGGGGAAGACAAATTTAGAGTCGGAACAAATGTTAAACCATTGTTCAAGACATTTCATTGTGTTTGTGACAGTGTGAGGTCTTTGGCCAAGACTATGACATTTTGAGCCCAAAGGGGTTTCAAGAAAGCTTGTCCCCCTGTCTCCTTCAAACTTGAGGGGCTTTTAAGTTTAAAGTAGTGAGCCAATTGTCCAAAATGGCTTGGGCTGTCTTTGTTCCAATGAATGTGGTCAGCCCCTGTGTGAAAGTCCTGTTGTTTCAGTGAAGGGAGGTAGGAAAGCTCCTTAATGATGAAGTTATTAATAGTTTGCAAAGTTGCTTGTTGCAAACTTGGCAGGCGTGTAGAAAAGTTAATGGCAGATACCCAAATTTCTGCATATGGAAAGCGTTTCTTAGCCATACATACTGCACCTTTGATATGTGCAATGCTCACTTTCCTCAGTTTGCTTGTCCTGCTATTCAGCCCAAAGGACAGAATGATTTTTTCAACCCGCTTGTAAACTGTGGCCAACTGTAGAAGTGTATGAGCATGTTTAAAAGTAGCCTCTGGGTAACTCTCAATCTGTAACTCTGATTAAGGGTGTGGAGGGATCCTAGACAAGGTTGAATCACCAATAATAAGCCATTTTTGGCAGCTCAAAACCCAATCAACCGACTTGTTTTTAGTGGGAATGTGTCTTGTGACTTTATATTTGTAAAGTTTGGGAGAGGTAAATGAGTGTAAAAGTTCACCATCAGTAGGAGAGCCCCAATTTTCTGTTGAGGCCTCGATTGTGGGTTCTTGTGGGAGGTGAACTGACACTGTATTGTCTGAAAGATTGACCTGTGGTGGATGAACCTGTGCAACTGTATGTGTAGGAACATTTGGAATCTGAACAGGTCCCATAATAGGGGTCAAGGGAGGGGTCTTGTCCAAACCCTCATTCTGTATCCATTCCAATGTGTCCTGGGACTGTGCCGTTGTTTGTTGCGCTTGTTTAGGTGTAGAACTGTTTTGTTCCACGGCAACAATTTCAGTGTTAAATTGTTTCTCAGGTAAAACACATGGCGGACGTGCACGTCCGAGGTTGGGGGCGTTGTTCAATAGGTGGAACAAGTGGTGTGTGGAATGGGTGGTCCCTGCTCATTCCCAGCACCTGTTGTTGCCCAAACTGAAGACGGAGGGTTAACGGTTGTCATTGTGCCCACTGAGGTCTTGTTAGTGTGTTGTTGTGGAGGTTGTTGTGTATGTGGTGTTTGTGTGTCCGTCTGAGTTGTTGTAATGATTTGTGTTAATGGCTGGTCAAAGCCCTGAACAGTCATAGTGGCCACAGTTACCAAAGGCTCTTGTGTTATCGTTTGTTGTTGTGTGCGTGGTGCTTGTGTTTGCGATAGGGCTTGAGCTGCAGGAGGTGCAGCGGGTGTAGACTGGAGGAGATCTGTGGTACACTCTAAAAACTGCTGGGTTAAAAAATAACCCAACCTTAACCACGCTGCTGTGTCACTATTGGACAGAACACGTGCTGGGTTGGTTTGACCCAAGTGCTGGATTTTACCGTTTAACCCATATTACTGGGTCATTCATTTGACCCAACCAGTGGGTAAAATTAACCCTCTTGCTGGGTTAAGTCAAACAAATAGTTTAGGTCAAATAAATAGTTATTATTTTTATATTTCCTGTCTCACTGCCTTTATACATTAGTTACAAATATATTTTATATTACGAATGTAAAATAATTATTGTCTCTGTAATACAATAAACCAGAGAGGCCATGTATATGTGTATATATTTCAATCTCATTTAATTTAAAACATATTATTTCTTTAAAAACAATACATTTCTTTAATACTTTGTTTGTATACAATATTGAATACATTCTTCACCCCCCCCATCCCAACCCCCACCCACACACCCTCTGACATTCACCCTTCCCCACAGACTTTATAACAAATGTAAATCTGTCCAAATATTCAGGCATTAAAAGTCATTAAACAACTAATTTGAACTCTCATACGATTACAATTTAATTTATTAAGATGTGTTGATTTAATAACAGCAACAAAATACATTTTAAAATCATCTACATATCATGTGGGCCTGAAACCACTGTTGTCCTCAAAAACTTTACAGAGGAGGACTCTTTTCCTTCAATTTGATTTACAGCATGCTGGAGAAACTCCCAGGTGGGGAGACACTGCTTGGTGTACTGAACATCAAAAACAAAAAAAGCTTTAAAGCAAAGATCAACCGCCTCCAACAAAGACTCAGTCTCAATGGCGTGGCCTGGAATAATGGCAAAGGTCTGTGATGTCCCCCTTGTCTCATCACTGAGGCACAGAATGTGCAGCAATGCTCCAGTCATCTCATGGTTTAAATATTCAACCATGTTGGTCCCAACCTGTTGATTACACAATAACTTAGAGTGCTGCAATATAACTGACATGCTAGTTAAGCTTTTTTGGTGGTAATATAAAAAAAAATGTATTGCAAACATTAACAAATAAAAATTTGTATCCAAAAAAAGTTACGAATTGCAGCTTTCCTTAACTTTTGTTGGGTAAAGCTGCAGTTCATAACTTTTGGTGCTCTAGCAGTTAATAAACAGAACTGCATGCGTTTATGGAAGAACATTGTAACCGGAGTTACTCTTTTTATGTCTATGACGAGTCACACAGGTACTGTGCTCCTCCGCCAGTCTAAAATAGTCTGAATATAAAGACTTATTATATAGGTGTACCGTTAGTGATTCAGGATAAGACAAAAACACGATTTGGAAAATGGATTCATGATGTACTCACTCATTATATACTATTTGTAAATTTTGAACACACACAAAAAAAAAGGTTAAGGACTGCAGCTTTCAAAATTATAAATATTGTAAATTATCAATATTGTAACCCTGAATTACTTTCATAGTTATCAAGCATATCAAACCCTTATTGAAGTAGAAACACTAAAGCAAAACTTACAGGTTGCATGTCAATAAATGACTTCTGGGCCTTCTCTGTGGTGGGTCTGAAGACCTTTCCTCCTCTCCTGTAGATGGATGGGGGAAGCAGAGTTGGCAGGACCTTCAAAGCTGTCTCCTCTTTAGCAGCTAAACAATTTGACCAAAATACATAAACTTGCATTAACATTTATATAGTATGCTGTATATAACAATTCATATTTCTAAAGTAGGATTTCTGACTTTTCTTAACACTGATTATCTCTCCATCACAGAACCTGTTAGTGGGTGGGATTTATTAGGCAGCAAGTGAACATTCTGTCCTCAAAGTTGATGTGTTGGAAGCAGGAAAAATGGGCAAGTGTAAGGATTTGAGCGAGTTCGACATGGGCCAAATCGTGATGGCTAGACGACGGGTCAGAGCATCTCCAAAACTGCAGCACTTGAGGGGTGTTCCTGGTCAGCAGTGGTCAGTATCTATCAAAAGTGGTCCAAGGAATGTATGTGTAACATAATATATGTTTGTGTATATTATGGGTGCTAAATATAACATACACACACATATATTATTTTAACACAGACTTTTATGTTAGATGCGATTAAGCCATTCAGATAATTTTCCTCTCACAAACGTGTCCATGAGTGGCAGCAGTCACTAAAATGAAATTTGAAAATAAGTTAAATTAGAATTTCACATAGCCTAACTGCTGAATTTAGGCAGTTTCTATTCATTATTTTGACATTAGCTTTCAAATTCTGTAAGTAACTTGCATGACACTGTTTTCAACTGAAAATGGAACTTAAGCTTTAAGATTAAACTTAAGCTTTTGAAACCGGATTTCAAAGTCCAAAGTTTTGAAAACAATGCCTTTACGTTACTGTCTCTCTCCATGTCAACAAAAACTGTCTGCGCATAACTATCTGATAATTATGTGTTCACATGGGGAGTTTCTATGCATGCCAGGTCAGTTACTACTGACCTGGCATGCATACAGCCTTTTAAATCATTTTCGCAGATCCGTGTAAAAGGGGATCGTTTTTAAAACGTTGACGCCTGCTTTTAATACATCGCGTTGCCCTCTAAACATTTCTGACATTTCGGCCAACGGTCATATCCGTTTTTAAATCAGTGTCATCTGTTAGTTTATAAGACTTTATTCAGAGCAGTGCCATGACAAGTATAAAAGCAAGGCTGTAAAGGATAAACTCACCGTGTTTTAATGGTTAAAAAAAAAAAAAAAGCTGTATATAACTCCTAGATCTATTTCTCCACAGCTCATATTGACTGGGAGTTTTATTTTTTCTCAGACAGAAATTTTTGAGTGTTTCAGCAGAATACAGTAAATAGCATCCAACTTGCTTTTAGAGATGCATGTCTATTTGTCACAGCCTCCCGTGTGATGGCAAAGATGGCGCTGTTGTGAATATAGCAAAAAACATTATTTGGCCTCAGAAATTCTTCGCGCACACTTGGCCGATGACCACTGTCTTAATAACGTTACTAAATTATAGTCTTAGCACCTAAAATCTTAACAACTTGTAATTTGTTTTCAGGCGAGAAAACGCTAACATGAAATCGATTTATTTCTCCTTTCCTCTGACGCTGTTTGTAAAGATTGCACGTCATTCATATAAAAACCTTTTTTTTTTGGCAAAAACGATTCTGGTTCAGAGTCCGAGACTTTACAGAAGACACACGCAGACTGTGCTGAAACTTACCTCAGTTGCTTTTTCTGACGAGTATTTCTAAAATACAGCAGACTTTCCACACACAACTCACTCGCTATTTCCCGCCAAATTACGTGCGAGCCCTGTGAGGGGCTAACTTACTGCGCTTGTAGGCCTATGGATTTCATACAAAACGCTTTCCTCACTTTTAAATACTTAAAAGTATTAATAAAAGTGTAAAAGTGATTAATTTAAACAATTTAAACAGCATATTTCAAAAAGGCTGCATATATAGGCTAGCTGGTTTACAACTAAGGATTTAAGGATGCTGCATTTTGTCAAAAAATCTAACTGGCTAGCAGTGTCTATTTAATGTTTCACAGAATAAATACATTACCCCTCACACTTCCATATCAAAGACTGTATGTTGAACAGTGAAATTAGCTTGCTGTTAAGAGATTAAGATTAGATTAAGATTACTTTATTTGTCACATACCAAATTACATACAGCATATATAACCAGCAGTGAAATGTGAGAGGGTGGTGCAACCTATTACAGACACACTAAGGTTGCAGACCACACCAGTGCAGCTGCCGGACAGCGCTCCAAGGCAAGGTGGGTTAAGTGTCTTGCCCAAGGACACAACGACAGTATGAACTGTGGGGCGAGCGGTAATCAATCCTACTACCTTCCGGTTGAAGGACGGCCGCTCTACCACTGAGCTACTGCCGCCCCCTTATTACTTATTAAAAATATAGGTAAACATTCATATTAACTTACCATAAAACACTGCCCGCTCCGAGTGCGTGCCTCCTCCAGTCAGAAGTGAAGAATCCAGAATGAAAAAGTAATAAGCCAGTTGCTGGGTCAAAATAACCCAACCAACTGTTTATTTATGAATGACCCCGTTACAAATCATTTTACCCAGCATGAGCAACCCAATAATGTGTTTACAGTACCCCAAACAACCCAACTTTTTGACCCAGCACAATCAACCCAACAATTTGTTTACAGAAACAACCCAGCATTTTTGAGTGTACTATAGGTGATGAACAGACGGTCATCAACGGCAGTTTGATGACTTCCTGTGTAATATGGGGCAAATTCTACCCTCTCAGCTCCCTCAAATAAAAAAGCTGAAGGAAAAGAAACCCAAATGGTCTCATCTTACAAGTATTTAGGCTTTGTTATTGATGAAAATCTGTCTTTCAAGAAACATATTGAGCATCTTGTACGTAATCTGAAGCTAAAGCTCAGTTTTCTTTTCAGAAACAAATCCTGTTTCTATGTTTACACAAGGACACGTTTCACTTCTGCAACTTTTTACCTTTATTGGATTACGTCAAATCTCCTTTTTATGAATGCATCTGATAATTTTTTTAAAAAGCTGGGCACTGTTTATAACTTTGCTTTACGTTTTATGACTGGTTGTGGAAATTATGTTCACCATAGTATGTTGCATGCTGCAACTGAGTTTCCGTCCCTGTATGTTCGCAGGTGGTCTCATTTGCTGACTTTCATTTATAAATGTATATAAATGCACATACATGCGTAAAAACCAACAACAGTATGATCTGCGTTCTCAGAAGAACATTCTGATGGTGGTTCCCAGAGTCAGAACGGATTTGGGTAAAGCATTATTTCAGTAGCTGCCCCCTGTGCATGGAATGAACTAAATCTATCTGAACTTGTGACTTTAGGAGAATTTAAATCTTTACTAAAGAAGCGTGAAATCGATGAACTTTTTAGCACAAACTGACTTTGATTTTGTAACTTTCGATTGTAAATATTGTTATTTGTGTCCCTACAAACCTATAATGGGACCCAAGAATTTAGTTTGTCATAGAGACATGAAATTTGGTACACACATCTCTTCCCAGCCAGCAATGACATGTGGGGCCCAGATGAGGGCTTCATGGGCGGCAAATGTGGGCCCCATTATGGGCTTGCACCCGGGATCCACATTGGGGCAAGCCGTGGAAGCCCAGACGTACTAAAAGTGGGACCTGTAAGGGTACTGCATGGGTCTTAATTGGGCAATTCATGTCAGACCCATTTTGGCCCCACCTGCCCAAATGGGTCTAAAGTGGGCTTGCACCCGGGATCCCAGATGGGCTTTAAATGGGCTCTGTATGAGTCTTATGTGGGTCATGCCAGACCCATTGGGGCCCCACCTGCCCAAAGGGATTTAAAGTGGGTTTGCACCCAGGATCCAGCCGTGGATGCCCAGATGGGCTTTAAAGGGGATCTATGTGTTATGTGGGATCCACACGGGGGCCAGCCATGGATGCCCAGGTGGGTTTTAAGTGGGACCTGTAAGGGTCTTAACTGGGTAATTCATGTCAGACCCATTTGGGCCCCACCTGCCTAAAGGGGTTTAAAGTGGGCTTGCATCAGGATTCAACCGTGAATGCCCCTATGGGCTTAAAGTGGGCTCTGTATGAGTCTTATGTGGGTCCTAACTGGGCAATTAATGCAAGGCCTATCTAAACCCAACCATGCCAAATGGTTTAAGGAAACAATCTAAAAAAACTAAAACGAAGAATGAATATAAGAACTGCAAGAAATTTATTGTCAAATTGAACAACAAAATGATCTTTAAAAATAATTTAAATGTCACATGTAAACAAATCAAAAATATATAAAAAAACATCTCTCCAAAAAATACATTAATACAAAATTGTTACATTGAACAACAAACATAATCTTTAAAAGTCACAACATACCGGTAAATAAATCAATAATATACTTTAAAAAAATACTCTGAAAAAAAAAAACCTCTCCAAAAAAATACACTCATGGCGTCTGTGTGGTGGACGCTCCTTTTTCTCTATGGGCTCTTGCAGCCCTCTCCCCTCCATGGTCACGTGCGCCGGTAAACCACTTCCCCAGCGCCATTTCCACTTCTTTGCGGTTCACGTTTTGAGTGATTGCATTACTCTTCAGTGCACCTAAAAACAAAGGAGCATAAGTTAATTTAGCAATGTTCTTAATTGTTCCAACTTGCAACTCTTCAAATCATTCAGTCAAGTAAAACACATTTCCACATGTGGTAAGCTAAAATGTTTGCCCTAGGGTGACATTTACCATGGAGTTACTCATTTATTTCCTTCAAAGTAGTTATCTGTAAACAGTTTAAAAAAACTATATTCATGCGCGTGTTATTAAGAGAAAGGGCTTTAAAAAGTGTAATATAGACTTCTCTAGCACACAGAATTTGGGGGAATTTCCAAACCCACATACTTACGGAGAAAACATCTATTAACCGGTTAATAAGAATGATTTTAAGTTTGAACATGCAATACAGATACAGATTACTACTGTGACTTAAATATCTTAAAATTAAATAAAACCACTATTCCTAAAGTAGAACAGTCTTCTTTTCAATGAATGATATATGCATTCTTTATAACTATCACTCTGTATTATTTCAAGCAGAAGACATATTTATTTGTATGAATTAAATATAATGAATCCTTATTAAAGCTATTAACAAGCAAGTTTCCATAGTAGGAAAAAAAATATACTATGGAAGTCAATGGTACCAGACACTGTCTTGTTACTGACATTCTTCTAAATATCTTCCTTTCTGTTCACCAGAAGAAAGAAATTCATACAGGTTTGAAACAACATGAGGGTGAGTATGATACTCCACATCATATACTCACCCAAAGTGGAGTATCCCTTTAAAACTAATTAAAAAAAGTTTTTTTTTTACTTTCAGCAATTCTAGATATAAAACAAAACAGCTCCTTGGAGAAGGTCTTTAATTTGTTCCCACAGCGGTCAGATATTTTAACGAACACTGTTAATTATTGAATATTATTTTTGTCTTTTATAGTGTTCGTATTTTATACTTTTGAACTGTGAGATTGAATCTTTCTATAAATTGTCTCCTAATCAGGGTATATATATTTTTAGTAGTAATAGTTTATTTAAACATGTAAATACAAACATATACACACAGTAAATCCTGTTGCTGATCTGTGGACACTGGATAGTTAATTCATGGCACAATGTTTCTTCCAGGTTTCCACGCGCTGTTTAACAACGGAGAAATGTGAATACTTCTCACTAGATCTCGTAGGCGATGTTATTATGTTGTGGTCGCGCCGGCGTCTAGACTACTTTATGAGCGCGCTCGCTGTGTTTACACCGCAGACGCTGCGCAAACTACTTCGTGAAAATGAAGTGCATTCGTTTAGATATGGCGCCGCCGTGATTTGGCGCGTTAACTGTGTATATAATACCGTCTATGCTGAGCACAGCCAAATTGTCTCTGGCACAGCCAACTGCTGCTGGGCTCCTGTCTGTGCGTATGTCCACTGATTGATGACATACACCACAGACTGGAGACAGGAAAAAATATATATATACTACTCAGATTATTAGTTACTGTTACGGAATTATGTGTATGACATACACCACAGTTATTTGTAGGGATGCTTGACATTGATTTTGTACTGATATCCGATATACCAATATTGTCCAATGCTTAATTTCCGCCAGTCAACGAAACGCTGTAATATACTAATGTGTAGCTGGCTGCTATATCGAAATATCGGAAATGTGTTTAAAACTCATATCACCGTTATTGAATAAAAGTCTATCGTGATATATTTTATTGTCCAAGCTCTCCCGCTGTTTTTCCTTTTGGTTAGATTCTACATCAGATTAAACAGCACAAACCAAAAATACAGACCACTGTACAATATCTGCAGTGTTATTTTTCTGGCAACATAATATTTCAACTTACCTCAATTTCTGAATGTCTGTTATGAAGTTCTCCTCGAAGTCACAGCTGGCAGCAGTCACAGTGCTTTCGAATGAGCAGTTAACGTTTTGAGCGCGAAACAAGGTCTTTGCGTACAGGCCCCTATAGATGTCCTAAGAACTGCCTGTAACAGTTAAATAACAGTTAAATACAGTAAAATTCGTAAATTAAAGGATATGTGAGAGAATTAACAAACGTTAACTGCTTCGCTGGCTTCATTATGAATGAGCCTAATTAGGTGTTGTGTGCATAACAGGCAGTGGTGGAAAGAGTACTGAAAATCTGTACTCAAGTACAAGTAGGCTACTGTTACATTGCTATTAAAGTGGTGTTAGAGAAATACTTAAGTAAAAGTACAATTTGTAAAAAAATATATATATATATATACTACTCAGATTATTAGTTACTATAATATTACTATAAAATTACGGAATTATGTGTAGCCTATATAAAAACCACTGATGTCACGTTACTTCTCCAGACTAGGGCTGGATGTGTGTTTTCCTTTACCAAAAGTTAAAACGCCAACAATCTATTAATCATTAATAATTGATAAGATACAAAACAAGTGTTTTTCCTCATTTTTTCTCAAACAGATCTAATGTAGGCTACCTTTACAGCCAACCAGTCATTGTTGGTGTATGAGCTACACCTTAATAGAAACACATATTACTCCTTGGTCCAAGGACATCTAACAACACAGAAGTGACAGATTGATGATGAGGCCTCCTGCAAGTCCTTTTCTAACAAATATTGAATTAAAGTTTCCTAAGAGGTAATAATAAATGTATCATATTCATGTCCATAAAGGGACTAGCTGTCTGTGAGCTATTTGGCCTCATCTTCAAAAATGAAGTACCATAAAATTTCGAATAGGATCCCAGAGTTTTATTTGACCAAATAGACCATTGTGACAGGCATCTATGGGATATGGATAACCGTATGGGGTTATTTGTAGGGATGCTTGACATTGATTTTGTACTGATATCCGATACCGATATTAGCCGATACAGATACGAAACATATGATCGTTTATAGGCTTACTGCCCACTGTTCCATGACTCCCTTGATACTTGAATGTTTTGAAGGACTAACCCGGTAGGCTAACTGGGGTGCGGTGCTTACTATCCCTTCGAGAGAAGATGCCAACTGAACATTTCTTTGACTGAGGGAAACTGAAAACAAATAGCCACACAAGAACAAAAATTCAACTCATTCCACTCATTGGGGCTTAGATCTGCCCTGCTCAAGAATTTATTTACTCTACAAACCCTGTGTTTATTCTGGCTGGCCAACAGCAACACCCAAATTTTGTCTGCATTCGCTTTGAGAGGAAACGAGCTTTCCGATAGGGTATAAAATTACATACTTTAGTCATTTTAAACCATTTCAAAAACCGATACCGATATTTACCGATATTGAATTTTAAAGCCAATATCGGCCGATAATATCAAGTTTCCCTAGTTATTTGTCTAAATATGTGTTTCCGCCCCAAGGGACAGGCGTCTGGGACTTGGCTATTATTTGAAGTGTTACGGTAGGCCTGCAACCTTTCTGAGAGTCCACTAATCAGCATAATTCAACACAGCGTAAACTTTGACCTATTTTGATGCCATGACCTCTGCCATGCAGGACCCATGTGTTCCCAGTTCAAACCCAAACAGTAGGAAGTACTGAATCTCAGTACTTAAGTAAAAGTACAAATAACCAGAGACAAAAATTTACTATAGTAAAAGTAAAAGTACCACAATGACAACAAGTAAAAGTAAAAAGTACCTGATTTTAAATGTACTTTAAGTATTAAAAGTAAAAGTACTTGCATAACAATTTATTTTCTTAATGTCGATATTCTAATAAAAAAAAAAACAGTATGGGCTGTGGTATTTTAATTAAGTTAGTTTTGGGTTAATGTAATTGTGCTTACCCTCTGTGGCCCATTTTACATTCTGACTTACAATAATCTATCAGGGTGATCTGCAGAGTTACTGTAAATATCATCAGCAAAACCAACAGAGAAGAAAACATCTTTAAAATATTTTCAATAGCACTGGGAAGAACCACCTTATATAGGCCTACAGGCGGCCATATAGATATTTTTAATAGATATTTTTTGTCCATCCATTTCAAATCATGAATTTCTTCTGAAGAGATCATTTTACATGATGACATATTTATTTAAGGCTTTTATTCATAAACTTTGCTCAATTACCATTGCAAATCTCACCTACATGTTTGCTCAGAGTATTTGTGTTTTTATATTGGGATAATTTTGTTATAATTCCACAAGATATATTGTTTTTAATATATTTTATAATGTAATTATTTCACAGATAATCTCCAAATGAATGTAGAAACCACATAAAGGCAGTCTATTTTAAATAATTGTTTAATAACATATTTTATGAATTTATGCAGTTCTTTAATTCTGCTGTCACTGCTGCACGTGTGGGTCATCGTGTCCCATTTTCTCACAACTCTTTACGTTCATTTAAGACTTTATTTAACTAATTTAAGACTGCTCGCGTGCTGCTGGTGCGCGTCGATTTGCGCGTCCTGTGTGTGTGTGTGTGTCAGCCGGACATTCACGGGACATTCAAAGACTCTTGTCTTTTCACGCTTGCACGGTTTAAAAGAAGAAGAAGAACGTCATTATATAATGTAACGCTAGCCAAAGGATGACACGCGGCAGCCCGGTTGGGAAAAGCTGATCGATGGCAACCAAACTTCACTGGTGAGTGTGACGGACAATCAGGAAGACGTTTTGGCCGGGGGAAAACTGATCAGAAAATCTAACGAAACGTGTAGAAATGTAGTAGAGTAGAAAGTAAAATAATTGCTGCAAAATGTAACGAAGTAAAAGTAAAAAGTATGCACTATTAATTCTACTTAAGTAATGTACAGATACGTGAAAAATGTACTTAAGTAAAGTAACAAAGTATTTGTACTTCGTTACATTCCACCACTGACCCCAACTTAGCACATATCATGCAGGACCCATATATGTGTTCCCAGTTCAAACCCATGGCCACTTGGCCCATACAAATTCTATGCAGGACCCATATATGTGTTCCCAGTTCAAACCCATGAGCACTTGGCCCATTAAAAATTCTATGCAGGACCCATATATGATTTCCCAGATCAAACCCATGCCCACTTGGCCCATAAATAAACCATACAGGACCTATATATGTGTTCCCAGTTCAAACCCATGCCCACTTGGCCCATAACAATGCCATGCAGGACCCATATATGTGTTCCCAGTTCAAACCCATGGCCACTTGGCCCATAACAATGCCATGCAGGACCCATATATGATTTCCCAGATCAAACCCATGCCCACTTGGCCCATAAATAAATCATGCAGGACCCATATATGTTCCCAGTTCAAACCCATGCCCACTTGGCTCATAAAAATTCTATGCAGGACCCATATATGCATTCCCAGTTCAAACCCATGCCCACTCGGCCCATAAATATGTCATATATATGTGTTCCCAGATCAAACCCATGCCCACTCGGCCCATAAATATGTCATGCAAGACCCATATATGTGTTCCCAGATCAAACACATGCCCATTTGGCCCATAACAATGCCATGCAGGACCCATATATGATTTCCCAGATCAAACCCATGCCCACTTGGCCCATAAATAAACCATACAGGACCTATATATGTGTTCCCAGTTCAAACCCATGCCCACTTGGCCCATAACAATGCCATGCAGGACCCATATATGTGTTCCCAGTTCAAACCCATGGCCACTTGGCCCATAACAATGCCATGCAGGACCCATATATGATTTCCCAGATCAAACCCATGCCCACTTGGCCCATAAATAAATCATGCAGGACCCATATATGCGTTCCCAGTTCAAACCCATGCCCACTTGGCTCATAAAAATTCTATGCAGGACCCATATATGCATTCCCAGTTCAAACCCATGCCCACTCGGCCCATAAATATGTCATATATATGTGTTCCCAGATCAAACCCATGCCCACTGGCCCATAAATATGTCATGCAAGACCCATATATGTGTTCCCAGATCAAACACATGCCCATTTGGCCCATAACAATGCCATGCAGGACCCATATATGATTTCCCAGATCAAACCCATGCCCACTTGGCCCATAAATAAACCATGCAGGACCCATATATGCGTTCCCAGTTCAAACCCATGCCCACTTGGCTCATAAAAATTCTATGCAGGACCCATATATGCATTCCCAGTTCAAACCCATGCCCACTCGGCCCATAAATATGTCATATATGTGTTCCCAGATCAAACCCATGCCCACTCGGCCCATAAATATGTCATGCAAGACCCATATATGTGTTCCCAGATCAAACACATGCCCATTTGGCCCATAACAATGCCATGCAGGACCCATTAATGTGTTCCCAGATCAAACCCATGCCCACTTGGCCCATAAATAAACCATACAGGACCTATATATGTGTTCCCAGTTCAAACCCATGCCCACTTGGCCTATAACAATGCCATGCAAGACCCATATATGTGTTCCCAGATCAAACCCATGCCCATTTGGCCCATAAATAAACCATGCAGGACCCATATATGCATTCCCAGTTCAAACCCATGCCCACTTGGCTCATAAAAATTTTATGCAGGACCCATATATGTGTTCCCAGTTCAAACCCATGCCCAATTGGCCCATGCCTGTCCCTTATGGGGCCCATGCAATCAGCTCATATGGGCTTCCTATGTGGGACTCATACTACAAAACCTACATGGGACCCACTGATTTCACCCAGCCAAAGCCCATGCCCACATGGTAACCATGGAACCCGTACTTAACCCATCTGGGCCCCACATGTCATTGCTGGCTGGGTTATGTCATGACGAACATAAAAGCCAATGACCAATGATAGGATAGTATCTTAATAATAATAATAATAATCTTTATTTTTATATAGCGCTTTTCCACCTACTGTAGTAGGCACTCAAAGCACTTTACACAGATTAAGCTATTTACCAGTGTTACAGAACACTCACTGGAGGCAATGTAGGTTAAGTGTCTTGCCCAAGGACACAACGACAGTATGTGGGGGAGAGCGGGATGTTATGATGTCTTGGGATGTTTCGAGCTGGTCGTGAACCACTCACCCGCCGGTCGAAGGACGGCCGCTCTACCCACTGAGCAGTTGATGGAGATTTGTGGGATGCACATCCAGGGCACAAAGCACAAAGGGTTAAGATCTGGTGACCGTGGGGGCCATTTTAGTACAGTGAACTCATTGTCATGTTCAAGAAACCAATTTAAAATGATTCGAGCTTTGTGACATGGTGCATTATCCTGCTGGAAGTAGTCATCAGAGAATGGGTACATGTTGGTCATATGGGGATGGACATGGTCAGAAACAATGATCAGGTAAGCCGTGGCATTTAAACGATGCCTAATTGGCACTAAGGGGCCTAAGGTGTGCCAAGAAAACATCGCCCACACCATTACACCACCACCAGCCTGCACAGTGGTAACAAGGCATGATGGATCCACGTTCTTATTCTGTTTACGCCAAATTCTGACCTTACCATCTGAATGTCTCAATAGAAATCGAGACTCATCAGACCAGGCAACATTTTTCCAGTCTTCAACTGGATAGCATAAAGCATAACGAAAACAGTCCCATGTTCAGTCATGTTGGGATCAAACTGAACACTGCAGGACATTATAGGTCCACATCTGAACATTAGAAACCTCAAAGACTGAACCAACAATTGTGGCCCCACCTTTACGAGATTAGTTATTAACACATCTATATCAATCAGACACAGTTTATCTGTTGATATTTGTCTTTTACATGAAATATCACCAGATATAGGAATAACATAATGCTTTATTGGGTTTTATTATGAATACTTTATTGATGATATAAAAGTTTTACTGCACACTTTGAGATCAGCTGGAAACACCCAGGTGTGGCCCGGAGTCACCTGCAGAAAGAAGAGAGAAAAAGAAGAGAAGAAAGAAACAGATTATTCTCAGTCAAACCATTACACAAATGCTAGTTCTCAGCTCAGACTAGAACCTAAGTAGAGAGTTTAGTTCTGGGTTTTGACGGCTGATGATCCTATTATGAAACTGGATTTGATATTACCTCAAAGTCATTGAACCTACGATACCAGGAGCCCCTTTAATTTAAAGAGAGTACATCACAGGCCATTTTCTGAGTCACATGGCCACAATGTTCATTGCACCAGATAAGACCTAATTCCTGTTCATATGACAACATTTATGAACAGTTTTATTCCCAGAACTCTGCTGCCAACAGGAGAATTCTGGGAATAATCCATGAGTGTTTTGACATAATCTTGAGTTTTATTCATTTATTTGTGGCCAGACAATAGCAACAATAAGAGCTATTGCACATCACTAAGCCTCATGCAAAAGGGACAAACTCACTGATCTCCACTGACGTTATAACTGAGACCTTTTGAGACATTTGAGAGCAGCTCGTCTTTTTGGTCTTCTAGTTAAAGATAAACCACGTCTAAAAGGTGACGATGAACTGCCAACGAGATCAACAGCTACAGCCAAGTTCTTTTTAGCTTTCAAACTGTCAAAGCCGGTACAAGAGGAGGAAAAGTGGACACAAAAGCACAACATGACGGATCAAACTCTCAATTTGCTACGTAACATTTTTAGAGCTGTTGTTGTCAAAGGTCACTATGACAACACCAGCTCTGTTCCTGTCATGGAGCACAAACAGAGTCTGAATCTACAGTTCTGCTTCATGTGTCCACTTTCCTTTGTTCTGGATTGGATTTGACAAATTGAGAGACACAAACTTAGCTATGACTTTTGTCTTATTGGCAGTTGTTTATCCTTTACTAAAAGACCAAAAGGACAGACACTGTCTCAACACAAAGTCAAAGGAGATCAGCTGAGGCTTTCTGACAGTGATGCGTGGTGTGCTGTCTTTAAAATCTGCTTTAGATTTTTAAGAATATTGTTTAAGGGGCCTCTGTCTTTTAAAGGGACATTGTTGTCCCAGATCTGAATGAATTCCTGGTGTTGTGTAAACTCCTTCAGGATCCTTAGTCCCTTGTGCCTGTGAAAGACACAAAACATTTTACAATCAGCTCAATCTTAGAGCAACAAATAAAACATTATCTTCAGCAACAACTCGATCTCTTACCTGACTTCTGGGGCAGCATCCACGGCCATCTGAGAAACAGCAACGACCATCCGTTCACTGAAGAGTCTCCCGGTGGCAAAGAGGTCGTCTGTTCCGATGCTGTCCACCAGCTGGCCCAGATGTTCAGCAGTGCTGGCCCTCACCCCAATAACACAGTGTCTGAGGAAGCACAAAGTGAGGTCACAAACTGATCCAACAGCTACATCTTCATGTCCTACAGTACAGTCTGAATGTTGGATATAAAAAGATGTAACTTATTACTTGTGTCCCGAGTTGAGCAGTGCGGTGACAACCCGCCTGTAGCTGCAGTTCTGGACCAGGGCGTCCAGGGCCACGCTGACTTTGTCCTTAATGAAAGTCTCCCTGCCCTGGGCCAGCCGCAGCAGTAAGGCACGTGCCGTCGTCTCCACCTCAGGGTCCATGATCTGCTGGAGGTGGAGGTAGAGCATGGCCATGGTGTCCACAGCAGCACATGCCACAGACGAGCGCAAGTTGTTCACCTGAGATGGACAAACAAACAGTCACTTATACACTGGACACTGTTTAAATGTGCTCTGAAATAAGCTCTGAGAAATAGCTTACCTCTTCTATCAGCACCAGACAGACCTCATGAAGTTTTGTAAGGACTGTGTCCTGGTGCTGCACGATGAGTGTCTGCAGAGTGTCCAGAGCAGACATTTTCTCCTGCCTGTTTGTGTGAAAAACACAGTCTTACAGTCTACTGTCTACAGTTCAAAGAGCGTTACCAGTCGTCTCTCTCCAGCCAATCAAAGCACTCTGCCAGACGCCTGGACGGGTTGTCATAAGGCTGAGAGTCAGCCTTGTTCTCCAACAGGGCCTGTAGGGCCTCCTCTCTGTTGAGGGTTTGTTTGTCTGTTACAAATACACAACAAATCAGCTGTTCAGTATCCTACAGTGAGCACTAATAATAATATTTTACATACATTTTTTATATAGGTGCACAGTAAAAGTGGGATTATATTAAATAATAAAGCACAGACTAGAGTAAAGCAACAGTTCAACAAATAAGTAGATGATTAAAAGAAGTGAACAAACCAGATTGAAAGGCAGGCCTCAGTCTTAGTCCTGGAAGAGGTCTTCGGGTCCTTGGTGCCGAGCCTTTGGGTGGAGTCGGAACTACAGGAACCTCAAAGACAAGGACATGAGCCTGGACCACAGGGGCCCGAGGGACAGGAGCCTGACCAACAGGGGCCCGAGGGACAGGAGGCTGACCAACAGGGGCCCGAGGGACAGGAGCCTGAGGGGGGGACCGAGGTATTCCTGAATGAAATACAGCGGCCTGAGCCCCTGCAGGTTGACCGCAGTGAGGGCAGCCATGTTGGAGGCGCTGGCTTGTCTCCAGCAGAGCCCTCATCTGGTTGGAGGCTGTGAGCAGCCTGTATCCTGCCACCACCTTCACTGTGAACATCAACAACAACTGTGTTACAAAGTGTCAAAGAAGTGTTGCTGTTAATAACTTCTGATATAGTTCATCAGTAAAAGACTTGATGCCCAATACACCAGATAAACCAACAATATCTGCCGTGACAGGTTAACTGACCTTCTCTTGTTGTTTTTAACGTGGGAAGCCGGGATGCCTTCCTCCGGGGCAGGGGCTGCGGTGGGACAGTGGGACTAGAGGTCCATCGACCCAGTCTCCTCAGCTCTTCAGGAGTCTGACTGTCTGCCCTGAGACTGTCAGGAGTCCTGCTCCAGTCTCCAGACAGTCTCCTCAGCTCCTCAGGAGTCTGACTGTCCGCCCTTAGACTGTCAGGAGTCCTGCTCCAGTCTCCATTAGAGGAGCTCCTCCTGATGACAGCTGAAGGGCAGGTTGGTGGGGAGGGCAGGGGCCCGTTCTGACTCCTGAGCCCCAGCCTCTGCAGGACAGCCTCCTTGCGTGCATTCTGTGACACCAACAGACCAAAGGCCTGCTGACTGAGCGCAGTCATGTGCACGCTCTGCCTCTTCTCGATCTCGTCCAGTCGCTCCTGCATGGACTGAGGACAAAAACATCAGTGAGAGAGGTGTTCAGGACACTGGTTCAGTTAAGAGTTACAGACCAGACTTAAATTACTGGCTGTACCCAAATGTAAATAACAGTAAAATGTTTTTTTTTTTTTTTTGTCAGATTTAATACTGGTCATTTGACAAAAACAGGTGGAATCTACAAAGATATTCCTCTGTAAAATCAGTTACTGAGGTTTATAGTTACAGATATGATTTTTCAGTAAAGACCAAAAGATTTCTGATATAGTCCACTTCATCTGTGAAAGTGTTTGAGAAGTCAAACAGTTCTTACCAGGCTGTCTTCATAACTGAAGGTGCCCCTTCTCCTCCTGGTGCTTTGGTGGAAAGATCTTCTGTTCTCCTGATTCTCCATGAAAAAGGTTTAAGTACACTTCTGACTGACTGTCACTGACTGTCTGAGTCTGAGTGAGTTTGCCACTCAACATTCTGTGACACATAGTTCTGTGTTCAAAGCATTTCTGTTTCTGTGGAGATGGGCTATGCCCATATAAGGCAAAAGGCTATTTGAAATTATTATTTGCAATGAAGACATATTGTTAATGTGATAACAATTTATTTATTTTTTCTGAACTTGTTGACAGGGGCTTCATCTCTTAATCAAATTTGATGATGTCTTCCTTCTAATTTTTCTAAATAATCTGTGACAGCTTTGTAAATTGACCATTTAAGAGCCCAGCTTTTAATTTGGATGCATTTGTATTTCCTCATTGTAATGCAGAATTAGTAGGACTGATTAAAGTAAATGAAAATTTGTTTTGAGACCAGCAATGCTGTATGGCAGGGGTCATTAACTAAATTTGCTTGAGGGCCAGCTTGTTTCTTCACGATGCTGCGGGGGCCAGACTGAAATAGATAAATAGGGCGGCAGTGGCTCAGTGGTAGAGCGGCCGTCCTTCAACCGGAAGGTAGGTGGTTTGATTTCCGCTCTCCCCACAGTTCATACTGTCGTTGTGTCCTTGGGCAAGACACCTAATCCCCCTTTCCTCCAGTGGTGTTCCAGCTGTAACATTGGTGAACGGAACCTTATTGTAAATAGCTTTAAAAAATGAAAGCATCATTTAAAATGTAACACTGTTGAATGTAAGTCACTTTGGATAAAAGCATCTGCTAAATGTAAATAAATACATACCTTTACATTATATTTCTTTCTTATTAGATTTTGTCTCTGTTAAATATTTTTTCTTGTTTTTCTTTCTTTTGCTTAAACAGGACTCCAGACTAACTTTTTTTTAATATCGTCCAAAAAGCCAGTTCCAACTGTCCTGAATGTCAACTGTTCCCATATTTATTTGAATTACAGGCTACTGTTTGTCCATTTATATAAATAAACTTCTAATCTAATATTACATGAACCTGTACATGACTTTAAGTTGGACACAAATGCTCTTTAATCTCACTGGCCCTCATTTATCAAAGTTGCGTAAAAACAGGTGCAGGTCTGTGCGTCAAAGTGGTCACTTGTGGGATTTTTGAAACTGTGCGTACCAGGTCAATCCTGGTGTGGCCCTCATTTGTCCCAAGACCAACTCCCAGACCAAGCCCCAGACCAAGTCTCACTACAATCCAGCCTCAGTGGAGGCTGCGTGGGGCACCTGCTGAGTCTGATACTTTTGTTGCCCTTTTGCAAAGTATGTTTACCATAAGCAGAAAAGAGAAAATAAAGACCGGTCCGTAACAGAGTGAACCTCTGACCTACAGCAAACGCAGGATTCCTGGAGTCTGCGGACTTGGACCACTGTCTACTTTTAATGTTGTGTTTGAGAAAATGTACACTGTGAAATATTTTATTGTAAATTAACAGTAAATTACTGGCAGCAGAGTTTGCCCGTAATTTACTGTTTATTTACAGTACTGCTACGTTGTTATCATCTAAACAGTAAGTTACTGTTTTACTAGATTACAGTACTACTGTTATATTCACATTAATTTACTGTTCATTTTTACAGTACTACTGTAGACTTTGGTCAGTACTTTACTGTTTATTTTACAGTTGTGATATGTTTTACTGGCAGTAGACCAGATTAGCTGGAAAATAGAAAATGAATAAATGATCAAATTAAAATGAAAGTCAACGTGTGGAGGTGTTTTGCCATTACACCTACAAAGGCAATTGGGGAAAAAAATATGACACTGGGTCCTTGATAAGTTCAGAGAGGAACCATCCGTATTTGAAGTGTAACCCTAACCTTCAAAACAATACACACATGGACAAAAATGTTTGTACCCTTCGGTCAATGAAAGAAAAACTCACAATGGTCACAGAAAAAACTTTATTCTGACAAAAGTAATAATAAATAAAAATTCTATGAATGTTAACCAATGAAAGTCAGACATTGCTTTTCAACCATGCTTCAACGGAATTATTTAAAACAATAAACTCATGGAACAGGCCTAGACATAATTGTTGGTACCCCTAACTTAATATTTTGTTGCACAACCTTTTGAGGCTATCACTGCAATCAGACGATTCCTGTAACTGTCAATGAGACGTCTGCACCTCTCAGCAGGTATTTTGGCCCACTCCTCATGAGCAAACTGCTCCAGTTGGTTCCGGTTTGAAGGGTGTCTTTTCCAGACGGCATGTTTCAGCTCCTTCCAAAGATGCTCAATAGGATTGAGGTCAGGGCTCATAGAAGGCCACTTTAGAATAGTCCAATGTTTTCCTCTTAACCATTCTTGGGTGTTTTTAGCTGTGTGTTTTGGGTCATTGTCTTGTTGCAAGACCCATGACCTGCGACTGAGACCAAGCTGTCTGACACTGGCCAGCACATTTCTCTCTAGAATCCCTTGATAGTCTTCAGATTTCATTGTACCCTGCACAGATTCAAGACACCCTGTGCCAGATGCAGCAAAGCAGCCCCAGAACACAACAGAGCCTCCTCCATGTTTGACAGTAGGGACAGTGTTCTTTTCTTGATATGCTTCATTTTTCCATCTGTGAACATAGAGCTGATGTGCCTTGGCAAAAAGTTCCATTTTTGTCTCATCTGTCCATAGGACATTCTCCCAGAAGCTTTGTGGCTTGTCAACATGTAGTTTGGCATATTCCAGTCTAGCTTTTTTATGATTTGTTTTCAACAATGGTGTCCTCCTTGGTCGTCTCCAATGTAATCCACTTTGGCTCAAACAACGACGGATGGTGCGATCTGACACTGATGTTCCTTGAGCATGGAGTTCACCTTGGATCTCTTTAGAAGTCTTTCTGGGCTCTTTTGTTACCATTCGGATTATCTGTCTCTTTGATTTGTAATCAATTTTCCTCCTGCGGCCACGTCCAGGGAGGTTGGCTACAGTCCCATGGATCTTAAATTTCTGAATAATATGTGCAACTGTAGTCACAGGAACATCTAGCTGCTTGGAGATGGTCTTATAGCCTTTACCTTTATCATGCTTGTCTATAATTTTCTTTCTATTCTCCTGCAACAACTCTTTCCTTCGCTTCCTCTGGTCCGTGTTGAGTGTGGTACACACCATGTCACCAGACAACACAGTGACTACCTGAAGCCCTATAAATAGGCCCACTGACTGATTACAAGATTGTACACACCTGTGATGCTAATTAGTGCACACACCTTGTCCATTTGGTCACATTATTTACAGTCTTTTCTAGGGGTACCATCAATTTTGTCCAGGCCTGTTTCATGAGTTTATTTTTTTAAATAATTCCGTTGAAGCATGGTTGAAAAGCAATGTCTGACTTTTATTGGTTAAGATTTATAGAATTTTTATCTATTATTACTTTTGTCAGAATAAAGTTTTTTCTGTGACCAGTAAACTAATAAAAGGTGTGCAGAGGCTATAGCTCAAATTAAAACACACTGGACTGAAGTTTGTAAATATTCACAACAAAGTCTGTTTACCCTTGAAATGCCTTCGGTAGAAGAGGCTGACAACACAACTTACCTCTGAATGAATTCATACTAAGAAAAAAACAACAACTTTTATGCCATACACAAACACACAAATATTAACAAAAGTTTAAAATCTAAAAAAATATATTACTTGTTGAATAATGTTATTTCTGCCAAATAGTGCAGCATAGTAACAAATTGCACAAGCTTAATGCTAAAGCTAACTGCTAGATTTACTGATTAGCTTGTATTTAACAATAGTAAATAAAATATGATTACAAAATTAAGCAAACATTACCCCCAAAAAATAGAATGTGCTTCAACTTACCGTGTGATTTCTCAAATGCGTTGGATTGACAATAATATTCCTTGAGACTGTGAAACGACGCCAGAACTTCTCTGCAAATGTCTTCTTTGAAAGTACTGAAGGCTATGCAGTATTACTGTAATTTTACAGCCTATAAACTATAATTCAAATTTCACTCCCAGAATGCAACACAATTTTACAGTATTTTTTGGAAAATGCCATAGATTGTATAATAAATGCCCAAAAGCCCTTAATGTTCCCAGAATGCATTTCTATTTTCGCTGTTTTTTAACAGCAATTTCTTACAGATCAGGACAGTTTTCACGGCTCACTGACAGACACACCTGTAACACTGTCCCTTCACGGCTCCGGGACGAGAGGGTGTGGAGCACGGCTCTCGGTAAATGGCCACTGCGCTTTAAATTAAAAGTTTAACTTATCTTTCTCTGAGTTGTCTAATAACAACACGTGTGTTTTTGTTTAAATCAACTACAACTGATGCTTTACTTTGGTGACATTACTTAGCATTAGCATTAGCAGCCCATAAAAGACAAAATAAAGAGTTTGCTGTGTTATCGACTGTATCAATAACACACACAATCAAGTGATTGTCAGAGTGAAGCCCATCTCTCGGCCTTCAAACAGGTAAAAACTTATTTTAAGACGGGTCGGACTGTGTTATGAAATAATAACTAACTCAGAGATGGTTCAGCTTGTTTACGTTGCGCCCGTTATGCTCCAGTCGTTAAAGGGGGTTTACTCGCTGGAGTGTGTTTATGAGCTGAAAACAGTCCTGAGGAATTGTGGAGACTGAGGGACAAATGGGTAAGTTCTGCTAAACTGTTGTCCTTGTATTTAGTCTACTGTCATTGTGGACTGATTTATCGAAGGATGGAGCGAATGAACACCGTTTAACTGTGTGAAGGTTAAACAGTGTAAGTAAGCTGTTGTGAAGTATGTTATTTGTTATCTTGTAAATACATTCCCCTTGAGTTCACAGGTGAAATTAAACATTAAAACATCTAAATTGACAAAATATCAACTGAGCTTCCTCTGGCATGCACAACTTGACCTGTCAATGTTGTAACTGAAATCCTGAAAAGAATTATCTATATCTATACCTTTTTCAATATAAAATATATATATATATAATTTCCTAAACTGTAATGAGAAGTTACCAAAAAAAAGAAGTCCATCTTAACCATAGACACTGCCCAATAATGATATGCTGTAATCCTCTTCTCCGCAGCAAGTCTTTTCTCCAAAACCGTCTGGTCTGCCGCAGTAATGCATGTAGAGTGACTTTCAAGTGTTCAAATAATTATGTCTAAAGTCTCAGCAAACTTTGAGAACTTCTCCTCCATTATCCGAGTTACCTCCAGGATCAGAGCTGTAGTGTCAACATTCACATCAGTTTAAAAACAATGGTGGCTTTATTTCACTGTATTTCACTCACTTAAATAGAATGGAGAGCATTTTGTACTAGCTGTAGCTGGTGGACAGTGTTTTTAGGAAGACCAAAGAGGAGAGCCTTACAAAAGTCCATTCTGTTGGTTCTAAAGGCGTGCATGAGTGTTGCTCTTATTTGACAAAAATAATTTTCTTTCCATAAGAGATCTCAGTATGCTGCTTATTCAGTTCTTATTGAAAAATTTGGATAATTAGTAATGAAAGCACTAAACCCCATAAACAGGACAGTTCTACAGCAATGTAAAGGTTGCATTGCATCCTAAAATATTTTTTTTGCTCCCTCACTTGAGCTGCAGCAAAGATTGAAATCATAACTTGTATTATTATTTAAAGTCAATTACTACTCAAGCAAAGCACGTAAACAGCTTCTGGACATAGTTATCCAAATCATCATGTATTTCCCATAATTCTTTGCTACCAAAAATAAAAGTAATTTAAACTATAGAAGTGGTATAATCAGTTTATAAATATATAAATATATAATTGATCGATTAAATAAATAAATGAACTAGACTTGCCAACACATGAGCTCTCAGCAGGGCTATAAAGAGGCAATGAAACTACTACATTACCGGTACGGCAATGTGATGAAAATTGCAACTGCTTACCTAACCCGAGCGGTCAACTTGCCTCAGATAAAGTCAGATGATGCAAAGGCGCTGCATAGTGATTCCTTGTTTCTTACTGGTTGCAACAATGCTATGCAAGACATTAACTATCTTGACGAGTCAGACAACCCCATCCAATCTCAGTAATAAATGAATAATAGTTTCTAAGTTACCCTATAAAATGAGAGAAATGTGGAGAGTTGCTTTCTTTGACATTCAGTAGAATCATCTGGCAGGATTGTTAGGTTTTCAGACCTTGTTATTTTTGTAAACAGACAGGCCAAGATAGGCTCAGATCCACTAATGACCCAAATATGACAAGAACACTTAGAACACAGGGCAGGGCATTTGCCACCAGTGTAGGCAAGGCAAGGCAATTTTATTTATATAGCACAATTCATACACTGGGTAACTCAAAGTGCTTCACAGGAATAAAAGACAATTTACAAAATTTAGAGAAACATTAGAAAAATTAAAAACATTTTAAAAGAAGAGTTCAGATAAAAAACACTTTAAGTTGTAATGTAGGCGGAGCTAAAGAGTAAGGTTTTTAATCACCCCTTAATCTAAAAGAAAGTAAAAATAAAAGCTATTTAACTGTAATAAAACAAGAAAAAGCAAAAGTATTTATTTATTCATTTACATTTTTTTGTTTAAAAGTGCGGCCCCCACAGCACCCGCTTGTGAAGAAACAAGCTCGCGATGGTGAGAGATTACACTACACACTAAACACTACAACAAGGGTTAGTTTGCTTCTGCTCTTCAGTTTTAAATAATTAAGATAACATTATGTGTTTAAAGTAACCTACAGGTGCTCCGAAGCCATGTTGGACTGACGTGAAACACATAAATACCAGTAGCAGTTCCAACATAAACAACAATAGCTGTCACAACATAACATACCTAGTCACAACTACATTTGCCATTGTGACATACGTAACATACAGAGACAGCAGACAATAGCAGGATAACAGCACACGTGGTCACGTGAAGAGATTTTTTCATGGCTTTGTTGGGGGTGGGGGCATTAGAGTAAAGAGTCAGACAGGTGTCAAGTGGCGAACGGTTGGTTTAGGCTGATGATAGGAGGGATGACCAAGGCCCCTGTGAGCGGAAGTAAGGCTGCTGGTGGAATGAGGGAGTACGGGAAGTATCCAGAGGATAAGATAAGACCTAGTTGCAGGCTAGGCTCCTAATCGAGGAGGGGTGGGATCATAATCAATCAGCTCTGGTTCTCATCGTCAGTTAAGTGTGTGCGTCCATTTCGTGGAGTAACCTTGATGTTTCCAAATCTCTGACTCTGACTCTCGGTGTTGTTTACCTTTTCACAGTCAGTGCTGAGATGTCAGTCAGCTTGGACTGTGCATCTCTTTGTTGTAATCCCTTCAGTCTGTCACTCACGTCACAGAAGCACAGTTTAATTTCAGCAGACAGCGGCTGGGTAGATTTAAAGGCAGCTGTCTTACAAATCTTCCAATAGTTTAAGGCAGTCCCTAGACCAATGAGCAGGGACCCCTCTATCATAAGTCCAACCAGAAAAAAGCAAATGGGTTCCCCCGGTGCACCCTTCTTTTGTGAAAAAATTGTGTCAATTGCGCTCGTAGACCAGGTAATCACATCCATTTTCGGTTCTTAGTAGTCCAGCCACCAGTGGAGTCAAGAAATAAGAGAAAAAATTAGAATGACGAGACGAGACAGAGAAGCATACACTGATAGCAGAGGGCAGGAGGAGCAGAGGGAGACGTCCGCCAGGTCCGAGAGCAGGAAGTGAAGTGAAGTATTAAAAAATAAATAAATAATAACTGGAGCAAAAACAATAGGCCATCCCGGTCATCACCGGCTCGGGCCTAATAAGACAAAGCAAATACAAGACAAAACACTATTTAAAAAATGTGAATGCAACATATTTTTCATTAATCTAAAAACACATTTATCCGTAACACCCACACCTACAAATGTCCACAGCGCACTAACAAAGCTCACAATAGCCTACTGCACAGTCTACGCTGTCACAACCTGCTCATACACAAACAGATCAAAAACATACAATAATCAAATCAAATATAAAAATCAAATAGAAATTTGTCTTGGGCGCAGTGCCACAGCAGCAGCAGAACATACAGTACACAAACCAACAACTAGAAGTACATATACGTAAATGTACAACATACAACATACATACAGCAACAGTACTGTAACCATACGCAAATACCGCATATCAAATAAATAATTGCAACTGGCTCTGAGCAAAGACATTCTAAAAAAATAAAACCTGGGATTGGCTAAAACTAATCTACAGTAAAAACATATGATAAAAAATAACAAATAAGTAATAATAAAAGACAGACACTAAGAACAGATCAGAATGTGCAGGAATATAAAATCAAGTAAATCAGCAGGCCTCTTTATTAAGCAGAGTAATGGATGTAGGAATAAAAGAGAGCTTCAGTCGGTTAGTTTTCCATCTGTAGGCTCTGTACCTTCTGCCTGAGGAAAGAAGCTCATACTCTGTAAATAAAATGTGAGAGGGATCTTTAAGAATTCTGTGAGCCAATCTAGACACAGTGCCTTCGTAGATGGACTGTAGAGAAGGCACGTCTTTTTGGTCCGATCACTTTCATCGCTGTTTTTATGATGTTTTGATGTTTGGATTTTTGATGCACTGAGATAACACCCAACCATGCAGCCATTCCGTATCTGATAATATTTTCTAGAACTGCAGAGTAAAAGACCCACATGACTGCCCTGCTCACACCGAACAGCCTGAGCCTGAGCCTGCGGAGGAAGTGCAGTCTTTGGGCCAGTCGCCTGCACAAAAGGCCCACATGTTTATTCATTTTCAGGTTACCATCCAGCAGAAAACCAAGATATTTGAATGTGCCGACCTGCTCAATCACACTTTCACCGATTATAACAGGAGCATGATCTCTCACTGTTCTTGGGTCAAATATCATTATCTTTTTTACATTAAAAACAAGATTGTGTTGGTCACACCAGTTCTTAAAATGGCCATGCGTGTACACAGAAGGGCAGTCATCTTTGTACAGTAGGCTTAAAATGACTGTATTGTCTGAGAACTTGATGACATGATTGCTGCACAGATGGCTTCTGCATCCATTTGTGTACAGTGTAAATAAGAAAGGGGCAGTGGCGATTCTAGACTTTTTTAACAGGGGTGGCCTTAGTGGAGCACTGATTAATTCAAGGGTGGCATCATAAAATCATGCATCAAACACCATACTCATAAATTGAAGGACAAAGACCGTACTCTTACATCAAATTTCTTTTTATTTGAATAAAATTAAATATAAATAAACAAACATCTCAAACGTAAAAATACACCTTCAAGACGTTTTGTTTTTCACAATAACAACTCAAACATAATAGCTTTGGCCATCTATTTCTATAGCTGTTAACATCCAAAATCCAAGTTCTCAGCTAAATACTATTTATTCATGGAACGATGAATTACAATTTGTCTGCCAAGCTATATATTGGTGTTAAAACAATTGAATGCGCCGATTTTTGTGTGAGCTGGCGAAAACCTTGATAAAGTCATCCATATTTAAAGCTTTTGCTCTCCTGGATTCAATACTTAACACACCTAAGTGGCTAAGCCTAGCATCAACCATGGTGGTCCGAAGTGTGTCTTTATTAGCTTCAGGGCTGAGAAGCTCCGTTCACAGCCTGCAGTACTCACTGGGATAGCTGTGGCAACCTTGCAAAGCCTAAAGAGGTCAGGGAACACCTCTTTATAGGGTTCAAAAAATACAGTGAAGTCTGTAACATTTCCCAATTGTACTGCCCCACTGTCCATCTTTCTCTTTACAACCCTTCTGGCCTGATGCAGCTCATGGGTCAAGTCCTCAGCACAGGTTGAGTTGGATCTGCTGCCCTTGATTGGGAGATGTCTGGAAAGAACAAAAGTAATTCAGCAAATCATACAAACATGTGTTTTCTATATATATTTTAACCAGGATAAAACATACAGTACACACCATGAGGTCCAGGGGTTGGGTTTGTAGCAGCAAGTGGAAAACCAGTGAGACAAGATGATGATGATGGACCTAAATTTAAATGTAAAATACATTTTGTTGGACTAACTAAAACAAGTGCAATTCAATCAGATATAGCTGAGATGTCATACCCGTATAAGGATCTGCAGTGTCTCCAGCAGCACCCTTGTCTGAATCTGAAATAGCATTTAGAATTATTTCACATGATTTCACTTAGATGCCTAAACATTTTTATTTTGTGTAGGCTAAATAAAAATGCTGTTAATATTTTTTTTTCCAAATACATAGCCTATTAAATCAATGATACCATAAAATTTAATTTTAGATTTTACATACCCATGTCATCAGGTGAAGCTGCTAGCTCAGTCGCTTCACCCTGCCTGTCATCATCCTGATCTGACTCGCTAACATTATCTGAACCACTGCTGGTACTGCTAACGCCAGCTGCTCTCAGTGCTCTGATCAGTTCACTGTCTTCATCGGGTTTGCCTTTCTTGCTAACGAAGAACTGTTGGATATTCTGGTTCCTTTTCATACTGCAATGAAGTCAGATTTCCTTCAGAACAGACTGTTCTGAACAGTCCAACCAACCCCTAAGGCTAAGCTACATAAACACCAATTAAATACTTTTTTTTTCCATTTACATTATTAGTAATTATTACTTACATTATTATTACAAATTGAAATGAAAACATGAAATGGCACAATGCACAACAAAGAACATATTATTTACAATTAATTACACAAAATTAAAGCTTAATCAAAGGCCACATCTGACCTGTGAGCTAAACTGTACCATTTATAAAGTTTTAAACGATATAGACTACTCTTTCATGTCATTACTGCATTGGTGATGTGCAAGTCGAATTCAGTGCCTGTCACTTTAAGGCCCTGCCCCTAACGGGCGTGAGGTTTGCTTGATTCTCACGGTTTAAGTTAAATTGTTGTGCATTGTGCATATTATAAGGATATGTGGATGAAATGAATTATGTTTTCTATGTCATTTGTTAAAACTCGAAGAAAATCTGTCTTGGATTACAGGAGATACTGTAAGTGTCTTGTAATGATAATTTTTATGATTTTGGCAAAATAAATAACTATCTCCAGATTAGTAATGGGCGATATGAACGATATGCGATATAAATGATAAAAAATTGGCATACGATAGAGATTTTAATTCTATTGCACTACCGCGATAATACATGTTGATGACGCAATTTCCCTGCAAAATTTACAGCCACGAGCTGCAGCTTGAAACATGGCTGAAAGCGAAACGGAGGAGCTGGTGAAAAAGACGCAACATCCATTATTTGGACGTAATTCGGATTTAAGCCGTCTGACGTGCAGCAGCAAATTATACTCTGTAGAGTGTGTGGGGCAACAGTTCCGGCTAAGAGAGGTAACACGACTAATCTGTTGTACTACCTCAAAACGAAACATGTTACTGAATACCAGCTTTGCCAGCTCCGTGAAGACTCCGTGAAGTCTTCACGGAGGCGGAGCTAGCCAAAGAGCGAGCGCGGGAGCGAGCGAGAGAGAGAGAGAGAGCGCGCGAGAGAGAGATTATAGATTAAATTAACATTAAAATCTTACACGTTTGTCAACAGAAAAAAGTGTGAAAGATCCCCGAATTGACCGTGCTGTTGCTTTATGCAAGAAGATTGTGAGTTCCTTTTCAGGAATACAGGAATAACATTAAAAAAATACATTTAGCAGTTTGGCTTTCCTTAGGATCTATGTAACCTGTTCTGAAATGATTCTATTATAATTTATATATCGCAATATATATCGTTATTGCAAGAGGCTGCAATGTATATCGCAATATGGATTTTTGGCCATATCGCCCATCCCTACTCCAGATGTAAATGGTTGCATATCCTATTACTCAAATTCAATTAAACCCACCAGTAGGCTAGACCTTAATTTCACAGCCAACTGTAGGTATGTTAGCAACACAGGGCTTGAAAACATTGACTATATATATAGAACAAACAAAAACGAAACCCTGGCCTGCGTGGAATTTATCTGGGAATATAGCCTAAGCCTAACTTACTGAAGGTAGGGGCGAGCTACCTTGCTAGCGTGTTTAATTTGGTTCCTTGGTTAAAATATAATGTAGGCTACGTTTTTTTGCACACAATTATGTCTGCTAATCTGCTTTGATCACGTTAATGGCCAATCGTAGAGTAGGATTTTCGGGTGGCACCTGGGGTGGCCAATCAAATTTCAGGGGTGGCGTGGGCCACCCCAAGCCACCCCTCTGGCTCCGCCCCTGGAAAGGGGAACTCACACAGCCCTGAGGAACACCTGTGTTAGAGTATTTGATTGGAGAGAGGACACCCTTTACTCTAACTTGCTGTTGTCTGCCTGTTATAAAAGAATAAAATCACTTGATGACAAAGGAGTTCACATTCAAATTAGACAGTTTCTGGATCAGTTGCAGAGGTAACAAGTTTCATACTTGAATTGATGCACACTAATTACAATTCTGATTCGAGACAGTTTTTTACTAATAACTGTACATTTTCACTAATAAATGACCAACTAAAAATGGAGAAATAACATTGATTATTATTCTTTTTTTGTTTTTTTATTTGATGCTGATTAACAGGAAACACATTGTTGAGTCCACAGCTACAGTGAGTTATGGGCCCAGAATGAGCTTCTCTTCAGACTCAGGTTCCATCAGGTTCTGGGTTTGTCTGTACACAACCTAAGTAAGAGTATTCAACCACAAGGAACATGTGAACCTGTGACTCCTCAACATCCGATCATGGCCATTACAAGAATGTTCTTTCACATTGACTTGTCAGAGCACACAATCTGGTGCTGAGGAGCTCTCCAGTAAAATGTTCATGCAAGGTTGAATACTTTTAGGCAGTGTACAGCTGAATCCCATGAGACCCGGACTTAGAGCCCTCCTTAAACCAAGATTTTAAGAAGGACTTCAAGCCCGGGACCTGAGGTTTCCTGGGAATGAGGTCAGGGTAGTGCTCTTAGCAGGGCAGGCAGAAGAACTTGCCTAATAACTGCCGGAAAGAGCTGAATATGCTGGTCTTCTGAGGCGTCACCAGATGCTTGTAGATGCTGTCCATGACAATTGTGTTGTACTCCGGCACCAAATAAGTGTGCGATTGGACCCATTTCTTCTTTCCACCCTGACAAAGGTCGCTGAACACAGCTTTAGCCACTTTCTTGGTGTGATCTGGATCAACTTGAATGTCCCACTCTGTGATTTTTGACTCCAGCAGCTGCTCCAGAGACCTGCGCCACTCTTTAAAATAGGGTCCTTGTTTTTTCTGGAAGATTAGCAGCGCAATCTCATGAGCCAGGCCTGTGCAGTCGACAACGTCCCACGTGTACCTCGACTGGGTCTTGGGGACTTCCTGTCCAGCAGATGTTGCAACCTTCTGTACAGTTTCCATCAGATCTTTATCCTGAATCCTCTGGGCGATAGAGATAGTGGAAGTATAGAGGAGGTTGTCTTCTGGGTAAGTAGTCATGGGCTGGAGAGGAGTGACCATATTGTATACCAGCTTGCAGATTTTCTTTAGAGCTCTCTGGACTGGGCTTCTCCTGGCCGTCTGCTGCTGCTGTTTGATGACCCATCTTAAAATTTTCTCCATGAAGTTGTCCACTTCTCGTCGAACTTCCCACTTGAACTTTCTCTCTTTTTTTTGTCGTCTCATGAACTTTAAAATGAGGTTGCTGAGCTGCCTGCTGAGACCTTTGTACTGGCCATTGGTGAGGCCCTGGGATACTCTCTCATAGATACAGACCTCACAGCCCTGGCTGTCTGTTGCCTGCTCAGAGACCAGCTTCTTCAGAATATGAGAGGCCTTCTCCATGACCAATTTCAAAGAACCAGCGTGGCTTGTGGTTGTTTGGCAGCACAGTTTGGTCACTAAACGGTAGAAGTTGGCCTTGGTGAAATACAGCAAAAAGAAGGACTTTATCTTCTGGCCACACCCATGGAGGCAGGGATTCTTGGTGGGACCGTCTATCTCATCTATAATGATGTTAATGATGGATGCTGCAATGTCCTCACTATCGTGGCTCAGGATCCTTAGTAAGTCTGCCTGGTCCTTGGCGGTCAACTGGTCCTCTGTAAAGGTTTCCAACTTACTTGCCTCCTTTATAAGGATCTCTTTGACAGTTTCAGTTGCTGCATGGATATCTTTGTCCGGTCTTTTGGTGGCTGCCATTATGGATTGTAGCATGGCCCTGGTGTGGCAGACCATGGCTCTGATCCTGTCACTCGGGTTTGGTACTCATTCCCTCACTTACCGCCAGGTGGTTGTCCTGAATTTTGCTGCAGGACAGGACAGAGTTGACCCTGCTCGCCACTTCACTGGTCACCATTTTAAAAAGGTCTTTCATGGACCTGTGGGTGGAGCCTAAAACTGCTTTGAAACTTTCGCAGAGGGTCTTGTGCAGTGCTTTGTGCACAGCCTTCTCTGACACCAGTGGAGCGTGAGTATTTTGCCCAGACAAAGCAATGTCCCTAAAAGCATCCAAAATCAGACTGGATAATGTGGCAATGACCTCCACAAACCGCACCGCCAGGATTTGTTTGGAGTCTTGGTCAGAAATGTCCACAGTGGCCACCATGTCCCAGAAAGAGAAAAGGAGTGGCTGAATCGTTTTGGTGGGAATTCTGCAGACAATCTCATTTAGAGGTGAGTCAGTCATTGAACTGACTCTGTGTTCCCTGGACCTCGCTGAAGCCTCTTTCTGTGGGCTTCTAACTGCCTCTTCGATGTCATTGTCCATCATCCAATTTTGGACTTTTTTTGTGGGGCGCTTTTCCTCCCTGGACTTAACTGGAGCATTAGCCCCCATCTCCTCCTTCTCCATGTTTGCGCTGGTGGTCGAGCTCACCAGGTCTTCCGTGATTTTGTCCTTCTCGGCCTCTTTCTCTTTGATGTCAGAGTCTGTCATCAAAAATTGGACTTTTTTTGTGGGGCGCTTTTCCTCCCTGAACTTCACTGGAGCATTAGCCCCCATCTCCTCCTTCTCCATGTTTGCGCTGGTGGTCGAGCTCACCCGGTCTTCCGGGATTTTGTCCTTCTCGGCCTCTGCCTCTTTGATGTCAGAGTCCGTCATCAAAGATTGGACTGTTTTTGTGGGGTGCTCTTCCTCCCTGGACTTCACTGGAGCGTTAGCCTTCGTCTCCTCCGTCTCCATGTCTGCGCTGGTGGTTGATCTCACCAGGTCTTCCAGGATTTTGTCCATCTCGGCCTCTGCCTCTTCAATGTCAGAGTCCGTCATACAAGATTGGACTTTTGTTGTGAGGGGCTCTTCCTCCCTGGACTTCACTGGAGCGTTAGCCTCTGTCTCCTCCGTCTCCATGTCTGCGCTGGTGGTCAATCTCACCAGGTCTTCCGGTATTTTGTCCATCTCGGCCTCTGCCTCTTTGATGTCAGAGTCCGTCATCAAAAATTGGACTGTTTTTGTGGGCTGCTCTTCCTCCTGGACTTCACTGGAGCGTTAGCCTCTCGCCTCCGTCTCCATGTCTGTGCTGGTGGTTGATCTGGGGCTGCTCATTTTTTAATAGCTTTAGCCTCTATTATATTTTCTCTTTCTGACTTTTAGCTGGGGAGTAACTGTGTATTGTTTGGTGCTTACTCTAAACAGTATTTGTTCTAATAAATTATTTCTGTGAAGCTGCTCAAACCTTTGTGTTTTCTGAAGCTGGTTGTTCCTTCCTCTCTGCTCCGTCTGTATCTGAACTTCAACTGAAGAAATCCTGAAGTCTCTCTATATTACATATAGTGACTTGCGTTACACTTCAGGGCTATGGAAACTGGTACGCCGGCCTTTTAAAGGGATAGAAGTCTATTGTTTGTTGTACTTTGTACCTTATGTTACCGTGCTACAAATGTTACTGTGTTTGTCTTTTTTATCTTGGACCTCGAGTCTGCAATAAGGTCTATCTATCTGTCTGTCTGTCTATCACAAAGTTCTGTTGGACTTTAAACTAATGTACGTGACATCACATGGCGTAATGTGCATTAGAGACTCCATGTGACATCACTAACTGTTCTGGCTCCGCCCACAGAACTAACTGTTCTGGCTGCACCCAGCGGTTGCCATGATAACGAGTAAACAAACTGTTCTGACTGCAGCAGCTGGTTTTTAGCTAAAAAGAACAGCATTTGTGGCAAAAAGGAAAACATACAAAAATAGAATATTAGTTTTAGGAGTCACATCTTTTTCCATGTCATTTTTGTTATCTAATTATTCCCTTAAAAATGTGTTTATTCTGTTAGAAAAGAGACTGGGTTTCCTTTTCTTTAATTTTATCTCGTTTCTCAAACATCAAGTTAAATGTGTGAAAATATAACATTTTGTTTCTCTCAGCTCTTTATCTTCCACTAATAAAAAAAATATGTTAACCAGTCGACAAATTATAAAATATAAATGAGTCAACGTTATACGTATACTTCGTGTAAACGTATGGATTTGGGCTCTTTGTTATTTGTCGATTTTAACTTCACATTTCCATTTATAACATTAAAGCCACATGTGTAGCTCCAACTGTTCCCACGTGTAACTGATATTATAAAAGACAACATGGACCAAAATGGACAAAGTCAAATGTTGCAACATTAAGCATTTAGCTTTTTTCTGCTTATTGGTGAACAGACATTTGATCAAATCCACACTTAAGTCCCAGAGAGGACAAAGTCAACAGATATCCTATTTTTATACAAATATCTGTTTACAAAAAAAAATAAAAAACATAAATCAAAGAACACAAAATGTTTAGCAGAGAATAACAAACATTTAAAATACATATAAGTGCACTTGTGTTTATATACTTACAAACAAACAGAACCTACCCATACACATGTAACCGTACATCTGAGGCGATACGTCTGAATTGAGAAAAGAATACGAGATAATAAATGTACATCTTCAACACAGGTGGGCCCTTACCATTGAGTCACACTAGGGCTTTTTCACTAATCCAGTTGAACACACATTTTCAGGTAAGGCATGAAAGCTTGTTTAATAATGTAGATCTCTTCTCATCTAATGTTTTGTTTAAAAAGGTGGCAGCCCCAGTAAAAATTGTCCTGGATCCTCAGCAATCTCTAAATTCAGTGTTGTGCAGAGTGGTTATGCACGACCAAACAGAGCATTGTGTGTATGTCTCAGTTAATCGTTTACACTTCAGGCACAAAAGTGATCTGCTCGGGTCTGTTTTGTTCATAACATGCGGTGTTCAGGGGCCTGTTTCAGAAAGGAGGTTAAGTGAAAACTCTGAGTATGTTAACCCTGAAATGAGGGAAACTCTGGGTTTTCCGTTTCAGAATGGGAGGTAAATCAACCCCAAGAAAGCAGAGTAAGTCAAGCCCGTTTCTGAAAGAGAGGTAACTTATACTCAGAGTCAGTTACCATGGTAACTTACTCTGTGAACCTAACCTGGTCGGGAGCAGGTTTTCTTCAGTAAACCCAGAGTTTATTTCGGTGTCCTCCCCTTTTTAAAGAGGAAGTGGTATTTAAACACCTCATTCATTCTTTCGATACATTCATTCATTGCGCACATTTCAGTCACGCAGAGCGGATCAAATTAAAGTGAATGAAATGGCATGTCCTTTTATGGACGATCCTGTGGATGAAGAGGCTGCATTAATCCGGGGAGTTACATTTACGTCGGGAGAGGATTTTGAGGCCCAGAGTGGATTTTTGTCATATCCATATTCATTTTTATTTGAGCGGTACCGTTTTCTTTACAGTCAATAAGATACATCCATAATCTCATCCATCCTTACATCAGAAATATCAGCCATCGCGGCCGTGCTCTTACATCCGAGCAGATGCTTTGCGTTGCATTACGTTTCTTTGCAAATGGTAGTTTTCTGTATAACATCGGGGATGCAGAACATATTAGTAAGGCTACTGTTTGCAGAGTTGTAAGGAAAGTGTGCCTCGCTCTTAAGCGCTTTCTCAGACTTTTGTGTTGTTTCCTGGGCACTGCTAGACACTGGATGCTATTCAGTTATTTAATATGTCAAATGTTAGTAAAGTCAGGTAGACTACAACCATGATATGCTCAAGCCTTACCTGATTGAATTACGTTTTATATTTCATTTTCAGCTGCTGCCATGTTCTTTTAACACCTGCAGGATTGCACCTACATGAAAATTAAAATAAGGTTGAATTAATGTAATAATTACTATCTCTATAAAGTATTGGTCTACTTGTTACTAATTACTTTCTAAATCCCATATCAACATCAACCACTTGAACAATACAAGGAGAGACAAGAAACTGCACTTTTAATGCTTTCAAATAAACATACAATTGCATGAATTAATCTTGAAAAAATATATCTTTTATGTGTGTTTGGGGACTATTGTACATGTTTTTGGTGGTAGAAACCGAGTACCCGGAGGAAACCTACGCAGACACAGGAGAACATGCAAACTCCACACAGAAAGGCCCTGCCCAGGATGGGGTTGAACCAGGACCTTCTTGCTGTGAGGCAGGAGAGCTAACCACTCTGCCACTGTGCCGCCATATTATACAGAATTGCTTTGTAGTCTATGCAGCATTTAATGCAATTACATAAGATTTTACTTTAAATTACGGAGTAATCCCTTTAATTATATTACAGAACTGTAACTAAAAACTTTAGTTAACTTTAGTTAGTTAGAACTAAAAGTTTTTAGATTACTTAGTAATTAATTACACACAACACTGTATAACAGTAATTCAAATGTAAACTTACGCATTGACTCGAGCAGCTATTTTCTCCCACGCTAACTCTCTGTCCTTCGCGCTGCAGCCGTGTTGCTTTTTTTTAAAATATATGTTCGTACTCTCCATATGCTTGCATAAGCACATCCAGTTCTGCTGGTGAAAAATATGAAGACCTCTTTTTGTCTGGCGCCGTTGCCATGGTGACTCATAATATCTGCGCTCCATTGATAATGGCTTTTTATAGTTGTGGTGCATGCGCTTAACTCAGAGTCAATCAACTTAGAGTTGATTGAACTAACCAATTTCAGCTGATCTGTAACCGAAAACTCAGAGTTTCCCATCTCAAGGTAAGTCAACTCAGAGTTCAAGTTTTAACTCAGAGTTGGTTGAACCTCCTTATTGAAACAGGCCCCAGTTCTGTCGATGAAGTATTCTATAATGGATTTCTTTATGTTTGTTGCTTTGGAAAAAACAGTGGGTTCTGAAAACAAGTGCTTGTTACACAATATTCTCTCCCACCGTTTAACAAGTTATTCAAGGTCATGCCTGTTGTAATCTTGTAATTTAAATTTACATTTATTCATTTATCCTAAGCCATTTACATTGAGCTTCTAATTACCAGTGTTACAACCACTGGAGGCAAGGTGGGTTAAGTGTTTTGCCCAACTAAGTCACTAAGTCACAACTACCACTAAGTCATTGTGCAAATAACAATTTGTTATTACAAAGTTTGATAAAGCCTTTTTTTTGTCTAAAATCAATCATAAACTGGTTGGACCACCTCTTGTGTTAACTTTACATTTGAATGAATAAAGTGCCTTTCTGTGGAAGCCCATATTTGTCCTGGATTTGTGCAAATGACACAAGCACATTATCAGAAATAAGTCTCCTATAACTCTTACCCCCATCTGTACCACCTTTGAAATACACACTTTTAAGACCTGGGGAATCGAACTTAAGTTTGGTAATATAATATGAGAGAAATGGTTGGTTTATGGTTAAGGTTAAAAGTACTTTGGTTGAATTACTTGTTACTTTTCCAAGAGAGGGCGCTCTTGGCTTCCCTATTTAAGTTCACCTGTGCATTATGGGAACGATTGTGTCTCAGAATTGTAATGTTAAAGTCTCATTCAGGGCAGTTCCTGGTTTGTTGCAGTTCGAGGAATCACGTTTTGTTGTTCTCTGCTCACATTGAAGTCAAAGGACTTTAACGTCTTTCCTTTGTCATAACTCGGTCTTTCCAGCGAGACGGCTCGAAGGGTAAAGAGAAGAGAAGCGTCCCAGAGTCCACACGGGGAAGACGTTTCTGTACGAGGTGTAGCTGATGGCACAGCTCTTGTTCAACACACCTGCAATGTTCTCCTGGAAACGAAGGAAGTACAATATAGTACATTTAAATACACATTATACTTTCACATTTATTAGACCCGAGCCGGTGATAACCGGAAGGGTCTATTATTTTTGATAGCGTCCGTTATTATTATTATTAGACCCGAGCCGGTGATAACCGGAAGGGTCTATTATTTTTGATAGCGTCCGTTATTATTAGACCCGAGCCGGTGATAACCGGAAGGGTCTATTATTTCTGATAGCGTCCGTTATTATTATTAGACCCGAGCCGGTGATAACCGGAAGGGTCTATTATTTTTGATAGCGTCCGTTATTATTATTATTATTATTATTCTGCTCTTTGAGGGCAAATTTGACCCCCTGAACATGCACGAAAACTCAGGAAACTTTGCCCAAAATTCAAGCCCGGCGAAAAATTTATAGAAATGAAGTCCGCAGGAAAAAATGTGAAAAAATGACTCAGTGGCGACCCCTGGAAAAGTCAAAATACATTGGGCCTATGGAAAGTGAAAGTAACTTTTTTCCAACGTAGAAAAATGAAACTTGGTACATCCATAGGACACCTCAGGGCAAATATAAAAGTCTATGACAGCCACACCCTAAACTCAACAGGAAGTTTGCCGTGTGGGGTGGAACGCGCGCCCACTAAAATCGCACTCCTCGCGCAAAATGATTCAACTCATCGTGTTTTTATCTAAATGGCCCCAAATTTGGTGAGTATCATCTAGACACGTGTGTCAACCAAAGTTATAACTTTGTGGTAGATATCTTATCGGGTATGGGTGTGGCAAGCCTGTAACTAGGTGGCCATTTTTGTGAAAATAAAATGTCTCTTAACTCTAAAACGCCTTCTCGGATCAAGTCGGACCCAAAAAGGCGTTTGTGCACATTCATGACCTGAACACAAAAATATGTAAATAAAAGGGTTATCTTTAGAAATGGCTCTCCAGCGCCCCCTACAAACTTATAATGGGAGCTTAGAATTTAGTTTGTCATAGAGACTTCAAATTTGGTGCACACATCTCTTATGTCATGACTAACATAAAAGCCAATGACAACCACCCCCTATCTATAAATGTGTTGCCATAACAACGCCCCAAATATGTGGACAAAGTCAATGGGAAGTGAAAATTTTAGTTTGTCGTAAGCAAATGAAACTTGGTACACACATCCAGTATGGGCTTATGAACAAAAAAGCCAATGGTGACCACCCCCTATCTATAAATGTGTTGCCATAGCAACGCCCCAAATATGTGGACAAAGTCAATAGAAAGTGAAAATTTTAGTTTGTCGTAAGCAAATGAAACTTGGTACACACATCCAGTATGGGCTTATGAACAAAAAAGCCAATGGTGACCATACCCTATCACACACGGGAAGGCGGCCATTTTGAATTGAATGTGAGAATCTTCTTAGAATACACCTCTCTTTTAAAAAAACAGTACTTTGTTTTTCTCGCCTTAGCCCAAGCATAATCTATTATTTTCAAAGGTTCAGACAGCTCCCAGGAAAACCAGGGATTGTGGAGACCTTTAACTCTAAATTACAAGGTGGTGTAGCAGGCCCCAGCAGTAGCACAGGCCCGGTTATTTGACATTACTGTGAAGTTTACGCTTTAAAGCACAAAATGCAATCCTCTGAGTGCCTGTGTCCCCGCGGTCTCAAGGGAGGCGAGGGTCTTTATCGCCGCTTGCGGCTTTAATTATTATTATTATTATTCTTCTTCTGCTCTTTGAGGGCAAATTTGACCCCCTGAACATGCACGAAAACTCAGGAAACTTTGTCCAAAATTCAAGCCCGGCGAAAAATTTATTGAAATGAAGTCCGCAAGAAAAAATGTGAAAAAATGACTCAGTGGCGACCCCTGGAAAAGTCAAAATACATTGGGCCTATGGAAAGTGAAAGTAACTTTTTTCTAACGTAGAAAAATGAAACTTGGTACATCCATAGGACACCTCAGGGCAAATATAAAAGTCTATGACAGCCACACCCTAAACTCAACAGGAAGTCCGCCGTGTGGGGTGGAACGCGCGGCCACTAAAATCGCACTCCTCGCGCAAAATGATTCAACTCATCGTGTTTTTATCTAAATGGCCCCAAATTTGATGAGTATCATCTAGACACGTGTGCCAACCAAAGTTATAACTTTGTTGTAGATATCTTATCGGGGATGGGTGTGGCAAGCCTGTAACGAGGTGGCCATTTTTGTGAAAATAAAATGTCTCTTAACTCTCAAACGCCTTCTCGGATCGAGTCGGACCCAAAAAGGCGTTTGTGCACATTCATGACCTGAACACAAAAATATGTAAATAAAAGGGTTATCTTTAGAAATGGCTCTCCAGCGCCCCCTACAAACTTATAATGGGAGCCAAGAATTTAGTTTGTCATAGAGACTTCAAATTTGGTACACACATCTCTTATGTCATGACGAGCATAAAAGCCAATGACAACCACCCCCTATCTATAAATGTGTTGCCATAGCAACGCCCCAAATATGTGGACAAAGTCAATGGGAAGTGAAAATTTTAGTTTATCATAAGCAAATGAAACTTGGTACACACATCCAGTATGGGCTTATGAACAAAAAAGCCAATGGTGACCACCCCCTATCTATAAATGTGTTGCCATAGCAACGCCCCAAATATGTGGACAAAGTCAATAGGAAGTGAAAATTTTAGTTTGTCGTAAGCAAATGAAACTTGGTAAACTGATCCAGTATGGGCTTATGAACAAAAAAGCCAATGGTGACCACACCCTATCACACACGGGAAGGTGGCCATTTTGAATTGAATATGTGAATCTTCTTAGAATACACCTCTCTTTTAAAAAAACAGTCCTTTGTTTATCTCGCCTTAGCCCAAGCATAATCTATTATTTTCAAAAGTTCAGACAGCTCCCAGGAAAACCAGGGATTGTGGAGACCTTTTACTCTAAATTACAAGGTGGTGTAGCAAGCCCCAGCAGTAGCACAGGCCCGAGGTGACGAAGCAGGATCCAGCCAGAAGAAGATTCAAGCAGTAGCACAGGCCTGGTTATTTGACATTACTGTGAAGTTTACGCTTTAAAGCACAAAATGCAATCCTCCGAGTACATGATTCCCCGCGGTCTCAAGGGAGGCGAGGGTCTTTATCGCCGCTTGCGGCTTTAATTAGACCCGAGCCGGTGATAACCGGAAGGGTCTATTATTTCTGATAGCGTCCGTTATTATTATTATTCTTCTTCTGCTCTTTGAGGGCAAATTTGACCCCCTGAACATGCACGAAAAGTCAGGAAACTTTGCCCAAAATTCAAGCCCGGCGAAAAATTTATTGAAATGAAGTCCGCAAGAAAAAATATGAAAAAATGACTCAGTGGCGACCCCTGGAAAAGTCAAAATACATTGGGCCTATGGAAAGTGAAAGTAACTTTTTTCCAACGTAGAAAAATGAAACTTGTTACATCCATAGGACACCTCAGGGCAAATATAAAAGTCAATGACAGCCACACCCTAAAGTCAACAGGAAGTCCGCCGTGTGGGGTGGAACGCGCGGCCACCTAAATCGCACTCCTCGCGCAAAATGATTCAATTCATCGTGTTTTTATCTAAATGGCCCCAAATTTGGTGAGTATCATCTAGACACGAGTGCCAACCAAAGTTAACACTTTGTTGTAGATATCTTATCGGGTATGGGTGTGGCAAGCCTGTAACAAGGTGGCCATTTTTGTGAAAATAAAATGTCTCTTAACTCTCAAACGCCTTCTCGGATCAAGTCGGACCCAAAAAGGCGTTTGTGCACATTCATGACCTGAACACAAAGATATGTAAATAAAAGGGTTATCTTTAGAAATGGCTCTCCAGCGCCCCCTACAAACTTATAATGGGACCCAAGAATTTAGTTTGTCATAGAGACTTCAAATTTGGTACACACATCTCTTATGTCATGACGAACATAAAAGCCAATGACAACCACCCCCTATCTATAAATGTGTTGCCATAGCAACGCCCCAAATATGTGGAAAAAGTCAATGGGAAGTAAAATTTTTAGTTTATCATAAGCAAATGAAACTTGGTACACACATCCAGTATGGGCATATGAACAAAAAAGCCAATTGTGACCACCCCCTATCTATAAATGTGTTGCCATAGCAACACCCCAAATATGTGGAAAAAGTCAATAGGAAGTGAAAATTTTAGTTTGTAAGCAAATGAAACTTGGTACACACATCCAGTATGGGCTTATGAACAAAAAAGCCAAAGGTGACCACACCCTATCACACACGGGAAGGCGGCCATTTTGAATTGAATATCTGATTTGCCTTAGAATACACCTCTCTTTTAAAAAAACAGTACCTTGACTTTCTCGCCTTAGCCCAAGCATAATCTATTATTTTCAAAAGTTCAGACAGCTCCCAGGAAAACCAGGGATTGTGGAGACCTTTAACTCTAAATTACAAGGTGGTGTAGCAGGCCCCAGCAGTAGCACAGGCCCGAGGTGATGAAGCAGGATCCAGCCAGAAGAAGATTCAAGCAGTAGCACAGGCCTGGTTATTTGACATTACTGTGAAGTTTACGCTTTAAAGCACAAAATGCAATCCTCCGAGTACATGACTCCCCGCGGTCTCAAGGGAGGCGAGGGTCTTTATCGCCGCTTGCGGCTTTAATTATTATTATTCTGCTCTTTGAGGGCAAATTTGACCCCCTGAACATGCACGAAAACTCAGGAAACTTTGCCCAAAATTCAAGCCCGGCGAAAAATTTATAGAAATGAAGTCCGCAAGAAATAATATGAAAAAATGACTCAGTGGCGACCCCTAGAAAAGTCAAAATACATTGGCCTATGGAAAGTGAAAGTAACTTTTTTCCAACGTAGAAAAATGAAACTTGGTACATCCATAGGACACCTCAGGGCAAATATAAAAGTCTATGACAGCCACACCCTAAACTCAACAGGAAGTCCGCCATGTGGGGTGGAACGCGCGGCCACTAAAATCGCACTCCTCGCGCAAAATGATTCAACTCATCGTGTTTTTATCTAAATGGCCCCAAATTTGGTGAGTATCATCTAGACACGTGTGTCAACCAAAGTTATAACTTTGTTGTAGATATCTTATCGGGTATGGGTGTGGCAAGCCTGTAACGAGGTGGCCATTTTTGTGAAAATAAAATGTCTCTTAACTCTCAAACGCCTTCTCGGATCAAGTCGGACCCAAAAAGGCGTTTGTGCACATTCATGACCTGAACACAAAAATATGTAAATAAAGGGTTATCTTTAGAAATGGCTCTCCAGCGCCCCTACAAACTTATAATAGGACCCAAGAATTTAGTTTGTCATAGAGACTTCAAATTTGGTACACACATCTCTTATGTCATGACGAACATATAAGCCAATGACAACCACCCTCTATCTATAAATGTGTTGCCATAGCAACGCCCCAAATATGTGGACAAAGTCAATGGGAAGTGAAAATTTTAGTTTATCATAAGCAAATGAAACTTGGTACACACATCCAGTATGGGCTTATGAACAAAAAGCCAATGGTGACCACCCCTATCTATAAATGTGTTGCCATAGCAACGCCCCAAATATGTGGACAAAGTCAACAGGAAGTGAAAATTTTAGTTTGTCGTAAGCAAATGAAACTTGGTACACACATCCAGTATGGGCTTATGAACAAAAAAGCCAATGGTGACCACACCCTATCACACACGGTAAGGCGGCCATTTTGAATTGAATGTGAGAATCTTCTTAGAATACACCTCTCTTTTAAAAAACAGTCCTTTGTTTTTCTCGCCTTAGCCAAGCATAATCTATTATTTTCAAAAGTTCAGACAGCTCCCAGGAAAACCAGGGATTGTGGAGACCTTTAACTCTAAATTACAAGGTGGTGTAGCAGGGCCAGTAGCACAGGTCCGAGGTGATGAAGCAGGATCCAGTCAGAAGAAGATTCAAGCAGTAGCACAGGCCTGGTTATTTAACATTACTGTGAAGTTTACGCTTTAAAGCACAAAATGCAATCCTCCGAGTACATGATTCCCGCGGTCTCAAGGAGGCGAGGGTCTTTATCGCCGCTATGCGGCTTTAATTAGACCGAGCCGGTGATAACCGGAAGGGTCTATTATTTCTGATAGCGTCCGTTATTATTATTAGGCCCGAGCCGGTGATGGCCGGGAGGGCCTATTGTTTTTGCTCGGATTTTTTTTTTTTTTTTTTTTTTTATCTTTCTTGTCGACCTATGATCCTAAATTTGACCCAGTGAACATGCACGAAAAGTCATTATATTGGTCCCAGACTTCAAGCTCAGCGAAAAATTTATGTATTTGAAGTCGCCGAAAAAATACGAAAAATGACTCAGTGGCGACCCCTACAAAATCAAAATACATTGGGCCTATGGAAAGTGAAAGTAACTTTTTTCCAACGTAGAAAAATGAAACTTGGTATATCCATAGGACACCTCAGGCAAACAGAAAAGTCAATGACAGTCACACCTAAACTTAACAGGAAGTCCGCCATGTGGGGTGAAACGCGACCACTAAAATCGCACTCCTTGCGCAGAAAGATGCAAATCATTGTGTTTTAATCTAAATGGCCCCAAATTTGGTGAGTATCATCTAGACACGTGTGCCAACCAAAGTTGTGACTTTGTTGTTGATATCTTATCGGGTATGGGTGTGGCAAGCCTGTAACGAGGTGGCCATTTTTGTGAAAATAAAACGTCTCTTAACTCTCAAACGGCTTCTCGGATCGAGTTGGACCCAAAAGGCGTTTGTGCACATTCATGACCTGAACACAAAAATATGTAAATAAAAGGGTTATCTTTAGAAATGGCTCTCCAGCGCCCCTACAAACTTATAATGGACCCAAGAATTTAGTTTGTCATAGAGACATAAAATTTGTACACACATCTCTTATGTCATGACGAGCATAAAAGCCAATGACAACCACCCCCTATCTATAAATGTGTTGCCATAGCAACGCCCCAAAAAATGTGAAAAAAGTCAATGGGAAGTGAAATTTTTAGTTTGTTGTAGGCAAATAAAACTTGGTACACACATCCACCATGGGCTTATGAACAAAAAGCCAATGGGGACCACACTATCACACACAGGAAGGCGGCCATTTTGAATTGAAAATTTGGTCCGACTTAGAATACACCTCTTTTTTAAAAAACAACAAAAAATAGCTGCTTCATTCCACAGACACCAAACTTGGGCAAAATGAGCTAAACACATGTATGTAAATGAGACAAGTGTTTTTCTAGACTTTTTTGCTCGAGTTATATTTTTTTTTATTATAATTCGTATATATTTTTTATTATAATTTTTCTGCAAAATGATTCTCAATTTGACCCAGTAAACCAACAACTAAAAGTCATTTTTATTGGTCCCAGACTTCAAGCCCGGCGAAAAATTTATGTATTTGAAGTCCCCGAAAAAAAAAATGAAAAATGACTCAGTGGCGACCCCTAGAAAAGTCAAAATACATTGGGCCTATGGAAAGTGAAAGTAACTTTTTTCCAACGTAGAAAAATGAAACTTAGTACATCAATAGGACACCTCAGGGCAAACAGAAAAGTCTATGACAGCCACACCCTAAACTAAACAGGAAGTCCGCCATGTGGGGTGAAACGCATGGCCACTAAATCGCACCTGCGCAAGAAGATGCAAATCATTGTGTTTTAATTTAAATGGCCCCAAATTTGGTGAGTATCATCTAGACACGTGTGCCAACCAAATTTGTGACTTTGTTGTTGATATCTTATCGGGTATGGGTGTAGCAAGCCTGTAACGAGGTGGCCATTTTTGTGAAAATAAAACGTCTCTTAACTCTCAAACGCCTTCTCGGATCGAGTTGGAACCAAAAGGCGTTTGTGCACATTCATGACCTGAACACAAAGATATGTAAATAAAAGGGTTATCTTTAGAAATGGCTCTCCAGCGCCCCTACAAACTTATAATGGGACCCAAGAATTTAGTTTGTCATAGACACATAAAATTTGGTACACACATCTCTTATGTCATGACGAGCATAAAAGCCAATGACAACCACCCCCTATCTATAAATGTGTTGCCATAGCAACCCCAAAAATGTGAAAAAGTCAATGGGAAGTGAAATTTTTAGTTTGTTGTAGGCAAATGAAACTTGGTACACATATCCACCATGGGCTTATGAACAAAAAGCCAATGGGGACCACACCCTGTCACACACGGGAAGGCGGCCATTTTGAATTGAAAATTTGGTCCGACTTAGAATACACCTCTTTTTAAAAACAACAAAAATAGCTGCTTCATTCCACAGACACCAAACTTGGGCAAAATGAGCTAAACACATGTATGTAAATGAGACAAGTGTTTTTCTAGACTTTTTGCTCGAGTTATATTTTTTTATTATAATTCGTATATATTTTTCATTATAATTTTTGCAAAATGATTCTCAATTTGACCCAGTAAACCAACAACTAAAAGTCATTTTATTGGTCCCAGACTTCAAGCCCGGCGAAAAATTTATGTATTTGAAGTCCCCGAAAAAAATGAAAAATGACTCAGTGGCGACCCCTAGAAAAGTCAAAATACATTGGGCCTATGGAAAGTGAAAGTAACTTTTTCCAACGTAGAAAAATGAAACTTAGTACATCAATAGGACACCTCAGGGCAAACAGAAAAGTCTATGACAGCCACACCCTAAACTAAACAGGAAGTCCGCCATGTAGGGTGAAACGCATGGCCACTAAAATCGCACCCCTTGCGCAAAAGATGCAAATCCTTGTGTTTTAATTTAAATGGCCCCAAATTTGGTGAGTATCATCTAGACACGTGTGCCAACCAAATTTGTGACTTTATTGTTGATATCTTATCGGGTATGGGTGTGGCAAGCCTGGAGGTGGCCATTTTTGTGAAAATAAAATGTCTCTTAACTCTCTAACGCCTTCTCGGATCAAGTCGGACCCAAAAGGCGTTTGTGCACATTCATGACCTGAACACAAAGATATGTAAATAAAGGGTTATCTTTAGAAATGGCTCTCCAGCGCCCCTACAAACTTATAATGGGACCCAAGAATTTAGTTTGTCATAGAGACATGGAATTTGGTACACAAATCTCCTATGTCATGAGCATAAAAGCCAATGACAACCACCCCCTATCTATAAATGTGTTGCCATAGCAACGTCCCAAATATGTGGAAAAAGTCAAAAGGAAGTGAAAATTTTAGTTTGTCGAGGCAAATGAAACTTGGTACACACATCCAGTATGGGCTTATGAACAAAAAAGCCAAAGGGGACCACACCGTATCACACACAGGAAGGCGGCCATTTTTAATTGAAGATGTGAACCGACTTAGAATACAACCTCTCTTTTAAAAAACAACAGAAAATAGCTGCTTCATTCCACAGACACCAAACTTGGGCAAAATGAGCTAAACACGTGTGTAAAATAGACAGGCGTTTTTCTTTGTCGTTTTTGCTCGAGGTATATTTTATTTTATTATAATTTGGTATATATTTTTTATTATAATTTTTCTGAAAATGATTTTCAATTTGACCCAGTAAACGTGCAACTAAAAGTCATTTTTATTGGTCCCAGACTTCAAGCCCGGCAAAAATGTATGTATTTGAAGTCCCTGAAAAAAATATGAAAAATGACTCAGTGGCGACCCTAGAAAAGTCAAAATACATTGGTTCTATGGAAAATGAAAGTAAATTTTTCCAATGTAGAAATACAAAACTTGGTACATCCATAGGACACCTTAGGGCAAACAGAAAAGTTTATTACAGCCATACCGTAAACTCAACAGAAAATCTATGTTGGGTGGAATACATGACCACCTAAATCGTACACTTTGTGCTAAAGGGTTTTCATCTAAACAGCTCCAAATTTGCTTTAAAGCACGACATGCAATCCTCCGAATATATGTGTCCCCGCGGTCTCAAGGGAGGCGAGGGCCTTTATCGCCGCTTGCGGCTTTAATTATTCTTCTTCTGCTCTTTGAGGGCAAATTTGACCCCCTGAACATGCACGAAAACTCAGGAAACTTTGCCCAAAATTCAAGCCCCGAAAAATTTATTGAAATGAAGTCCGCAAGAAAAAATATGAAAAAATGACTCAGTGGCGACCCCTACAAAAGTCAAAATACATTGGGCCTATGGAAAGTGAAAGTAACTTTTTTCCAACGTAGAAAAATGAAACTTGGTACATCCATAGGACACCTTAGGGCAAATATAAAAGTCTATAACAGCCACACCCTAAAGTCAACAGGAAGTCCGCCGTGTGGGGTGGAACACGCGGCCACCTAAATCGCACTCCTCGCGCAAAATGATTCAATTCATCGTGTTTTTATCTAAAAGGCCCCAAATTTGGTGAGTATCATCTAGACACGTATGTCAACCAAAGCTATCACTTTGTTGTAGATATCTTATCGGGTATGGGTGTGGCAAGCCTGTAACAAGGTGGCCATTTTTGTGAAAATAAAATGTCTCTTAACTCTCAAACGCCTTCTCGGATCAAGTTGGACCCAAAAAGGCGTTTGTGCACATTCATGACCTGAACACAAAAATATGTAAATAAAAGGGTTATCTTTAGAAATGGCTCTCCAGCGCCCCCTACAAACTTATAATGGGACCCAAGAATTTAGTTTGTCATAGAGACTTCAAATTTGGTACACACATCTCTTATGTCATGACAAACATAAAAGCCAATGACAACCACCCCCTATCTATAAATGTGTTGCCATAGCAACGCCCCAAATATGTGGACAAAGTCAATGGAAAGTGAAAATTTTAGTTTGTCGTAAGCAAATGAAACTTGGTACACAGATCCAGTATGGGCTTATGAACAAAAAAGCCAATGGTGACCACCCCCTATCTATAAATGTGTTGCCAAGGGAGGCGAGGGTCTTTATCGCCGCTTGCGGCTTTAATTATTATTATTATTATTATTCTTCTTCTGCTCTTTGAGGGCAAATTTGACCCCCTGAACATGCACGAAAACTCAGGAAACTTTGTCCAAAATTCAAGCCCGGCGAAAAATTTATTGAAATGAAGTCCGCAAGAAAAAATGTGAAAAAATGACTCAGTGGCGACCCCTGGAAAAGTCAAAATACATTGGGCCTATGGAAAGTGAAAGTAACTTTTTTCTAACGTAGAAAAATGAAACTTGGTACATCCATAGGACACCTCAGGGCAAATATAAAAGTCTATGACAGCCACACCCTAAACTCAACAGGAAGTCCGCCGTGTGGGGTGGAACGCGACCACTAAAATCGCACTCCTCGCGAAAATGATTCAACTCATCGTGTTTTTATCTAAATGGCCCCAAATTTGATGAGTATCATCTAGACACGTGTGCCAACCAAAGTTATAACTTTGTTGTAGATATCTTATCGGGGATGGGTGTGGCAAGCCTGTAACGAGGTGGCCATTTTGTGAAAATAAAATGTCTCTTAACTCTCAAACGCCTTCTCGGATCGAGTCGGACCCAAAAAGACGTTTGTGCACATTCATGACCTGAACACAAAAATATGTAAATAAAAGGGTTATCTTTAGAAATGGCTCTCCAGCGCCCCTACAAACTTATAATGGGAGCCAGAAATTAGTTTGTCATAGAGACTTCAAATTTGGTACACACATCTCTTATGTCATGACGAGCATAAAAGCCAATGACAACCACCCCCTATCTATAAATGTGTTGCCATAGCAACGCCCCAAATATGTGGACAAAGTCAATGGGAAGTGAAAATTTTAGTTTATCATAAGCAAATGAAACTTGGTACACACATCCAGTATGGGCTTATGAACAAAAAAGCCAATGGTGACCACCCCCTATCTATAAATGTGTTGCCATAGCAACGCCCCAAATATGTGGACAAAGTCAATAGGAAGTGAAAATTTTAGTTTGTCGTAAGCAAATGAAACTTGGTAAACTGATCCAGTATGGGCTTATGAACAAAAGCCAATGGTGACCACACCTATCACACACGGGAAGGTGGCCATTTTGAATTGAATATGTGAATCTTCTTAGAATACACCTCTCTTTTAAAAAAACAGTCCTTTGTTTATCTCGCCTTAGCCCAAGCATAATCTATTATTTTCAAAAGTTCAGACAGCTCCCAGGAAAACCAGGGATTGTGGAGACCTTTTACTCTAAATTACAAGGTGGTGTAGCAAGCCCCAGCAGTAGCACAGGCCCGAGGTGACGAAGCAGGATCCAGCCAGAAGAAGATTCAAGCAGTAGCACAGGCCTGGTTATTTGACATTACTGTGAAGTTTACGCTTTAAAGCACAAAATGCAATCCTCCGAGTACATGATTCCCCGCGGTCTCAAGGGAGGCGAGGGTCTTTATCGCCGCTTGCGGCTTTAATTATTCTTCTTCTGCTCTTTGAGGGCAAATTTGACCCCCTGAACATGCACGAAAACTCAGGAAAGTTTGCCCAAAATTCAAGCCCGGCGAAAAATTTATAGAAATGAAGTCCGCAAGAAAAAATATGAAAAAATGACTCAGTGGCGACCCCTGGAAAAGTCAAAATACATTGGGCCTATGGAAAGTGAAAGTAACTTTTTTCCAACGTAGAAAAATGAAACTTGGTACATCCATAGGACACCTCAGGGCAAATATAAAAGTCTATGACAGCCACACCCTAAACTCAACAGGAAGTCCGCCGTGTGGGGTGGAATACGCGGCCACTAAAATCGCACTCCTCGCGCAAAATGATTCAAGTCATCGTGTTTTAATCTAAATGGCCCCAAATTTGGTGAGTATCATCTAGACACGTGTGTCAACCAAAGTTATAACTTTGTTGTAAATATCTTATCGGGGATGGGTGTGGCAAGCCTGTAACAAGGTGGCCATTTTGTGAAAATAAAATGTCTCTTAACTCTAAAACGCCTTCTCGGATCAAGTCGGACCCAAAAAGGCGTTTGTGCACATTCATGACCTGAACACAAAGATATGTAAATAAAAGGGTTATCTTTAGAAATGGCTCTCCAGCGCCCCGTACAAACTTATAATGGGAGCCAAGAATTTAGTTTGTCATAGAGACATGAAATTTGGTACACACATCTCTTATGTCATGACGAGCATAAAAGCCAATGACAACCACCCCCTATCTATAAATGTGTTGCCATAGCAACGCCCCAAATATGTGGACAAAGTCAATGGGAAGTGAAAATTTTAGTTTATCATAAGCAAATAAAACTTGGTACACACATCCAGTATGGGCTTATGAACAAAAAAGCCAATGGTGACCACCCCCTATCTATAAATGTGTTGCCATAGCAACGCCCCAAATATGTGGAAAAAGTCAATGGGAAGTGAAAATTTTAGTTTGTCGTAAGCAAATGAAACTTGGTACACACATCCAGTATGGGCTTATGAACAAAAAAGCCAATGGTGACCACACCCTATCACACACGGGAAGGCAGCCATTTTGAATTGAATATCTGATTTGCCTTAGAATACACCTCTCTTTTAAAAAACAGTACTTTGATTTTCTCGCCTTAGGCCAAGCATAATCTATTATTTTCAAAAGTTCAGACAGCTCCCAGGAAAACCAGGGATTGTGGAGACCTTTAACTCTAAATTACAAGGTGGTGTAGCAGGCCCCAGCAGTAGCACAGGCCTGGTTATTTGACATTACTGTGAAGTTTACGCTTTAAAGCACAAAATGCAATCCTCCGAGTGCATGATTCCCCGCGGTCTTAAGGGAGGCGAGAGTCTTTATCGCCGCTTGCGGCTTTAATTAGACCCGAGCCGGTGATAACCGGAAGGGTCTATTATTTCTGATAGCGTCCGTTATTATTATTATTATTATTATTATTATTATTATTATTATTATTCTGCTCTTTGAGGGCAAATTTGACCCCCTGAACATGCACGAAAACTCAGGAAACTTTGCCCAAAATTCAAGCCCGCGAAAAATTTATAGAAATGAAGTCCGCAAGAAAAATATGAAAAATGACTCAGTGGCGACCCCTGGAAAAGTCAAAATACATTGGGCCTATGGAAAGTGAAAGTAACTTTTTTCCATCGTAGAAAAATGAAACTTGGTACATCCATCGAACACCTCAGGGCAAATATAAAAGTCTATGACAGCCACACCTAAACTCAACAGGAACTCCGCCAGTGTGGGGTGGAGCAGCGACCACTAAATCGCACTCCTCGCGCAAAATGATTCAACTCATCGTGTTTTTATCTAAATGGCCCCAAATTTGGTGAGTATCATCTAGACACGTGTGTCAACCAAAGTTATAACTTTGTTGTAGATATCTTATCGGGGATGGGTGTGGCAAGCCTGTAACGAGGTGGCCATTTTGTGAAAAATAAAATGTCTCTTAACTCTCAAACGCCTTCTCGGATCAAATCGGACCCAAAAAGGCATTTGTGCAGATTCATGACCTGAACACAAAAATATGTAAATAAAAGGGTTATCTTTAGAAATGGCTCTCCAGCGCCCCCTACAAACTTATAATGGGACCCAAGAATTTAGTTTGTCATAGAGACATGAAATTTGGTACACACATCTCTTATGTCATGACGAACATAAAAGCCAATGACAACCACCCCCTATCTATAAATGTGTTGCCATAGCAACGCCCCAAATATGTGGACAAAGTCAATGGGAAGTAAAAATTTTAGTTTGTCGTAAGCAAATGAAACTTGGTACACACATCCAGTATGGGCTTATGAACAAAAAAACCAATGGTGACCACCCCCTATCTATAAATGTGTTGCCATAGCAACGCCCCAAATATGTGGACAAAGTCAATAGGAAGTGAAAATTTTAGTTTGTCGTAAGCAAATGAAACTTGGTACACACATCCAGTATGGGCTTATGAACAAAAAAGCCAATGGTGACCACACCCTATCACACACGGGAAGGCGGCCATTTTGAATTGAATATCTGATTTGCCTTAGAATACACCTCTGTTTTAAAAAACAGTACTTTGTTTTTCTCGCCTTAGCCCAAGCATAATCTATTATTTTCAAAAGTTCAGACAGCTCCCAGGAAAACCAGGGATTGTGGAGGCCTTAAACTCTAAATTACAAGGTGATGTAGCAGGCCCCAGCAGTAGCACAGGCCCGAGGTGATGAAGCAGGATCCAGCCAGAAGAAGATTCAAGCAGTAGCACAGGCCTGGTTATTTGACATTACTGTGAAGTTTACGCTTTAAAGCACAAAATGCAATCCTCCGAGTACATGATTCCCGCGGTCTCAAGGAGGCGAGGGTCTTTATCGCCGCTATGCGGCTTTAATTATTATTATTATTCTGCTCTTTGAGGGCAAATTTGACCCCCTGAACATGCACGAAAACTCAGGAAACTTTGCCCAAAATTCAAGCCCGGCGAAAAATTTATAGAAATGAAGTCCGAAAGAAATAATATGAAAAAATGACTCAGTGGCGACCCCTGGAAAAGTCAAAATACATTGGCCTATGGAAAGTGAAAGTAACTTTTTCCAACGTAGAAAAATGAAACTTGGTACATCCATAGAACACCTTAGGGCAAATATAAAAGTCTATGACAGCCACACCCTAAAGTCAACAGGAAGTCCGCCGTGTGGGGTGGAACGCACGGCCACTAAAATCGCACTGCTCGCGCAAAATGATTCAACTCATCGTGTTTTTATCTAAATGGCCCCAAATTTGGTGAGTATCATCTAGACACGTGTGTCAACCAAAGTTATAACTTTGTTGTAGATATCTTATCGGGTATGGGTGTGGCAAGCCTGTAACGAGGTGGCCATTTTGTGAAAATAAAACGTCTCTTAACTCTCAAACGCCTTCTCGGATCGAGTGGGATGCAAAAGGCATTTGTGCACATTCATGACCTGAACACAAAAATATGTAAATAAAAGGGTTATCTTTAGAAATGGCTCTCCAGCGCCCCTACAAACTTATAATGGGACCCAAGAATTTAGTTTGTCATAGAGACTTCAAATTTGGTACACACATCTCTTATGTCATGACGAACATAAAAGCCAATGACAACCACCCTCTATCTATAAATGTGTTGCCATAGCAACGCCCCAAATATGTGGACAAAGTCAATGGGAAGTGAAAATTTTAGTTTATCATAAGCAAATGAAACTTGGTACACACATCCAGTATGGGTTTATGAACAAAAAGCCAATGGTGACCACCCCTATCTATAAATGTGTTGCCATAGCAACGCCCCAAATATGTGGACAAAGTCAATGGGAAGTGAAAATTTTAGTTTGTCGTAAGCAAATGAAACTTGGTACACACATCCAGTATGGGCTTATGAACAAAAAAGCCAATGGTGACCACACCCTATCACACACGGGAAGGCGGCCATTTTGAATTGAATATCTGATTTGCCTTAGAATACACCTCTCTTTTAAAAACAGTACTTTGATTTTCGCCTTAGCCCAAGCATAATCTATTATTTTCAAAAGTTCAGACAGCTCCCAGGAAAACCAGGGATTGTGGAGACCTTTAACTCTAAATTACAAGGTGGTGTAGCAGGCCCCAGGAGTAGCACAGGCCCGAGGTGATGAAGCAGGATCCAGCCAGAAGAAGATTCAAGCAGTAGCACAGGCCTGGTTATTTGACATTACTGTGAAGTTTACGCTTTAAAGCACAAAATGCAATCCTCCGAGTACATGATTCCCCGCGGTCTCAAGGGAGGCGAGGGTCTTTATCGCCGCTTGCGGCTTTAATTTTTATTATGTTCCTTTTCACCTGTGGCCAGTCTCCGTTGGGCAGCTGCTTGTAGATGAGCAGCTGGACTCCTCGTTCAACGGCCCGTCTGTCCGGATATCTGATAGTTCACAAGACATATATAATTACAATACGATCTCTTTATATAATGTACAAATTAAAAAATAGGTACCACACACACATGTTTAATTATTTTATGTGCAGTATGTAATTATAAGTTCAGCTGTGTGAATGTTGTTTAAGTGAAACCTTTTTGTTTTATGTTTTTGTGGTATATGTCAATACTGCAGAAATTTACAGCGGTATTCTGGGTTTATAAAGTAGAAAACTGTTCAGACAGAGGGCCCTAAATGTCTTGGCCTTGATCTCATTTACCTGGCTGCCATGAGGCCCAGCAGAGCCCAGCAGGTGTTGTGGATCTGTGCTGAGCTGCTCTGGACATATTGACGCTGCTCACACGACAAGTCCTCGCCCCAGCCTCCATCCTCCCTCTGTCGGTCCAACAGGAACTGACAGGCCCTCTGTACCTCGGCACACGCACATCTGGAACAGGTTCAGACGAACACATACTGACATGTGTAATAATAATAATTACCTCCATTTGTTTACTTCTTCATAGATTGTTGCCTTGCTAATGTCATGTCTGGGTTGCAAGACTCATTTTTTTACTTGAATGCAATAAATGTTTTGGTTGAAAAAATGAGAATCATGTGAGAGAATTGTGATCTCAATTCCCATGTACAAAAATCCTGATTCACATTTTAACAAGAATCGTGCAGCACTAGATTCAGGTTCTGGTAAAGTTTTCAGAAACTTGATCTACAAGGACCAGCGAGCCTGACGAGAGTTTAGGTTAACGCACATGTTCACCACTAAACTATTGTTCAATAGTGCAAACTATTTTAACAGCAAATTATACAAAAAACACCAGTAGTGTGGCGCCATCATAAGGCCATGCAGGTAATTGTCAGAATTATTCTTGTTTAGGTCAGTGTGATGGCTGAGACTGAACTTGTTCGACAGTGCTTTGTCTGGTTTACAGTTGCTGACTGTGAGTCCGAGACAGTCTGTTTATTAGTCAGAGAGCTCCTGTACTTAGATTTTATGATTTCCATCTCACAGAGAAAAGTGGACCCATAGTAAGTAAGCACTTACTGTTTGTGCACTTTCAGTAAGGAGAGGAAACCTCTTCCTGTCTCACTATAACCTATACTTTCTGAACTTGTAAAGATCCTCAGCTCTGGTTCTTTCCTTCAAGTGCAGAAGGGTGAGAAAATCCTCGTTTGTGTTGGAATCCTGGAAAGTCATCCTCACAAACACAACAGGCTGAGCAGATAAAACAAACACAGAGTTTTGAACTGCAGTCAAGCCATCCCCCTTTTACAAAACACCAGTCCAGCCAGCCCTGTCTTGATTTCGGAGGGCTTCTGTTTTAGATGCTTTACGGAACAAGGTAACGAGACGTCCTCCTGAACTGATAAATGTCAGTTTTATACATTTTCATCTCTCAATGACTGCGTCTGTTAATGCAATTTTATCAGTTAACGTAAAAGCTTCTGACTCAGTTTTCAAGGTAAAGACGTTTCGTCTCTAATTCCAAGAGAATTTATCAATTCTGATTCTTTAATTCCAAAAGTTTCTTAAAAGCTTTTATTTCAACCTTTTTTTCAAGATGTCGTGGATGACTAAAAACCTTCACAGACATTTATCAGTTAACGTTCAGTTTTTATCCAAAATATTTCTAATTCACAAACTTATTAATTAATTCTAACTATATTTTACAGTTTTGAAACTTTAACTTGGAAATATTTTATATAAAAATTTAATATTTACTGAAAAACCTAAAATATAACCTAAAAACCAAAAATAAATAATATCTTTGTTTGAGTTGCCACTGTTTTCTTTTCTCAGACTGTTTCTGATGCACTTCATTCATTTGTTTCAGTTTTGATTGTATTTTTCAGTTTTGTTTTACTGTATTTTGTAACTTTTTACAAAAATAAACAGGGCTAAACAGGATTATTACAACAAAAAAACTAAGGGAAATATGAAAGCAACATGTTAAACAACATTATAGATGTAGCAAAATAATTTTACTTTTTTATTAATGAAGGGGCAAATATTGCTAAATCTGTAAAAAAGTTAAACCAAAAAACAAATGTTAACAACAAAATGGGAAGTAAAATATTGTATTCAATGTTTCAGTCTTACTGAAAGTGCTTACTATGTGTCCGCTTTTCTCTGTGAGATGGAAATTATAAAATCTACATGAGCTCTGTCTAATAAATAGACTGTCTCCAACAGTGTTGGTTAAAGTGGTCACACTACAGACCTGTGTCATTGCATTCTCAGTTTTCTAAAATTCTTGAAAAAAGGTTTACATTATTATATTTATATATATATAATTACACATAATTGTAGAGAAAACGTGATTTGTTAGAATCAGTGTCATGTGATTCTCTGTCAGAGCAGCACCTGAAATACCTCCTTTGGCCACATGGTGGAGTCAGAGAGCTGACAGTGACTGCTGCTCTGACACAACTAGACTGTGATAGGGAGGGTCTGCAGTGGCCCTCAGTGGAGAACCAAAGCAACTAAAGCTTCCAATAGTTGAGTCAAAAGGTTTATTACAAAATCCTCTATTAATGCCACAATGTTAGTTTCAAAGTTAGATTTAATTTGGACTTCTTTAAGACGAGGAAAATGGCCGAAGACAGCAGAATTGTAATGCTGGTGTTTTCTGACTCCAACAGCAGCACACAGATATACTAACAGTTTATTTTATCAAGAGAGAACAGATACTAAAAAGATAGGGTATTAAAGGCCATCTGCATCACCACCTTAAAACTATACTGTGTATGACACAGGTTTATGAAAAACATTCATCTATTGCATCACTCTTCTATTTAAGAAGCTTGAAGAATTGAAAACACATGTAGCCCTGAAACGTTCAGCAGATTTCCCTGAACATCTTGTGCAACATAAACAAAATGCTTCTTTGCCAAACCCTTCTGTAGTGCACCCAAATGTTCTTGATGTAGGCCTCCTGCTTCTGTCTGTTGCAGTGCTCTGTTTCCACCTATCAGCAGTTGGTCGTCCACCAATGGAAAATAAAAGTAATGAGGAAGTAAATGTTGTCTTTATGAGCAGGGGATGAATAGACTGACTGATGCATTATAGTCAGGAAGTGTAGTGACATTAATGGTTTTGCACTGATAATTTGCTTAAACTTTCCTTAGTTTAGGTAAAGACATTTTTAAGTGAAGGCAGCAATGTGTTCTTCAACTTTTAATTTGAGAAAACGTAATTAGAAATAACCAAATCGGTGAACCACTTCCTCTATCATTGTTGGGGACAAGTGTCTATGGTTAAGATAAACATGCTTCCTAGATACTCTCAAACAAGGTGCTCAGGCACATCAATGGTTGGCTGAGCAACTTCATATGGAACAAAAAGAAACCAAAGATTACATTTTCCAGGTTACATCATTCTTTCTCTAAAGAAGGTCTAGATGTATGTAATTTTAAGGTGTATCAGCATCTTATCTGATGTTTATTGCAAAATAGGTTAAGAAGGATCCCCCTTCTGTCTGACTGGGTATTGAAAAATCTATTTGCCTTCTGTCCTATAAAAATATAAAATCTGTAAAGACCTTGTGTAATAAGGTCACCAATAATCACCAACACTATTAAAGTTATTAAAGGTCTATCTTAACACCCTTCATCCACACCATATCTTGCTCTACCCATTACCTCTGACTTTGAACCAGGTAGGACTGACAAAGGTTACAATGTTTGGACACACAAGGAGATCAGGAAAATGTGAGATCTGTTTGTGGAGTCTTGCGTGTGCTCATTTGAATCTTCCCAACAGTTACTACTTTAGATATCTTAAAGTCCAAGATTTCAAATTTAAGAAAACCACACTTACTTCTGACACCACATTATCACCAACAGAGAAGATACTCAAGTGCCTCCCAGAAGCTTTGTGGCTTGTCAACATGTAGTTTGGCATATTCCAGTCTAGCTTTTTTATGATTTGTTTTCAACAATGGTGTCCTCCTTGGTCGTCTCCAATGTAATCCACTTTGGCTCAAACAACGACGGATGGTGCGATCTGACACTGATGTTCCTTGAGCATGGAGTTCACCTTGGATCTCTTTAGAAGTCTTTCTGGGCTCTTTTGTTACCATTCGGATTATCTGTCTCTTTGATTTGTAATCAATTTTCCTCCTGCGGCCACTTCCAGGGAGGTTGGCTACATTCCCATGGGTCTTAAATTTCTGAATAATATGTGCAACTGTAGTCACAGGAACATCTAGCTGCTTGGAGATGGTCTTATAGCCTTTACCTTTATCATGCTTGTCTATAATCTTCTTTCTATTCTCCTGCGACAACTCTTTCCTTCGCTTCCTCTGGTCCGTGTTGAGTGTGGTACACACCATGTCACCAGACAACACAGTGACTACCTGAAGCCCTATAAATAGGCCCACTGACTGATTACAAGATTGTACACACCTGTGATGCTAATTAGTGCACACACCTTGAATTAAAATGTCCATTTGGTCACATTATTTACAGTCTTTTCTAGGGGTACCATCAATTTTGTCCAGGCCTGTTTTATGAGTTTATTTTTTTTAATAATTCCGTTGAAGCATGGTGGAAAAGCAATGTCTGACTTTTATTGGTTAAGATTTATAGAATTTTTATCTATTATTACTTTTGTCAGAATAAAGTTTTTTCTGTGACCATTGTGAGTTTTTCTTTCATTGACCGAAGGATACCAACATTTTTGTCCACTTGTGTAAGTCAAATTGTGTTGTATCTAATAAAAGAAGTAGAGTTCATATTCAGCTTAAACTCATATTTATTTCAAAATTCATATTTATCCAGTTAATGGTTTCTGCATACATTAAAGTTTCAGGGTACTCGGTGCTCTTGCACAGATTTTAGACATTTTGAGAGCCCATAAGCAACCATTGTCAAAATCAAAATAAACTGAACAAACAAGAATATTTACAGTATGTGAATTTGATTAAAGTACTCACAAAATGACATCAAAGGAAAAAAAGAGTCAGCACTTTATTTCTAGCTTGCTTTATGTAAATACTCACCCATCTGAAAAAACAAACTCACAATTGTGTTACTCCTGCTGCCCTCGCTTCACTTTCTTATGTTATATACTGCAGCAGTGTCAATAACATACTTCTCAACATGTGCCTTCTTCTGCACAAATCCCTTTTGCAGATAACCTCTTGAGAACCAGCTTGAGAATCCTCTTGAAGTTGATGCCAAAAAAGCATCTGAAAAACACAGTATTATATTTCAGAGTTGTTATATAGTTTGGTAATATAAAACCAAAAAATCAAATCTGCTGACAGAACGAAACAGATGATCTAACAAACAATAACACAGTTTATGAAATGTTCTAAAAAAAAAAGGATGGTTACCCCTTCATCCTGCCTAAAACTTTGAGTAAACAAATGAAAGGTGTGCAGAGGCTATAGCTCAACACACAAATATTAACAAAAGTTTAAAATCTAAAAAAATATATTACTTGTTGAATAATGTTATTTCTGCCAAATAGTGCAGCATAGTAACAAATTGCACAAGCTTAATGCTAAAGCTAACTGCTAGATTTACTGATTAGCTTGTATTTAACAATAGTAAATAAAATATGATTACAAAATTAAGCAAACATTACCCCCCAAAAATAGAATGTGCTTCAACTTACCGTGTGATTTCTCAAATGCGTTGGATTGACAATAATATTCCTTGAGACTGTGAAACGACGCCAGAACTTCTCTGCAAATGTCTTCTTTGAAAGTACTGAAGGCTATGCAGTATTACTGTAATTTTACAGCCTATAAACTATAATTCAAATTTCACTCCCAGAATGCAACACAATTTACAGTACTTTACAGTATTTTTTTGGAAAATGCCATAGATTGTATAATAAATGCCCAAAAGCCCTTAATGTTCCCAGAATGCATTTCTATTTTTGCTGTTTTTTAACAGCAATTTCTTACAGATCAGGACAGTTTTCACGGCTCACTGACAGACACACCTGTAACACTGTCCCGTCACGGCTCCGGGACGAGAGGGTGTGGAGCACGGCTCTCGGTAAATGGCCACTGCGCTTTAAATTAAAAGTTTAACTTATCTTTCTCTGAGTTGTCTAATAACAACACGTGTGTTTTTGTTTAAATCAACTACAACTGATGCTTTACTTTGGTGACATTACTTAGCATTAGCATTAGCAGCCCATGATAAAAGACAAAATAAAGAGTTTGCTGTGTTATCGACTGTATCAATAACACACACAATCAAGTGATTGTGAGAGTGAAGCCCATCTCTCGGCCTCCAACAGGTAAAAACGTATTTTAAGACGGGTCGGACTGTGTTATGAAATAATAACTAACTCAGAGATGGTTCAGCTTGTTTACGCTGCGCCCGTTATGCTCCAGTCGTTAAAGGGGGTTTACTCGCTGGAGTGTGTTTATGAGCTGAAAACAGTCCTGAGGAATTGTGGAGACTGAGGGACAAATGGGAAAGTAAGTTCTGCTAAACTGTTGTCCTTGTATTTAGTCTACTGTCATTGTGGACTGATTTATCAAAGGATGGAGCGAATGAACACCGTTTAACTGTGAGAAGGTTAAACAGTGTAAGTAAGCTGTTGTGAAGTATGTTATTTGTTATCTTGTAAATACATTCCCCTTGAGTTCACAGGTGAAATTAAACATTAAAACATCTAAATTGACAAAATATCAACTGAGCTTCCTCTGGCATGCACACTCAAAAAAAAAAAAAAAAAAACTTTAATTTAACAATGAACCAGTTCTGGACACGCCCTGAAAATGAGTGCGTCATCCTAAGCACTGGTTTCACACCATGAAGCTCTTGTCCAAAGTTAGAGAGGCCAGGTTGAGATGGTTTAGAAAACATTCAGATAAGGGAGTGAATACATCAGTCAAGGATGCTGAGGTTAGAGCTGTCAGGCAGGAAGCCGAGAGGACGACCAAAGAGGAGGTTTATGGATGTGGTGATAGAGGACATAAAGATAGTGCGAGAGAAAAGGATGCAGGGGGTAGGGCAAGATGGAGGCAGATGATTCACAGCGAAGACCTCTGAAAGGAACAGCACAAAGAAAAAGAATACAACAATACAATACAATACAGTAATATAATGTCATTGTAACTGAAATCCTGAAAAGAATTATCTATATCTATACCTTTTTCAATATAAAATATATATATATATAATTTCCTAAACTGTAACGAGAAGTTACCAAAAAAAAAAGAAGTCCATTCATCTTAACCATAGACACTGCCCAATAATGATATGCTGTAATCCTCTTCTCCGCAGCAAGTCTTTTCTCCAAAACCGTCTGGTCTGCCGCAGTAATGCATGTAGAGTGACTTTCAAGTGTTCAAATAATTATGTCTAAAGTCTCAGCAAACTTAGAGAACTTCTCCTCCATTATCCGAGTTACCTCCAGGATCAGAGCTGTAGTGTCAACATTCACATCAGTTTAAAAACAATGGTGGCTTTATTTCACTGTATTTCACTCACTTAAATAGAATGGAGAGCATTTTGTACTAGCTGTAGCTGGTGGACAGTGTTTTTAGGAAGACCAAAGAGGAGAGCCTTACAAAAGTCCATTCTGTTGGTTCTAAAGGCGTGTATGAGTGTTGCTCTTATTTCACAAAAATCATTTTCTTTCCATAAGAGATCTCAGTATGCTGCTTATTCAGTTCTTATTGAAAAATTTGGATAATTAGAAATTAAAGCACTAAACCCCATGCACAGGACAGTTCTACAGCAATGTAAAGGTTGCATTGCATCCTAAAATATTTTTTTTGCTCCCTCACTTGAGCTGCAGCAATGATTGAAATCATAACTTGTATTATTATTTAAGTCAATTACTACTCAAGCAAAGCACGTAAACAGCTTCTGGACATAGTTATCCAAATCATCATGTATTTCCCATAATTCTTTGCTACCAAAAATAAAAGTAATTTAAACTATAGAAGTGGTATAATCAGTTTATAAATATATAAATATATAATTGATCGATTAAATAAATAAATGAACTAGACTTGCCAACACATGAGCTCTCAGCAGGGCTATAAAGAGGCAATGAAACTACTACATTACCGGTACGGCAATGTGATGAAAATTGCAACTGCTTACCTAACCCGAGCGGTCAGCTGGCCTCAGATAAAGAGTCCTTGTTTCTTACTGGTTGCAACAATGCTATGCAAGACATTAACTATCTTGACGAGTGAGACAACCCCACCAATCTCAGTAATAAATGAATAATAGTTTCTAAGTTACCCTATAAAATGAGAGAAATGTGGAGAGTTGCTTTCTTTGACATTCAGTAGAATCATCTGGCGGGATTGTTAGGTTTTCAGACCTTGTTATTTTTGTAAACAGACAGGCCAAGATAGGCTCAGATCCACTAATGACCCAAATATGACAAGAACATTTAGAACACAGGCAGTGGCGGACTTACCATTAGGCAAGGTAAGGCAATTGCCTAGGGCCCCGAACATGCAAGGGCCCCAACAAGCAGCCCCTTCCCAACTACTATTGCACTTCTTGTTATGATTTTATATTTATAGAAACAATTTAATTTACAATTAAAAAACACCTAAAACATTTACAGAGTCGTTGATCTATACTGTACCCCCCCCCCCTCTCAATACTACAATGGACTATTCCATTCCACGACAGGCTTCTCATTCTGTGTTTGAGTGAGATAGCGGGAATCAAGATGAAGCGGAGTTATTCGAGCAGAGCCGATAAAAGAAAAAATACATTGCCACGTTGCCAAAATTTCTTCACGGCGACGGCGTCATGTACTTCAGCTGCTAACGAGATTGACAAAGAAGAGGACGAGGAGCGGATGAGAAGGACATACAGCCCGTGACAGAACCGGCAATTTGCAGTAATGAGGTGTAGTATTGTGCTAAATAATCACAGTCACAGAGCACACGCATTTAAAACCTGGTTTAAGAGAGATTGTTTACCCTTAATGTACAAAAGACGGGACGTATTTTTTCAATTATAAAGTTTTGAATCCGGGTATATGTTATGAACACTAGCTAGCTAATCTGATTAGCTAGCTAGTGTTCATAACATATACCCGGATGTTAACGGACCACGATTTATTGAGGATTATTAAGGTGTAAATAAGCCACCAAACATCACAACCTAATAATAAGCAAAACTGTTTATTCTGTCATACTAAACTGACAATCAGCTCGGTTAAAATTATTCAGGTGAGCTCAATAAATCACAGTAGTTAATATTGTCAATATATGAGCAACCAGTTATATTTTAAAAATGTTTGGCTGTTGTTTAGCATACAGGGAACAAACAATATTGTTACACTTGTTAACTAACAGCTTTTGAGTAATTCATTGTAATCCATGATGTTCATATGTGATCTGAGCAGTCCATTTCCTGTGAAAAAATATACGACAGAGTGTAGCCAAGTTTCTGATTTCATAATTAAAATGGGGTCAAATGTAAGCAATATGGCTGTAAGCCACTGACAGCTTCATCACTAACCAGTTAATCTATTGACTTAATATTGTGAATCACACCCAAACAAAGGTCATTGTCTTTGGAGTGCGCCATCTGTTGGGTAAACACAGACATTGCAAGGAAAGATAAAATGAATGAGGATTAATTATAATAAAATTTAATTATTTAATAATGGTTTAATAAAAGGGGAGAGGCAGGGAGGGGCCCCTTCTCAAAGGTTGCCTAGGGCCCCAAATTTGCTAAGTCCGCCACTGAACACAGGGCAGGGCATTTGCCACCAGTGTAGGCAAGGCAAGGCAATTTTATTTATATAGCACAATTCATACACTGGATAACTCAAAGTGCTTCACAGGAATAAAAGACAATTTACAAAATTTAGAGAAACATTAGAAAAATTAAAAACATTTTAAAAGAAGAGTTCAGATAAAAAACACTTTAAGTTGTAATGTAGGCGGAGCTAAAGAGGAAGGTTTTTAATCACCCCTTAATCTAAAAGAAAGTAAAAATAAAAGCTATTTAACTGTAATAAAACAAGAAAAAGCAAAAGTATTTATTTATTCATTTACATTTTTTTGTTTAAAAGTGTGGCCCCCACAGCACCTGCTTGTGAAGAAACAAGCTCGCGATGGTGAGAGATTACACTACACACTAAACACTACAACGAGGGTTAGTTTGCTTCTGCTCTTCAGTTTTAAATAATTAAGATAACATTATGTGTTTAAAGTAACCTACAGGTGCTCCGAAGCCATGTTGGACTGACGTGAAACACATAAACACCAGTAGCAGTTCCAACATAAACAACAATAGCTGTCACAACATAACATACCTAGTCACAACTACATTTGCCATTGTGACATACGTAACATACAGAGACAACAGACAATAGCAGGATAACAGCACACGTGGTCACGTGAAGAGATTTTTTCATGGCTTTGTTGGGGGTGGGGGCATTAGAGTAAAGAGTCAGACAGGTGTCAAGTGGCGAACGGTTGGTTTAGGCTGATGATAGGAGGGATGACCAAGGCCCCTGTGAGCGGAAGTAAGGCTGCTGGTGGAATGAGGGAGTACGGGAAGTATCCAGAGGATAAGATAAGACCTAGTTGCAGGCTAGGCTCCTAATCGAGGAGGGGGGGGGATCATAATCAATCAGCTCTGGTTCTCATCGTCAGTTAAGTGTGTGCGTCCATTTCGTGGAGTAACCTTGATGTTTCCAAATCTCTGACTCTGACTCTCGGTGTTGTTTACCTTTTCACAGTCAGTGCTGAGATGTCAGTCAGCTCATCGGACTGTGCATCTCTTTGTTGTAATCCCTTCAGTCTGTCACTCACGTCACAGAAGCACAGTTTAATTTCAGCAGACAGCGGCTGGGTAGATTTAAAGGCAGCTGTCTTACAAATCTTCCAATAGTTTAAGGCAGTCCCTAGACCAATGAGCAGGGACCCCTCTATCATAAGTCCAACAAGAAAAAGCAAATGGGTTCCCCCGGTGCACCCTTCTTTTGTGAAAAAATTGTGTAAATTGCGCTCGGAGACCAGGTAATCACATCCATTTTCGGTTCTTAGTAGTCCAGCCACCAGTGGAGTCAAGAAATAAGAGAAAAAATTAGAATGACGAGACGAGACAGAGAAGCATACACTGATAGCAGAGGGCAGGAGGAGCAGAGGGAGACGTCCGCCAGGTCCGAGAGCAGGAAGTGAAGTGAAGTATTAAAAAATAAATAAATAATAACTGGAGCAAAAACAATAGGCCATCCCGGTCATCACCGGCTCGGGCCTAATAAGACAAAGCAAATACAAGACAAAACACTATTTAAAAATAATAGCCTACTGCACAGTCTACGCTGTCACAACCTGCTCATACACAAACAGATCAAAAACATACAATAATCAAATCAAATATAAAAATCAAATAGAAATTTGTTTTAGGCGCAGTGCCACAGCAGCAGCAGAACATACAGTACACAAACCAACAACTAGAAGTACATATACGTAAATGTACAACATACAACATACATACAGCAACAGTACTGTAACCATACGCAAATACCGCATATCAAATAAATAATTGCAACTGGCTCTGAGCAAAGACATTCTAAAAAAATAAAACCTGGGATTGGCTAAAACTAATCTACAGTAAAAACATATGATAAAAAATAATAAATAAGTAATAATAAAAGACAGACACTAAGGCCTCTTTATTAAGCAGAGTAATGGATGTAGGAATAAAAGAGAGCTTCAGTCGGTTAGTTTTCCATCTGTAGGCTCTGTACCTTCTGCCTGAGGGAAGAAGCTCATACTCTGTAAATAAAATGTGAGAGGGATCTTTAAGAATTCTGTGAGCCAATCTAGACACAGTGCCTTCGTAGATGGACTGTAGAGAAGGCACGTCTTTTTGGTCCGATCACTTTCATCGCTGTTTTTATGATGTTTTGAAGTTTGGATTTTTGATGCACTGAGATAACACCCAACCATGCAGCCATTCCGTATCTGATAATATTTTCTAGAACTGCAGAGTAAAAGACCCACATGCCTGAGCCTGCGGAGGAAGTGCAGTCTTTGGGCCAGTCGCCTGCACAAAAGGCCCACATGTTTATTCATTTTCAGGTTACCATCCAGCAGAAAACCAAGATATTTGAATGTGCCGACCTGCTCAATCACACTTTCACCGATTATAACAGGAGCATGATCTCTCACTGTTCTTGGGTCAAATATCATTATCTTTTTAGTCTTTTTTACATTAAAAACAAGATTGTGTTGGTCACACCAGTTCTTAAAATGGTCATGCGTGTACACAGAAGGGCAGTCATCTTTGTACAGTAGGCTTAAAATGACTGTATTGTCTGAGAACTTAATGACATGATTGCTGCACAGATGGCTTCTGCATCCATTTGTGTACAGTGTAAATAAGAAAGGGGAACTCACACAGCCCTGAGGAACACCTGTGTTAGAGTATTTGATTGGAGAGAGGACACCCTTTACTCTAACTTGCTGTTGTCTGCCTGTTATAAAAGAATAAAATCACTTGATGACAAAGGAGTTCACATTCAAATTAGACAGTTTCTGGACCAGTTGCAGAGGTAACAAGTTTCATACTTGAATTGATGCACACTAATTACAATTCTGATTCGAGACAGTTTTTTACTAATAACTGTACATTTTCACTAATAAATGACCAACTAAAAATGGAGAAATAACATTGATTATTATTCTTTTTTTGTTTTTTTATTTGATGCTGATTAACAGGAAACACATTGTTGAGTCCACAGCTACAGTGAGTTATGGGCCCAGAATGAGCTCCTCTTCAGACTCAGGTTCCATCAGGTTCTGGGTTTGTCTGTACACAACCTAAGTAAGAGTATTCAACCACAAGGAACATGTGAACCTGTGACTCCTCAACATCCGATCATGGCCATTACAAGAATGTTCTTTCACGTTGACTTGTCAGAGCATACAATCTGGTGCTGAGGAGCTCTCCAGTAAAATGTTCATGCAAGGTTGAATACTTTTAGGCAGTGTACAGCTGAATCCCATGAGACCCGGACTTAGAGCCCTCCTTAAACCAAGATTTTAAGAAGGACTTCAAGCCCGGGACCTGAGGTTTCCTGGGAATGAGGTCAGGGTAGTGCTCTTAGGAGGGCAGGCAGAAGAACTTGCCTAATAACTGCCGGAAAGAGCTGAATATGCTGGTCTTCTGAGGCGTCACCAGATGCTTGTAGATGCTGTCCATGACAATTGTGTTGTACTCCGGCACCAAATAAGTGTGCGATTGGACCCATTTCTTCTTTCCACCCTGACAAAGGTCGCTGAACACAGCTTTAGCCACTTTCTTGGTGTGATCTGGATCAACTTGAATGTCCCACTCTGTGATTTTTGACTCCAGCAGCTGCTCCAGAGACCTGCGCCACTCTTTAAAATAGGGTCCTTGTTTTTTCTGGAAGATTAGCAGCGCAATCTCATGAGCCAGGCCTGTGCAGTCGACAACGTCCCACGTGTACCTCGACTGGGTCTTGGGGACTTCCTGTCCAGCAGATGTTGCAACCTTCTGTACAGTTTCCATCAGATCTTTATCCTGAATACTCTGGGCGATAGAGATAGTGGAAGTATAGAGGAGGTTGTCTTCTGGGTGAGTAGTCATGGGCTGGAGAGGAGTGACCATATTGTATACCAGCTTGCAGATTTTCTTTAGACATCTCTGGACTGGGCTTCTCCTGGCCGTCTGCTGCTGCTGTTTGATGATCCATTTTAAAATTCTCTCCATGAAGTTGTCCACTTCTCGTCGAACTTCCCACTTGAACTTTCTCTCTTTTTTTTGTCGTCTCATGAACTTTAAAATGAGGTTGCTGAGCTGCCTGCTGAGACCTTTGTACTGGCCATTGGTGAGGCCCTGGGATACTCTCTCATAGATACAGACCTCACGGCCCTGGCTGTCTGTTGCCTGCTCAGAGACCAGCTTCTTCAGAATATGAGAGGCCTTCTCCATGACCAATTTCAAAGAACCAGCGTGGCTTGTGGTTGTTTGGCAGCACAGTTTGGTCACTAAACGGTAGAAGTTGGCCTTGGTGAAATACAGCAAAAAGAAGGACTTTATCTTCTGGCCACACCCATGGAGGCAGGGATTCTTGGTGGGACCGTCTATCTCATCTATAATGATGTTAATGATGGATGCTGCAATGTCCTCACTATCGTAGCCCAGGATCCTTAGTAAGTCTGCCTGGTCCTTGGCGGTCAACTGGTCCTCTGTAAAGGTTTCCAACTTACTTGCCTCCTTTATAAGGATCTCTTTGACAGTTTCAGTTGCTGCATGGATATCTTTGTCCGGTCTTCTGGTGGCTGCCATTATGGATTGTAGCATGGCCCTGGTGTGGCAGACCATGGCTCTGATCCTGTCACTCGGGGTTTGGTACTCATTCCCCTCACTTACCGCCAGGTGGTTGTCCTGAATTTTGCTGCAGGACAGGACAGAGTTGACCCTGCTCGCCACTTCACTGGTCACCATTTTAAAAAGGTCTTTCATGGACCTGTGGGTGGAGCCTAAAACTGCTTTGAAACTTTCGCAGAGGGTCTTGTGCAGTGCTTTGTGCACAGCCTTCTCTGACACCAGTGGAGCGTGAGTATTTTGCCCAGACAAAGCAATGTCCCTAAAAGCATCCAAAATCAGACTGGATAATGTGGCAATGACCTCCACAAACCGCACCGCCAGGATTCGTTTGGAGTCTTGGTCAGAAATGTCCACAGTGGCCACCATGTCCCAGAAAGAGACAAGGAGTGGCTGAATCGTTTTGGTGGGAATTCTGCAGACAATCTCATTTAGAGGTGAGTCAGTCATTGAACTGACTCTGTGTTCCCTGGACCTCGCTGAAGCCTCTTTCTGTGGGCTTCTAACTGCCTCTTCGATGTCATTGTCCATCATCCAATTTTGGACTTTTTTTGTGGGGCGCTTTTCCTCCCTGGACTTAACTGGAGCATTAGCCCCCATCTCCTCCTTCTCCATGTTTGCGCTGGTGGTCGAGCTCACCAGGTCTTCCGTGATTTTGTCCTTCTCGGCCTCTTTCTCTTTGATGTCAGAGTCTGTCATCAAAAATTGGACTTTTTTTGTGGGGCGCTTTTCCTCCCTGAACTTCACTGGAGCATTAGCCCCCATCTCCTCCTTCTCCATGTTTGCGCTGGTGGTCGAGCTCACCCGGTCTTCCGGGATTTTGTCCTTCTCGGCCTCTGCCTCTTTGATGTCAGAGTCCGTCATCAAAGATTGGACTGTTTTTGTGGGGTGCTCTTCCTCCCTGGACTTCACTGGAGCATTAGCCTTTGTCTTCTCCGTCTCCATGTCTGCGCTGGTGGTTGATCTCACCAGGTCTTCCAGGATTTTGTCCATCTCGGCCTCTGCCTCTTCAATGTCAGAGTCCGTCATACAAGATTGGACTTTTGTTGTGGGGCACTCATCCTCCCTGGACTTCACTGGAGCGTTAGCCTTCGTCTCCTCCGTCTCCATGTCTGCGCTGGTGGTTGATCTCACCAGGTCTTCCAGGATTTTGTCCATCTCGGCCTCTGCCTCTTCAATGTCAGAGTCCGTCATACAAGATTGGACTTTTGTTGTGAGGGGCTCTTCCTCCCTGGACTTCACTGGAGCGTTAGCCTCTGTCTCCTCCGTCTCCATGTCTGCGCTGGTGGTCAATCTCACCAGGTCTTCCGGTATTTTGTCCATCTCGGCCTCTGCCTCTTTGATGTCAGAGTCCGTCATCAAAAATTGGACTGTTTTTGTGGGCTGCTCTTCCTCCCTGGACTTCACTGGAGCGTTAGCCTTCGTCTCCTCCGTCTCCATGTCTGTGCTGGTGGTTGATCTGGGGCTGCTCATTTTTTAATAGCTTTAGCCTCTATTATATTTTCTCTTTCTGACTTTTAGCTGGGGAGTAACTGTGTATTGTTTGGTGCTTACTCTAAACAGTATTTGTTCTAATAAATTATTTCTGTGAAGCTGCTCAAACCTTTGTGTTTTCTGAAGCTGGTTGTTCCTTCCTCTCTGCTCCGTCTGTATCTGAACTTCAACTGAAGAAATCCTGAAGTCTCTCTATATTACATATAGTGACATGCGTTACACTTCAGGGTTATGGAAACTGGTACGCCGGCCTTTTAAAGGGATAGAAGTCTATTGTTTGTTGTACTTTGTACCTTATGTTACCGTGCTACAAATGTTACTGTGTTTGTCTTTTTTATCTTGGACCTCGAGTCTGCAATAAGGTCTATCTATCTGTCTGTCTATCACAAAGTTCTGTTGGACTTTAAACTAATGTACGTGACATCACATGGCGTAATGTGCATTAGAGACTCCATGTGACATCACTAACTGTTCTGGCTCCGCCCACAGAACTAACTGTTCTGGCTGCACCCAGCGGTTGCCATGATAACGAGTAAACAAACTGTTCTGACTGCAGCAGCTGGTTTTTAGCTAAAAAGAACAGCATTTGTGGCAAAAAGGAAAACATACAAAAATAGAATATTAGTTTTAGGAGTCACATCTTTTTCCATGTCATTTTTGTTATCTAATTATTCCCTTAAAAATGTGTTTATTCTGTTAGAAAAGAGACTGGGTTTCCTTTTCTTTAATTTTATCTCGTTTCTCAAACATCAAGTTAAATGTGTGAAAATATAACATTTTGTTTCTCTCAGCTCTTTATCTTCCACTAATAAAAAAAATATGTTAACCAGTCGACAAATTATAAAATATAAATGAGTCAACGTTATACGTATACTTCGTGTAAACGTATGGATTTGGGCTCTTTGTTATTTGTCGATTTTAACTTCACATTTCCATTTATAACATTAAAGCCACATGTGTAGCTCCAACTGTTCCCACGTGTAACTGATATTATAACAGACAACATGGACCAAAATGGACAGAGTCAAATGTTGCAACATTAAGCATTTAGCTTTTTTCTGCTTATTGGTGAACAGACATTTGATCAAATCCACACTTAAGTCCCAGAGAGGACAAAGTCAACAGATATCCTATTTTTATACAAATATCTGTTTACAAAAAAAAATAAAAAACATAAATCAAAGAACACAAAATGTTTAGCAGTCTGAGCAGAGAATAACAAACATTTAAAATACATATACATTTATTCATTTAGCAGACGCTTTTATCCAAAGCGACTTACATTACATTACCAGTGTTACAGTCACTGGAGGCAAGGTGGGTTAAGTGTCTTGCCCAAGGACACAACGACAGTATGAACTGTGGGGAGAGTGGGAATCGAACCGCCTACCTTCCGGTTGAAAGACGACCGCTCTACCCACTGAGCTACTGCCGCCCATATAAGTGCACTTGTGTTTATATACTTACAAACAAACAGAACCTACCCATACACACGTAACCGTACATCTGAGGCGATACGTCTGAATTGAGAAAAGAATAGGAGATAATAAATGTACATCTTCAACACAGGTGGGCCCTTACCATTGAGTCACACTAGGGCTTTTTCACTAATCCAGTTGAACACACATTTTCAGGTAAGGCATGAAAGCTTGTTTAATAATGTAAATCTCTTCTCATCTAATGTTTTGTTTAAAAAGGTGGCAGCCCCAGTAAAAATTGTCCTGGATCCTCAGCAATCTCTAAATTCAGTGTTGTGCAGAGTGGTTATGCACGACCAAACAGAGCATTGTGTGTATGTCTCAGTTAATCGTTTACACTTCAGGCACAAAAGTGATCTGCTCGGGTCTGTTTTGTTCATAACATGCGGTGTTCAGTTCTGTCGATGAAGTATTCTATAATGGATTTCTTTATGTTTGTTGCTTTGGAAAAAACAGTGGGTTCTGAAAACAAGTGCTTGTTACACAATATTCTCTCCCACCGTTTAACAAGTTATTCAAGGTCATGTCTGTTGTAATCTTGTAATTTACATTTACATTTATTCATTTATCCTAAGCCATTTACATTGAGCTTCTAATTACCAGTGTTACAACCACTGGAGGCAAGGTGGGTTAAGTGTTTTGCCCAACTAAGTCACTAAGTCACAACTACCACTAAGTCACTGCGCAAATAACAATTTGTTATTACAAAGTTTGATAAAGCCTTTTTTTTGTCTAAAATCAATCATAAACTGGTTGGACCACCTCTTGTGTTAACTTTACATTTGAATGAATAAAGTGCCTTTCTGTGGAAGCCCATATTTGTCCTGGATTTGTGCAAATGACACAAGCACATTATCAGAAAATAAGTCTCCTATAACTCTTACCCCCATCTGTACCACCTTTGAAATACACACTTTTAAGACCTGGGGAATCGAACTTAAGTTTGGTAATATAATATGAGAGAAATGGTTGGTTTATGGTTATAGTTGAACTGATAGTTCACAAGACATATATAATTACAATACAATCTCTTTATATAATGTACAAATTAAAAAATAGGTACCACACACACATGTTTAATTATTTTATGTGCAGTATGTAATTATAAGTTCAGCTGTGTGAATGTTGTTTAAGTGAAACCTTTTTGTTTTATGTTTTTGTGGTATATGTCAATACTGCAGAAATTTACAGCGGTATTCTGGGTTTATAAAGTAGAAAACTGTTCAGACAGAGGGCCCTAAATGTCTTGGCCTTGATCTCATTTACCTGGCTGCCATGAGGCCCAGCAGAGCCCAGCAGGTGTTGTGGATCTGTGCTGAGCTGCTCTGGACATATTGACGCTGCTCACACGACATGTCCTCGCCCCAGCCTCCATCCTCCCTCTGTCGGTCCAACAGGAACTGACAGGCCCTCTGCACCTCGGCACACGCACATCTGGAACAGGTTCAGACGAACACATACTGACATGTGTAATAATAATAATTACCTCCATTTGTTTACTTCTTCATAGATTGTTGCCTTGCTAATGTCATGTCCCGCCAGTCCTCGTCTTGAGAAAAACAAACTGCTGATACAGTGAGAAGTCTGGGTTGCAAGACTCATTTTTTTACTTGAATGCAATAAATTTTTTGGTTGAAAAAATGAGAATCATGTGAGAGAATTGTGATCTCAATTCCCATGTACAAAAATCCTGATTCACATTTTAACAAGAATCGTGCAGCACTAGATTCAGGTTCTGGTAAAGTTTTCAGAAACTTGATCTACAAGGACCAGCGAGCCTGACGAGAGTTTAGGTTAACGCACATGTTCACCACTAAACTATTGTTCAATAGTGCAAACTATTTTAACAGCAAATTATACAAAAAACAGTAGTGTGGCGCCATCATAAGGCCATGCAGGTAATTGTCAGAATTATTCTTGTTTAGGTCAGTGTGATGGCTGAGACTGAACTTGTTCGACAGTGCTTTGTCTGGTTTACAGTTGCTGACTGTGAGTCCGAGACAGTCTCTTTATTAGTCAGAGAGCTCCTGTACTTAGATTTTATGATTTCCATCTCACAGAGAAAAGTGGACCCATAGTAAGTAAGCACTTACTGTTTGTGCACTTTCAGTAAGGAGAGGAAACCTCTTCCTGTCTCACTATAACCTATACTTTCTGAACTTGTAAAGATCCTCAGCTCTGGTTCTTTCCTTCAAGTGCAGAAGGGTGAGAAAATCCTCGTTTGTGTTGGAATCCTGGAAAGTCATCCTCACAAACACAACAGGCTGAGCAGATAAAACAAACACAGAGTTTTGAACTGCAGTCAAGCCATCCCCCTTTTACAAAACACCAGTCCAGCCAGCCCTGTCTTGATTTCGGAGGGCTTCTGTTTTAGATGCTTTACGGAACAAGGTAACGAGACGTCCTCCTGAACTGATAAATGTCAGTTTTATACATTTTCATCTCTCAATGACTGCGTCTGTTAATGCAATTTTATCAGTTAACGTAAAAGCTTCTGACTCAGTTTTCAAGGTGAAGACGTTTCTTCTCTAATTCCAAGAGAATTTATCAATTCTGATTCTTTAATTCCAAAAGTTTCTTAAAAGCTTTTATTTCAACATTTTTTTCAAGATGTCGTGGATGACTGAAAACCTTCACAGACATTTATCAGTTAACGTTCAGTTTTTATCCAAAATATTTCTAATTCACAAACTTATTAATTAATTCTAACTATATTTTACAGTTTTGAAACTTTAACTTGGAAATATTTTATATAAAAATTTAATGTTTACTGAAAAACCTAAAATATAACCTAAAACCAAAAATAAATAATATCTTTGTTTCTGAGTTGCCACTGTTTTCTTTTCTCAGACTGTTTCTGATGCACTTCATTCATTTGTGTCAATTTTGATTGTATTTTTCAGTTTTGTTTTACTGTATTTTGTAACTTTTTACAAAAATAAACAGGGCTAAACAGGATTATTACAACAAAAAAACTAAGGGAAATATGAAGCAACATGTTAAACAACATTATAGATGTAGCAAATTAATTTTACTTTTTTATTAATGAAGGGGCAAATATTGCTAAATCTGTAAAAAAGTTAAACCAAAAAACAAATGTTAACAACAAAATGGGAAGTAAAATATTGTATTCAATGTTTCAGTCTTACTGAAAGTGCTTACTATGTGTCCGCTTTTCTCTGTGAGATGGAAATTATAAAATCTACATGAGCTCTGTCTAATAAATAGACTGTCTCCAACAGTGTTGGTTAAAGTGGTCACACTACAGACATTATAGTTACCTGATGTAACTACAGTTCTACGAGTGTGTGCGTAGCCCACCTACGGGCTTCAGTGGTTACCTCTCTGGCGCGAGCCAGACTTCTGAGAAAGATCAAAGCATTCACCGCGCCAATCATGCCAGTGTACTGGCACAGCCTCAGGGGCTATATAAACCCCCTTGCCCAACGCTCTCCCTTCTTCGAACCAGCTCAAAAGAGGGAAGAAGTCCAGCTGGGCCTGAGAGTAGGTGGGCTACGCACACACTCGTAGAACTGTAGTTACATCAGGTAACTATAATTTCTACTTTGTGTGTGCTCCGCCCACCTACGGGCTTCGCTAGTGGTTACCTACCAAGGCGAAGGCCGTAGGGGATAAATGTACTCACAGCTGGACCGGTTCACAACGATTGGCGCGGGAGCAAACAACGTCAGGAGCAACGCCGGCCCGCCTCTCCCAAGAGCAGCCAAGCGTGCCCCACTATAGGTCACGGCGTCAAAACAGCCTCTCCCAAGAGCATCTGTCGCCGTCCTATGTGAGCCTAATCGCCCAGGACCGCCTCTCCCAAGAGCATCCTGGCACCCTGTTCAAACTTCCAACTTCAGTGTCCGTGGTCGGGGGATGGACCGCCTCTCCCAAGAGCATCCATCCTGCCCGCCGAGCCCGTGATCGCCTCTCCCAAGAGCACACGGGCCCTCACACGGCTGCACAGACAAATACATCCAAAAAGGAACCGCCAAGTTGTGGTATAAGTGTTCTCAGCCGCAATAACAGTAACACCTGCAGTGTGCGTCAGCCTAGGTGACGAGGTTCTGGCCTCTATTCAACCCTGAATGAGTGACAGAGCTCGCAGACACGCCCATGAGATAGGACCGCACAAACGTGGACACAGAGGACCAAGATGCCGCCAAGCATATATCTTCCGCAGAGACACCTCTACACAGGGCCACCGACGTGGCAACCCTCGGGTAGAGTGTGCCCTGATCAAGGCTGGGGAGGGCGGCCTTGAGCCACGTGAGGCCGCTCCAATACCCCCACAGATCCAGTGTGCTAGGCGTTGGGCCGACAACGGTGACCCACGCCCTTGGCCGCTGGCACACAAATAACTGGTCTGATGTCCGAAAACCCGCTGTGCACTCCACATAGCAGCGCAAAGCCCCGACCGGACACAGCACGATTGACCGCGCATCTGCTGTCGTCCCGGCTGGGATGGGGCAGAGAGCTCTAATCCTGATCACCCTGGACCGGAAGGACGAGGTGATAACCTTCGGCTGAAAGGCTGGGTTGGGCTAAAGGTGAATTTGGTCGGGGAGAGGCCACAGGTCCGTCACCGCCATCTGCACCAGGTCCGGGTACCATCTGGGACCCGGACTGTCCGGAGCCACCACCAGGATGTGAAGGCCCTGCAACCTCACCCTGTGGAGCAGAGGGGATAAGAGGCGTAGTGGTGGGAAGGCATAGAGGAGGCCTATGGGCCATGACTCTTGAGCCAGCGTTTCCACCCCTAGCGGTGGGTCGTCTGACGATCTGAGCGAGAACCAGAGTGGGCACTGAGCGTTCTCTGCACTGGCGAACAGGTTGGCCACAGGCTGACCGAACCTGCGCCAAATCTGATGAAGGAGGGGTGACCTGGTTCCTCCCTGTCTGTTCAGGTAGGCACACAACTGTTGTGTTGTCTGACCTGATCATCACGTGATCCCCCTTCAAGCTGGGGGCAAAGTGCAGAAGCACCCTCTGCACCGCTACCATCTCCAGTACATTTATGTGGGATAGCGTTGGCTCCCAGGCCCCGCCCACTGCGAGCCGGCCTAAGGTCCCGCCCCCTCTGGTGAGTGATGCGTCCGTGAACACCTCCACATAGTGTGGGACGCATCCCATGCGCACTCCCAGTTGGAGACGGTCCGGGGTGAGCCAGAATTCCAGATCCTGTCGAGCCCCCAAGGACAGTGAGACCCGGGTCTGTCAGTCCTGCGTGGGATGTAACCGGAGCCGAGCAAACCAGCGTTGGAGCCGTCTCATATGAAGGAGCCCCAAGCGTACCACCGGGTGAGCTGCCGCCATCATGCCCAGTAGGCACCGTACCAGTCAAGACGGTGCAGATGGAGCTACCACCAGCCTCTGAGCCAGACTCCTGAGCGCCACCTGTCTCTCCACAGAGAGCCGTGCGCGCATGGTCTGTGCATCCAACTCCAGTCCCAGGTACGTCACCTGTTGTGCTGGCAATAACAAGCTCTTGGCCTGGTTCACCACGAACCCCAGCTTTGAGATGTGACGCAGTACTCTGTCCGTATGCTGTACGGCTTCCTGGCGAGAGGGAGCAAGGATGAGCCAATCGTAGATGTAAGTCAGGATCTTGAGACCCTGACGACGAAGCGGCGCCAGTGCTGCCTCCACGCATTTGGAAAAGGTGCGTGGGGCAAGGGAGTAGCCGAACGGGAGGCGGTTGAACTGAAAACACCGCTCCCCGATGGCGAACCTGAGAAATTTCCTGTGACCCGGCAGGATGGAGACGTAAAAATAAGCATCCATCAGGTCGATTGAGGTCATCCGATCCCCCGGGCGGACACTCTCCAGGAGGTGCCTGGTAGTTAACATGCGGAACCTCCTGGTGGTCACATACTCATTCAGGATGCGCAGGTCCAGGATTGGTCTCACTCCCCCGTTTTTCTTTGGGACCAAGAAATAGGGGGAGTAAAACCCTCTCTCCGCCTCCCCTCAGTCCAGTTCCGAAACTGCACCGCAATGCAGGAGTGAAGAGACCTCCTCTTGGAGGGCCCTGTCGCTGCCCGGGTTGTGAGCTGTGTGCGAAGGACACCGCGCGGAAGGGAGGGTCGACGGGCAAACTGCAGGGCATAGCCCCTCCTCAGCGTCCTGTCCAGCCAGGGCGATAGAGGGCCGAGAAGTCGTGTCCACGCCTCCAAGAAGTGCGATAGAGGGCGCACCATGTCCTGAACAGGAGGATGTATCAGCCCACCCTCCATTACAACCCCAACTGGAGGTTCGGGATGCGGGGGGCCACCCCAGAAAGGGCTGCCCTACCCTCTTGGGAGGGGGCACTGCTGGGGTTCTGTGGGTGACCGGGGGTGGGTTGCCCCACTTTTACAGGTGGTGCACCCCTAGTAGCTGACTGTGTGGCCGGGGGTAGCTGTTATAAGAATTCTATATGTTAAAAGAATTCTATATCCTTATATTATCCAGAGAGACACGGAGACAGATTATATTATAAAAGCGAAAGACCAGGTTTTATTCCTTGCAAGGGAAGCAAATTACACAGATATATCAAAGGTACATAGTGCGTTTTGCTTACCTAAGTAAACAAAACATTACATTTTATATCACTTCAGTGGGGGCTGTCAGTGGGAGGCGTATCTTGCATACACACTCCCCTCAAGGCCCCAGCTCCAGGTGCAGAAGCATGGAGTAGACATAACTAGATAGACATGGGTTGCCATGGTGGCAACCCATGTCTATCTAGTTATGTCTACTCCATGCTTGGACTAACATAGAGGACATGACATGATTTGACATGACCTGTAGAGAACTATGAGCACCTACTAACTATAAACAATATACACAATTATAATAATACAATTCTTATAACAGTAGCGAGCCCTGGTCAGCATCCCCGCCCTTGCAGCTCAACACTGGGCGCTGCCTGAATAACTGCGGGGGCAATCCCACAGCCCCCAATATCTGCACACCGCCCCTGGCAGTTGCAGAGTGGAATCTGGGCCGTTTACCAGCCGCCTTAGAGTTACAGGAGAGCGCGGGGGAGTGCCTATTAAGCCCCTCCCTTGGCAGCATGGAAGGCGCCTGTACTGCTGTAGGTGCGCTGGACCCACTTAAGCCAAGCACAATCCGTCTGCGTGGCGTAGTGGAAGGGGGCGGACCATGAAGAGCCGGAGGGGAAGACCCAGAAGCGTGCTCTTTTAATGAGAAGTAACGGGCCCTACGGCCTTTATTGACATAATTCTCATTAAAGGACGACTTGTAGGAGCGGGAGGAGCCAGCGCCACTATTGAAAACCTCCTCTTCTCCCGGCGTTTTCCCGTCCTGCGCTATAAGAGGCGGGGACAGGATCAGCAGCGGCAACGGTGGGGCGTGCCCTAGCTCGCTCACGGGGAGTCGCGGACACCTGGTGCCGGTCTGCACGACGGAGCCAAATGTCGTGCCGCTGACGTCTCGGCTGGAGGTGAGGAGCAAGCTGCTGGGACGTTTTGGAGGCTGATTCAAGTCGGTCTACAAGAGACTGAATATCAGGACCAAACAGGGATGAGGTGGAGAGCGATTTCCCTGAACATCTTGCGCAACATAAACAAAATGCTTCTTTGCCAAACCCTTGTGTAGTGCACCCAAATGTTCTTGATGTAGGCCTCCTGCTTCTGTTTGTTGCAGTGCTCTGTATCCACCTATCAGCAGTTGGTCGTCCACCAATGGAAAATAAAAGTAATGAGGAAGTAAATGTTGTCTTTATGAGTAGGGGATGAATAGACTGACTGATGCATTATAGTCAGGAAGTGTAGTGACATTAATGGTTTTGGACTGATAATTTGCTTAAACTTTCCTTAGTTTAGGTAAAGACATTTTTTAAGTGAAGGCAGCAATGTGTTCTTCAACTTTTAATTTGAGAAAAACGTAATTAGAAATAACCAAATCGGTGAACCACTTCCTCTATCATTGTTGGGGACAAGTGTCTATGGTTAAGATAAACATGCTTCCTAGATACTCTCAAACAAGGTGCTCAGGCACATCAATGGTTGGCTGAGCAACTTCATATGGAACAAAAAGAAACCAAAGATTACATTTTCCAGGTTACATCATTCTTTCTCTAAAGAAGGTCTAGATGTATGTAATTTTAAGGTGTATCAGCATCTTATCTGATGTTTATTGCAAAATAGGTTAAGAAGGATCCCCCTTCTGTCTGACTGGGTATTGAAAAATCTTTTTGCCTTCTGTCATATAAAAATATAAAATCTGTAAAGACCTTGTGTAATAAGGTCACCAATAATCACCAACACTATTAAAGTTATTAAAGGTCTATCTTAACACCCTTTATCCACACCATATCTTACTCTACCCATTACCTCTGACTTTAAACCAGGCAGGACTGACAAAGGTTACAATGTTTGGACACACAAGGAGATCAGGAAAATGTGTGATCTGTTTGTGGAGTCTTGCGTGTGCTCATTTGAATCTTCCCAACAGTTACTACTTTAGATATCTTAAAGTCCAAGATTTCAAATTTAAGAAAACCACACTTACTTCTGACACCACATTATCACCAACAGAGAAGATACTCAAGTGCCTCCCAGAAGCTTTGTGGCTTGTCAACATGTAGTTTGGCATATTCCAGTCTAGCTTTTTTATGATTTGTTTTCAACAATGGTGTCCTCCTTGGTCGTCTCCCATGTAGTCCACTTTGGCTAAAACAACGACGGATGGTGCGATCTGACACTGATGTTCCTTGAACATGGAGTTCATCTTGGATCTCTTTAGAAGTCTTTCTGGGCTCTTTTGTTACCATTCGGATTATCCGTCTCTTTGATTTGTCATCTATTTTCCTCCTGCACGTCCAGGAGGTTGGCTGTCCCATGGATCTTAAATTTCTGAATAATATGTGCAACTGTAGTCACAGGAACATCTAGCTGCTTGGAGATGGTCTTATAGCCTTTACCTTTATCATGCTTGTCTAAAATTTTCTTTCTATTCTCCTGCGACAACTCTTTCCTTCACTTCCTCTGGTCCGTGTTGAGTGTGGTACACACCATGTCACCAGACAACACAGTGACTACCTGAAGCCCTATAAATAGGCCCACTGACTGATTACAAGATTGTACACACCTGTGATGCTAATTAGTGCACACACCTTGAATAAAAATGTCCATTTGGTCACATTATTTACAGTATTTTCTAGGGGTACCATCAATTTTGTCCAGGCCTGTTCCATGAGTTTATTTTTTTTAATAATTCCGTTGAAGCATGGTGGAAAAGCAATGTCTGACTTTTATTGGTTAAGATTTATAGAATTTTTATTTATTATTACTTTTGTCAGAATAAAGTTTTTTCTGTGACCATTTTGAGTTTTTCTTTCATTGACCGAAGGGTACCAACAATTTTGTCCACTTGTGTAAGTCAAATTGTGTTGTATCCAATAAAAGAAGTAGAGTTCATATTCAGCTTAAACTCATATTTATTTCAAAATTCATATTTATCCAGTTAATGGTTTCTGCATACATTAAAGTTTCAGGGTACTCGGTGCTCTTGCACAGATTTTAGACATTTTGAGAGCCCATAAGCAACCATTGTCAAAATCAAAATAAACTGAACAAACAAGAATATTTACAGTATGTGAATTTGATTAAAGTACTCACAAAATGACATCAAAGGAAAAAAAGAGTCAGCACTTTATTTCTAGCTTGCTTTATGTAAATACTCACCCATCTGAAAAAACAAACTCACAATTGTATTACTCCTGCTGCCCTCGCGTCACTTTCTTATGTTATATACTGCAGCAGTGTCAATAACATACTTCTCAACATGTGCCTTCTTCTGCACAAATCCCTTTTGCAGATAACCTCTTGAGAACCAGCTTGAGAATCCTCTTGGAGTTGATGCCTAAAAAGCATCTGAAAAACACAGTATTATATTTCAGAGTTGTTATATAGTTTGGTAATATAAAACCAAAAAATCAAATCTGCTGACAGAATGAAACAGATGATCTAACAAACAATAACACAGTTTATGAAATGTTCTAAAAAAAAAAAAAGGATGGTTACCCCTTCATCCTGCCTAAAACTTTGAGTAAACTAATAAAAGGTGTGCAGAGGCTATAGCTCAAATCTAAACACACTGGACTGAAGTTTGTAAATATTCACAACAAAGTCTGTTTACCCTTGAAATGCCTTCGGTAGAAGAGGCTGACAACACAACTGACCTCTGAATGAATTCATACTAAGAAAAAAACAACAACTTTTATGCCATACACAAACACACAAATATTAACAAAAGTTTAAAATCTAAAAAAATATATTACTTGTTGAATAATGTTATTTCTGCCAAATAGTGCAGCATAGTAACAAATTGCACAAGCTTATTGCTAAAGCTAACTGCTAGATTTACTGATTAGCTTGTATTTAACAATAGTAAATAAAATATGATTACAAAATTAAGCAAACATTACCCCCAAAAAATAGAATGTGCTTCAACTTACCGTGTGATTTCTCAAATGCGTTGGATTGACAATAATATTCCTTGAGACTGTGAAACGACGCCAGAACTTCTCTGCAAATGTCTTCTTTGAAAGTACTGAAGGCTATGCAGTATTACTGTAATTTTACAGCCTATAAACTATAATTCAAATTTCACTCCCAGAATGCACCACAATTTACAGTACTTTACAGTATTTTTTTGGAAAATGCCATAGATTGTATAATAAATGCCCAAAAGCCCTTAATGTTCCCAGAATGCATTTCTATTTTCGCTGTTTTTTAACAGCAATTTCTTACAGATCAGGACAGTTTTCACGGCTCACTGACAGACACACCTGTAACACTGTCCCTTCACGGCTCCGGGGAGAGGGTGTGGAGCACGGCTCTCGGTAAATGGCCACTGCGCTTTAAATTAAAAGTTTAACTTATCTTTCTCTGAGTTGTCTAATAACAACACGTGTGTTTTTGTTTAAATCAACTACAACTGATGCTTTACTTTGGTGACATTACTTAGCATTAGCATTAGCAGCCCATAAAAGACAAAATAAAGAGTTTGCTGTGTTATCGACTGTATCAATAACACACACAATCAAGTGATTGTGAGAGTGAAGCCCATCTCTCGCCTCCAACAGGTAAAACGTATTTTAAGACGGGTCGGACTGTGTTATGAAATAATAACTAACTCAGAGATGGTTCAGCTTGTTTACGCTGCGCCCGTTATGCTCCAGTCGTTAAAGGGGGTTTACTCGCTGGAGTGTGTTTATGAGCTGAAAACAGTCCTGAGGAATTGTGGAGACTGAGGGACAAATGGGAAAGTAAGTTCTGCTAAACTGTTGTCCTTGTATTTAGTCTACTGTCATTGTGGACTGATTTATCGAAGGATGGAGCGAATGAACACCGTTTAACTGTGAGAAGGTTAAACAGTGTAAGTAAGCTGTTGTGAAGTATGTTATTTGTTATCTTGTAAATACATTCCCCTTGAGTTCACAGGTGAAATTAAACATTAAAACATCTAAATTGACAAAATATCAACTGAGCTTCCTCTGGCATGCACAACTTGACCTGTCAATCCAAAAAAAAAAAAAACTTTAATTTAACAATGAACCAGTTCTGGACACGCCCTGAAAATGAGTGCGTCATCCGCCAAGCACTGGTTTCACACCATGAAGCTCTTGTCCAAAGTTAGAGAGGCCAGGTTGAGATGGTTTAGAAAACATTCAGATAAGGGAGTGAATACATCAGTCAAGGATGCTGAGGTTAGAGCTGTCAGGCAGGAAGCCGAGAGGACGACCAAAGAGGAGGTTTATGGATGTGGTGATAGAGGACATAAAGATAGTGCGAGAGAAAAGGATGCAGGGGGTAGGGCAAGATGGAGGCAGATGATTCACTGTGAAGACCTCTGAAAGGAACAGCACAAAGAAAAAGAATACAACAATACAATACAATACAGTAATATAATGTCATTGTAACTGAAATCCTGAAAAGATTTATCTATATCTATACCTTTTTCAATATAAAATATATATATATATAATTTCCTAAACTGTAATGAGAAGTTACCAAAAAAAAAGAAGTCCATTCATCTTAACCATAGACACTGCCCAATAATGATATGCTGTAATCCTCTTCTCCGCAGCAAGTCTTTTCTCCAAAACCGTCTGGTCTGCCGCAGTAATGCATGTAGAGTGACTTTCAAGTGTTCAAATAATTATGTCTAAAGTCTCAGCAAACTTTGAGAACTTCTCCTCCATTATCCGAGTTACCTCCAGGATCAGAGCTGTAGTGTCAACATTCACATCAGTTTAAAAACAATGGTGGCTTTATTTCACTGTATTTCACTCACTTAAATAGAATGGAGAGCATTTTGTACTAGCTGTAGCTGGTGGACAGTGTTTTTAGGAAGACCAAAGAGGAGAGCCTTACAAAAGTCCATTCTGTTGGTTCTAAAGGCGTGTATGAGTGTTGCTCTTATTTGACAAAAATCCTTTTCTTTCCATAAGAGATCTCAGTATGCTGCTTATTCAGTTCTTATTGAAAAATGTGGATAATTAGTAATGAAAGCACTAAACCCCATGCACAGGACAGTTCTACAGCAATGTAAAGGTTGCATTGCATCCTAAAATATTTTTTTTGCTCCCTCACTTGAGCTGCAGCAAAGATTGAAATCATAACTAGTATTATTATTTAAGTCAATTACTACTCAAGCAAAGCACGTAAACAGCTTCTGGACATAGTTATCCAAATCATCATGTATTTCCCATAATTCTTTGCTACCAAAAGTAAAAGTAATTTAAACTATAGAAGTGGTATAATCAGTTTATAAATATATAAATATATAATTGATCGATTAAATAAATAAATGAACTAGACTTGCCAACACATGAGCTCTCAGCAGGGCTATAAAGAGGCAATGAAACTACTACATTACCGGTACGGCAATGTGATGAAAATTGCAACTGCTTACCTAACCCGAGCGGTCAACTTGCCTCAGATAAAGATTCCTTGTTTCTTACTGGTTGCAACAATGCTATGCAAGACATTAACTATCTTGACGAGTGAGACAACCCCACCAATCTCAGTAATAAATGAATAATAGTTTCTAAGTTACCCTATAAAATGAGAGAAATGTGGAGAGTTGCTTTCTTTGACATTCAGTAGAATCATCTGGCAGGATTGTTAGGTTTTCAGACCTTGTTATTTTTGTAAACAGACAGGCCAAGATAGGCTCAGATCCACTAATGACCCAAATATGACAAGAACACTTAGAACACAGGGCAGGGCATTTGCCACCAGTGTAGGCAAGGCAAGGCAATTTTATTTATATAGCACAATTCATACACTGGGTAACTCAAAGTGCTTCACAGGAATAAAAGACAATTTACAAAATTTAGAGAAACATTAGAAAAATTAAAAACATTTTAAAAGAAGAGTTCAGATAAAAAACACTTTAAGTTGTAATGTAGGCGGAGCTAAAGAGTAAGGTTTTTAATCACCCCTTAATCTAAAAGAAAGTAAAAATAAAAGCTATTTAACTGTAATAAAACAAGAAAAAGCAAAAGTATTTATTTATTCATTTACATTTTTTTGTTTAAAAGTGTGGCCCCCACAGCACCCGCTTGTGAAGAAACAAGCTCGCGATGGTGAGAGATTACACTACACACTAAACACTACAACGAGGGTTAGTTTGCTTCTGCTCTTCAGTTTTAAATAATTAAGATAACATTATGTGTTTAAAGTAACCTACAGGTGCTCCGAAGCCATGTTGGATTGACGTGAAACACATAAACACCAGTAGCAGTTCCAACATAAACAACAATAGCTGTCACAACATAACATACCTAGTCACAACTACATTTGCCATTGTGACATACGTAACATACAGAGACAGCAGACAATAGCAGGATAACAGCACACATGGTCACGTGAAGAGATTTTTTCATGGCTTTGTTGGGGGTGGGGGCATTAGAGTAAAGAGTCAGACAGGTGTCAAGTGGCGAACGGTTGGTTTAGGCTGATGATAGGAGGGATGACCAAGGCCCCTGTAAGCGGAAGTAAGGCTGCTGGTGGAATGAGCACAGTGACCTTGTCCGTGGGGAGTACAGGAAGTATCCAGAGGATAAGATAAGACCTAGTTGCAGGCTAGGCTCCTAATCGAGGAGGGGGGGGATCATAATCAAACAGCTCTGGTTCTCATCGTCAGTTAAGTGTGTGCGTCCATTTCGTGGAGTAACCTTGATGTTTCCAAATCTCTGACTCTGACTCTCGGTGTTGTTTACCTTTTCACAGTCAGTGCTGAGATGTCAGTCAGCTCATCGGACTGTGCATCTCTTTGATGTAATCCCTTCAGTCTGTCACTCACGTCACAGAAGCACAGTTTAATTTCAGCAGACAGCGGCTGGGTAGATTTAAAGGCAGCTGTCTTACAAATCTTCCAATAGTTTAAGGCAGTCCCTAGACCAATGAGCAGGGACCCCTCTATCATAAGTCCAACCAGAAAAAAGCAAATGGGTTCCCCCGGTGCACCCTTCTTTTGTGAAAAAATTGTGTCAATTGCGCTCGTAGACCAGGTAATCACATCCATTTTCGGTTCTTAGTAGTCCAGCCACCAGTGGAGTCAAGAAATAAGAGAAAAAATTAGAATGACGAGACGAGACAGAGAAGCATACACTGATAGCAGAGGGCAGGAGGAGCAGAGGGCAGGAGGAGCAGAGGGCAGGAGGAGCAGAGGGAGACGTCCGCCAGGTCCGAGAGCAGGAAGTGAAGTGAAGTATTAAAAAATAAATAAATAATAACTGGAGCAAAAACAATAGGCCATCCCGGTCATCACCGGCTCGGGCCTAATAAGACAAAGCAAATACAAGACAAAACACTATTTAAAAAATGTGAATGCAACATATTTCACCTTTCATTAATCTAAAAACACATTTATCCGTAACACCCACACCTACAAATGTCCACAGCGCACTAACAAAGCTCACAATAGCCTACTGCACAGTCTACGCTGTCACAACCTGCTCATACACAAACAGATCAAAAACATACAATAATCAAATCAAATATAAAAATCAAATAGAAATTTGTCTTAGGCGCAGTGCAACAGCCAGTGTTGTGCCTGAACGCATTCATTGAACAATAGTTCATGAACTCGTTCATATTTTGGGTGAACGTGAACTGAACGTGCTGTATTACTGCCTGATGAACGTTACTGTGAACTTGTTCAGTCTGGTGTCTGTGAACGGCACGCTCTCTCAGGTTCGTTCAACAGGGTGCCAGATTTCTATAGAGCCTTCCAGGCGAAAACCCGGCTAAAACACACCGCAAACGGGTCTTAATATGTAGAAAAACACCAAACCTGGCAACACCAGCCACCAGTGTCGCACCGCCGTCCGCCGCATGCTTGACGCGTCATCAAAAAAATAAAAAAATAATAAAGCATGGAGGCGACAGCAGCATGTAGCAAGGCGTATGATCATTTGTATTCATTCATGTAACTTGTTTGTTGAACCTGCCTGGTCTATTTTTCCAGGATTCCAATATTCTGTTTTAGCATGTGGACAATGGAAAATTATTAAAATTTAAAAACGTTTTCACCTTAGTGATTACTGTCCTGTTTTTCTTTGAATAATTCCTCATTAAAAAAGACCATTCAAGCAGCACGTTTTTCCTCATGTTTTTGAGAATGTACTGTAGGGTTGAAAGCTGCAGCTGCTACTAGTGTGGAGTGAATGGACAGCAACAAAGCATTAAAGCAACAATGTCCCCTCAATGCTAATGTAAACTCTGGTTGGATAAGGATTCAAAATTGGATATGAAAATTTAATCTGACGCATAGCTTCATTGTTAAAACTGATGAAATAATTGCTGTCTGTCATTCTACTGTATATGGGCTGTGGCAATAATTTTGAAAAATAATAGCTCGCAGCAACATATGGAAAAAAAGAACTCTGAACTAGTTCATTTTAAAATTTGTGAACTGAACTTTGAACTAGTTCTTGTAGAAAGTGAACTTTCCCAACACTGGCCACAGCAGCAGCAGAACATACAGTACACAAACCAACAACTAGAAGTACATATACGTAAATGTACAACATACAACATACATACAGCAACAGTACTGTAACCATACGCAAATACCGCATATCAAATAAATAATTGCAACTGGCTCTGAGCAAAGACATTCTAAAAAAATAAAACCTGGGATTGGCTAAAACTAATCTACAGTAAAAACATATGAAAAAAAAAATAAATAAGTAATAATAAGAGACAGACACTAAGAACAGATCAGAATGTGCAGGAATATAAAATCAAGTAAATCAGCAGGCCTCTTTATTAAGCAGAGTAATGGATGTAGGAATAAAAGAGAGCTTCAGTCGGTTAGTTTTCCATCTGTAGGCTCTGTACCTTCTGCCTGAGGGAAGAAGCTCATACTCTGTAAATAAAATGTGAGAGGGATTCTGTGAGCCAATCTAGACACAGTGCCTTCGTAGATGGACTGTAGAGAAGGCACGTCTTTTTGGTCCGATCACTTTCATCGCTGTTTTTATGATGTTTTGAAGTTTGGATTTTTGTTGCACTGAGATATCACCCAACCATGCAGCCATTCCGTATCTGATAATATTTTCTAGAAATATTTTTTCTAGAAAATATAGTTTCTAGAAATATAATTTTCTGCTCACACCGAACAGCCTGAGCCAGCGGAGGAAGTGCAGTCTTTCGGCCAGTCGCCTGCACAAAAGGCCCACATGTTTATTCATTTTCAGGTTACCATCCAACAGAAAACCAAGATATTTGAATGTGCCGACCTGCTCAATCAAACTTTCACCGATTATAACAGGAGCATGATCTCTCAATGTTCTTGGGTCAAATATCATTATCTTTTTAGTCTTTTTTACATTAAAAACAAGATTGTGTTGGTCACACCAGTTCTTAAAATGGTCATGCGTGTACACAGAAGGGCAGTCATCTTTGTACAGTAGGCTTAAAATGACTGTATTGTCTGAGAACTTGATGACATGATTGCTGCACAGACGGCTTCTGCATCCATTTGTGTACAGTGTAAATAAGAAAGGGGAACTCACACAGCCCTGAGGAACACCTGTGTTAGAGTATTTGATCGGAGAGAGGACACCATTTACTCTAACTTGCTGTTGTCTGCCTGTTATAAAAGAATAAAATCACTTGATGATAAAGGAGTTCACATTCAAATTAGACAGTTTCTGGACCAGTTGCAGAGGTAACAAGTTTCATACTTGAATTGATGCACACTAATTACAATTCTGATTCGAGAAAGTTTTTTACTAATAACTGTACATTTTCACTAATAAATGACCAACTAAAAATGGAGAAATAACATTGATTATTATTCTTTTTTTTATTTGTTGCTGATTAACAGGAAACACATTGTTGAGTCCACAGCTACAGTGAGTTATGGGCCCAGAATGAGCTCCTCTTCAGACTCAGGTTCCATCAGGTTCTGGGTTTGTCTGTACACAACCTAAGTAAGAGTATTCAACCACAAGGAACATGTGAACCTGTGACTCCTCAACATCCGATCATGGCCATTACAAAAATGTTCTTTCACGTTGACTTGCCAGAGCACACAATCTGGTGCTGAGGAGCTCTCCAGTAAAATGTTCATGCAAGGTTGAATACTTTTAGGCAGTGTACAGCTGAATCCCATGAGACCCGGACTTAGAGCCCTCCTTAAACCAAGATTTTAAGAAGGACTTCAAGCCCGGGACCTGAGGTTTCCTGGGAATGAGGTCAGGGTAGTGCTCTTAGCAGGGCAGGCAGAAGAACTTGCCTAATAACTGCCGGAAAGAGCTGAATATGCTGGTCTTCTGAGGCGTCACCAGATGCTTGTAGATGCTGTCCATGACAATTGTGTTGTACTCCGGGACCAAATAAGTGTGCGATTGGACCCATTTCTTCTTTCTGCCCTGACAAAGGTCGCTGAACACAGCTTTAGCCACTTTCTTGGTGTGATCTGGATCAACTTGAATGTCCCACTCTGTGATTTTTGACTCCAGCAGCTGCTGCAGAGACCTGCGCCACTCTTTAAAATAGGGTCCTTGTTTTTTCTGGAAGATTAGCAGCGCAATCTCATGAGCCAGGCCTGTGCAGTCGACAACGTCCCACGTGTACCTCGACTGGGTCTTGGGGACTTCCTGTCCAGCAGATGTTGCAACCTTCTGTACAGTTTCCATCAGATCTTTATCCTGAATCCTCTGGGCGATAGAGATAGTGGAAGTATAGAGGAGGTTGTCTTCTGGGTAAGTAGTCATGGGCTGGAGAGGAGTGACCATATTGTATACCAGCTTGCAGATTTTTTTTAGAGATCTCTGGACTGGGCTTCTCCTGGCCGTCTGCTGCTGCTGTTTGATGACCCATCTTAAAATTTTCTCCATGAAGTTGTCCACTTCTCGTCGAACTTCCCACTTGAACTTTCTCTCTTTTTTTTGTCGTCTCATGAACTTTAAAATGAGGTTGCTGAGCTGCCAGCTGAGACCTTTGTACTGGCCATTGGTGAGGCCCTGGGATACTCTCTCATAGATACAGACCTCACGGCCCTGGCTGTCTGTTGCCTGCTCAGAGACCAGCTTCTTCAGAATATGAGAGGCCTTCTCCATGACCAATTTCAAAGAACCAGCGTGGCTTGTGGTTGTTTGGCAGCACAGTTTGGTCACTAAACGGTAGAAGTTGGCCTTGGTGAAATACAGCAAAAAGAAGGACTTTATCTTCTGGCCCAACCCATGGAGGCAGGGATTCTTGGTGGGACCGTCTTTCTCATCTATAATGATGTTAATGATGGATGCTGCAATGTCCTCACTATCGTGGCTCAGGATCCTTAATAAGTCTGCCTGGTCGTTGCTGGTCAACTGGCCCTCTGTAAAGGTTTCCAACTTACTTGCCTCCTTTATAAGGATCTCTTTGACAGTTTCAGTTGCTGCATGGATATCTTTGTCCGGTCTTCTGGTGGCTGCCATTATGGATTGTAGCATGGCCCTGGTGTGGCAGACCATGGCTCTGATCCTGTCACTCGGGGTTTGGTACTCATTCCCCTCACTTACCGCCAGGTGGTTGTCCTGAATTTTGCTGCAGGACAGGACAGAGTTGACCCTGCTCGCCACTTCACTGGTCACCATTTTGAAAAGGTCTTTCATGGACCTGTGGGTGGAGCCTAAAACTGCTTTGAAACTTTCGCAGAGGGTCTTGTGCAGTGCTTTGTGCACAGCCTTCTCTGACACCAGTGGAGCGTGAGTATTTTGCCCAGACAAAGCAATGTCCCTAAAAGCATCCAAAATCAGACTGGATAATGTGGCAATGACCTCTACAAACCGCACCGCCAGGATTCGTTTGGAGTCTTGGTCAGAAATGTCCACAGTGGCCACCGTGTCCCAGAAAGAGACAAGGAGTGGCTGAATCGTTTTGGTGGGAATTCTGCAGACAAGCTCATTTAGAGGTGAGTCAGTCATTGAACTGACTCTGTGTTCCCTGGACCTCGCTGAAGCCTCTTTCTGTGGGCTTCTAACTGCCTCTTTCATGTCATAGTCCATCATCCAATTTTGGACTTTTTTTGTGGGGCGCTTTTCCTCCCTGGACTTAACTGGTGCATTAGCCCCCATCTCCTCCTTCTCCATGTTTGCGCTGGTGGTCGAGCTCACCAGGTCTTCCGGGGTTTTGTCCTTCTCGGCCTCTGCCTCTTTGATGTCAGAGTCTGTCATCAAAAATCGGACTTTTTTTGTGGGGCGCTTTTTCTCCCTGAACTTCACTGGAGCATTAGCCCCCATCTCCTCCTTCTCCATGTTTGCGCTGGTGGTCGAGCTCACCCGGTCTTCCGGGATTTTGTCCATCTCAGCCTCTGCCTCTTTGATGTCAGAGTCCGTCATCAAAGATTGGACTGTTTTTGTGGGGTGCTCTTCCTCTCTGGACTTCACTGGAGCGTTAGCCTTTGTCTTCTCCGTCTCCATGTCTGCGCTGGTGGTTGATCTCACCAGGTCTTCCAGGATTTTGTCCATCTCGGCCTCTGCCTCTTCAATGTCAGAGTCCGTCATACAAGATTGGACTTTCGTTGTGGGGTGCTCATCCTCCCTGGAGTTCACCGGAGCATTAGCCTCTGTCTCCTCCTTCTCCATGTCTGCGCTAGTGGCTGATCTCACCAGGTCTTCCAGGATTTTGTCCATCTCGGCCTCTGCTTCTTCAATGTCAGAGTCCGTCATACAAGATTGGACTTTCGTTGTGGGGTGCTCTTCCTCCCTGGACTTCACTGGAGCGTTAGCCTTTGTCTCCTCCGTCTCCATATCTGCGCTGGTGGTTGATCTCACCAGGTCTTCCAGGATTTTGTCCATCTCGGCCTCTGCCTCTTCAATGTCAGAGTCCGTCATACAAGATTGGACTTTTATTGTGGGGGGCTCATCCTCCCTGGACTTCACTGGAGCGTTAGCCTTCGTCTCCTCCGTCTCCATGTCTGCGCTGGTGGTTGATCTGGGGCTGCTCATTTTTTAATAGCTTTAGCCTATATTATATTTTTTCTTTCTGACTTTTAGCTGGGGAGTAACTGTGTATTGTTTGGTGCTTACTCTAAACAGTATTTGTTCTAATAAATTTTTTCTGTGAAGCTGCTCAAACCTTTGTGTTTTCTGAAGCTGGTTGTTCCTTCCTCTCTGCTCCGTCCGTATCTGAACTTCAACTGAAGAAATCCTGAAGTCTCTCTATATTACATATAGTGACTTTGGTTACACTTCAGGGCTATGGAAACTGGTACGCCGGCCTTTTAAAGGGATAGAAGTCTATTGTTTGTTGTACTTTGTACCTTATGTTACCGTGCTACAAATGTTACTGTGTTTGTCTTTTTTATCTTGGACCTCGAGTCTGCAATAAGGTCTATCTATCTATCTGTCTGTCTATCACAAAGTTCTGTTGGACTTTAAACTAATGTACGTGACATCACATGGCGTCATGTGCATTAGAGACTCCATGTGACATCACTAACTGTTCTGGCTCCGCCCACAGAACTAACTGTTCTGTGCCGTTATCATGGCAACCGAGTGGTTGCCATGATAACGAGTAAACAAACTGTTCTGACTGCAGCAGCTGGTTTTTAGCTAAAAAGAACAGCATTTGTGGCAAAAAGGAAAACATACAAAAATAGAATATTAGTTTTAGGAGACACATCTTTTTCCATGTCATTTTTGTTATCTAATTATTCCCTTAAAAATGTGTTTATTCTGTTAGAAAAGAGACTGGGTTTCCTTTTCTTTTATTTTATCTCGTTTCTCAAACATCAAGTTAAATGTGTGAAAATATAACATTTTGTTTCTCTCAGCTCTTTATCTTCCACTAATAAAAAAAATATGTTAACCAGTCGACAAATTATAAAATATAAATGAGTCAACGTTATACGTATACTTTGTGTAAACGTATGGATTTGGGCTCTTTGTTAGTTGTCGGTTTTAACTTCACATTTCCATTTATAACATTAAAGCCGCATGTGTAGCTCCAACTGTTCCCACGTGTAACTGATATTATAAAAGACAACATGGACCAATATGGACAAAGTCAAATGTTGCAACATTAAGCATTTAGCTTTTTTCTGCTTATTGGTGAACAGACATTTGATCAAATCCACACTTAAGTCCCAGAGAAGACAAAGTCAACAGATATCCTATTTTTATACAAATATCTGTTTACAAAAAAAAAAAAACATAAATCAAAGAACACAAAATGTTTAGCAGAGAATAACAAACATTTAAAATACATATAAGTGCACTTGTGTTTATATACTTACAAACAAACAGAACCTACCCATACACACGTAACCGTACATCTGAGGCGTTACGTCTGAATTGAGAAAAGAATAGGAGATAATAAATGTACATCTTCAACACAGGTGGGCCCTTACCATTGAGTCACACTAGGGCTTTTTCACTAATCCAGTTGAACACACATTTTCAGGTAAGGCATGAAAGCTTGTTTAATAATGTAGATCTCTTCTCATCTAATGTTTTGTTTAAAAAGGTGGCAGCCCCAGTAAAAATTGTCCTGGATCCTCAGCAATCTCTAAATTCAGTGTTGTGCAGAGTGGTTATGCACGACCAAACAGAGCATTGTGTGTATGTCTCAGTTAATCGTTTACACTTCAGGCACAAAAGTGATCTGCTCGGGTCTGTTTTGTTCATAACATGCGGTGTTCAGTTCTGTCGATGAAGTATTCTATAATGGATTTCTTTATGTTTGTTGCTTTGGAAAAAACAGTGGGTTCTGAAAACAAGTGCTTGTTACACAATATTCTCTCCCACCGTTTAACAAGTTATTCAAGGTCATGTCTGTTGTAATCTTGTAATTTACATTTACATTTATTCATTTATCCTAAGCCATTTACATTGAGCTTCTAATTACCAGTGTTACAACCACTGGAGGCAAGGTGGGTTAAGTGTTTTGCCCAACTAAGTCACTAAGTCACAACTACCACTAAGTCACTGCGCAAATAACAATTTGTTATTACAAAGTTTGATAAAGCCTTTTTTTTGTCTAAAATCAATCATAAACTGGTTGGACCACCTCTTGTGTTAACTTTACATTTGAATGAATAAAGTGCCTTTCTGTGGAAGTCCATATTTGTCCTGGATTTGTGCAAATGACACAAGCACATTATCAGAAATAAGTCTCCTATAACTCTTACCCCCATCTGTACCACCTTTGAAATACACACTTTTAAGACCTGGGGAATCGAACTTAAGTTTGGTAATATAATATGAGAGAAATGGTTGGTTTATGGTTAAGGTTAAAAGTACTTTGGTTGAATTACTTGTTACTTTTCCAAGAGAGGGCACTCTTGGCTTCCCTATTTAAGTTCACCTGTGCATTATGGGAACGATTGTGTCTCAGAATTGTTATGTTAAAGTCTCATTCAGGGCAGTTCCTGGTTTGTTGCAGTTCGAGGAATCACGTTTTGTTGTTCTCTGCTCACATTGAAGTCAAAGGACTTTAACGTCTTTCCTTTGTCATAACTCGGTCTTTCCAGCGAGACGGCTCGAAGGGTAAAGAGAAGAGAAGCGTCCCAGAGTCCACACGGGGAAGACGTTTCTGTACGAGGTGTAGCTGATGGCACAGCTCTTGTTGAACACACCTGCAATGTTCTCCTGGAAACGAAGGAAGTACAATATAGTACATTTAAATACACATTATACTTTCACATTTATTTTTATTATGTTCCTTTTCACCTGTGGCCAGTCTCCGTTGGGCAGCTGCTTGTAGATGAGCAGCTGGACTCCTCGTTCAACGGCCCGTCTGTCCGGATGTCTGATAGTTCACAAGACATATATAATTACAATACAATCTCTTTATATAATGTACAAATTAAAAAATAGGTACCACACACACATGTTTAATTATTTTATGTGCAGTATGTAATTATAAGTTCAGCTGTGTGAATGTTGTTTAAGTGAAACCTTTTTGTTTTATGTTTTTGTGGTATATGTCAATACTGCAGAAATTTACAGCGGTATTCTGGGTTTATAAAGTAGAAAACTGTTCAGACAGAGGGCCCTAAATGTCTTGGCCTTGATCTCATTTACCTGGCTGCCATGAGGCCCAGCAGAGCCCAGCAGGTGTTGTGGATCTGTGCTGAGCTGCTCTGGACATATTGACGCTGCTCACACGACAAGTCCTCGCCCCAGCCTCCATCCTCCCTCTGTCGGTCCAACAGGAACTGACAGGCCCTCTGTACCTCAGCACACGCACATCTGGAACAGGTTCAGACCAACACATACTGACATGTGTAATAATAATAATTACCTCCATTTGTTTACTTCTTCATAGATTGTTGCCTTGCTAATGTCATGTCTGGGTTGCAAGACTCATTTTTTTACTTGAATGCAATAAATTTTTTGGTTGAAAAAATGAGAATCGTGTGAGAGAATTGTGATCTCAATTCCCATGTACAAAAATCCTGATTCACATTTTAACAAGAATCGTGCAGCACTAGATTCAGGTTCTGGTAAAGTTTTCAGAAACTTGATCTACAAGGACCAGCGAGCCTGACGAGAGTTTAGGTTAACGCACATGTTCACCACTAAACTATTGTTCAATAGTGCAAACTATTTTAACAGCAAATTATACAAAAAACAGTAGTGTGGCGCCATCATAAGGCCATGCAGGTAATTGTCAGAATTATTCTTGTTTAGGTCAGTGTGATGGCTGAGACTGAACTTGTTCGACAGTGCTTTGTCTGGTTTACAGTTGCTGACTGTGAGTCCGAGACAGTCTCTTTATTAGTCAGAGAGCTCCTGTACTTAGATTTTATGATTTCCATCTCACAGAGAAAAGTGGACCCATAGTAAGTAAGCACTTACTGTTTGTGCACTTTCAGTAAGGAGAGGAAACCTCTTCCTGTCTCACTATAACCTATACTTTCTGAACTTGTAAAGATCCTCAGCTCTGGTTCTTTCCTTCAAGTGCAGAAGGGTGAGAAAATCCTCGTTTGTGTTGGAATCCTGGAAAGTCATCCTCACAAACACAACAGGCTGAGCAGATAAAACAAACACAGAGTTTTGAACTGCAGTCAAGCCATCCCCTTTACAAAACACCAGTCCAGCCAGCCCTGTCTTGATTTCGAGGGCTTCTGTTTTAGATGCTTTACGGAACAAGGTAACGAGACGTCCTCCTGAACTGATAAATGTCAGTTTTATACATTTTCATCTCTCAATGACTGCGTCTGTTAATGCAATTTTATCAGTTAACGTAAAAGCTTCTGACTCAGTTTTCAAGGTGAAGACGTTTCTTCTCTAATTCCAAGAGAATTTATCAATTCTGATTCTTTAATTCCAAAAGTTTCTTAAAAGCTTTTATTTCAACCTTTTTTTCAAGATGTCGTGGATGACTGAAAACCTTCACAGACATTTATCAGTTAACGTTCAGTTTTTATCCAAAATATTTCTAATTCACAAACTTATTAATTAATTCTAACTATATTTTACAGTTTTGAAACTTTAACTTGGAAATATTTTATATAAAAATTTAATATTTACTGAAAAACCTAAAATATAACCTAAAAACCAAAAATAAATAATATCTTTGTTTCTGAGTTGCCACTGTTTTCTTTTCTCAGACTGTTTCTGATGCACTTCATTCATTTGTGTCAATTTTGATTGTATTTTTCAGTTTTGTTTTACTGTATTTTGTAACTTTTTACAAAAATAAACAGGGCTAAACAGGATTATTACAACAAAAAAACTAAGGGAAATATGAAGCAACATGTTAAACAACATTATAGATGTAGCAAATTAATTTTACTTTTTTATTAATGAAGGGGCAAATATTGCTAAATCTGTAAAAAAGTTAAACCAAAAAACAAATGTTAACAACAAAATGGGAAGTAAAATATTGTATTCAATGTTTCAGTCTTACTGAAAGTGCTTACTATGTGTCCACTTTTCTCTGTGAGATGGAAATTATAAAATCTACATGAGCTCTGTCTAATAAATAGACTGTCTCCAACAGTGTTGGTTAAAGTGGTCACACTACAGACCTGTGTCATTGCATTCTCAGTTTTCTAAAATTCTTGAAAAAAGGTTTACATTATTATATTTATATATATATAATTACACATAATTGTAGAGAAAACGTGATTTGTGACAATCAGTGTCATGTGATTCTCTGTAGGAGCAGCACCTGAAATACCTCCTTTGGCCACATGGTGGAGTCAGAGAGCTGACAGTGACTGCTGCTCTGACACAACTAGACTGTGATGGGGAGGGTCTGCAGTGGCCCTCAGTGGAGAACCAAAGCAACTAAAGCTTCCAATAGTTGAGTCAAAAGGTTTATCACAAAATCCTCTATTAATGCCACAATGTTAGTTTCAAAGTTAGATTTAATTTGGACTTCTTTAAGACGAGGAAAATGGCCGAAGACAGCAGAATTGTAATGCTGGTGTTTTCTGACTCCAACAGCAGCACACAGATATACTAACAGTTTATTTTATCAAGAGAGAACAGATACTAAAAAGATAGGGTTTTAAAGGCCATCTGCATCACCACCTTAAAACTATACTGTGTATGACACAGGTTTATGAAAAACATTCATCTATTGCATCACTCTTCTATTTAAGAAGCTTGAAGAATTGAAAACACATGTAGCCCTGAAACGTTCTGCAGATTTCCCTGAACATCTTGCGCAACATAAACAAAATGCTTCTTTGCCAAACCCTTGTGTAGTGCACCCAAATGTTCTTGATGTAGGCGTCCTGCTTCTGTCTGTTGCAGTGCTCTGTTTCCACCTATCAGCAGTTGGTCGTCCACCAATGGAAAATAAAAGTAATGAGGAAGTAAATGTTGTCTTTATGAGCAGGGGATGAATAGACTGACTGATGCATTATAGTCAGGAAGTGTAGTGACATTTGCTTAAACTTTCCTTAGTTTAGGTAAAGACATTTTTTAAGTGAAGGCAGCAATGTGTTCTTCAACTTTTAATTTGAGAAAACGTAATTAGAAATAACCAAATCGGTGAACCACTTCCTCTATCATTGTTGGGGACAAGTGTCTATGGTTAAGATAAACATGCTTCCTAGATACTCTCAAACAAGGTGCTCAGGCACATCAATGGTTGGCTGAGCAACTTCATATGGAACAAAAAGAAACCAAAGATTACATTTTCCAGGTTACATCATTCTTTCTCTAAAGAAGGTCTAGATGTATGTAATTTTAAGGTGTATCAGCATCTTATCTGATGTTTATTGCAAAATAGGTTAAGAAGGATCCCCCTTCTGTCTGACTGGGTATTGAAAAATCTATTTGCCTTCTGTCCTATAAAAATATAAAATCTGTAAAGACCTTGTGTAATAAGGTCACCAATAATCACCAACACTATTAAAGTTATTAAAGGTCTATCTTAACACCCTTCATCCACACCATATCTTGCTCTACCCATTACCTCTGACTTTGAACCAGGCAGGACTGACAAAGGTTACAATGTTTGGACACACAAGGAGATCAGGAAAATGTGAGATCTGTTTATGGAGTCTTGCGTGTGCTCATTTGAATCTTCCCAACAGTTACTACTTTAGATATCTTAAAGTCCAAGATTTCAAATTTAAGAAAACCACACTTACTTCTGACACCACATTATCACCAACAGAGAAGATACTCAAGTGCCCAGCTAAAATGACAATGACTTGCTTTTACAATGTGCTGAATCAGATGGATGCACTGGTTAAATTAGATGTGACAAAAATGTGGCATACTGAATTAGGTGTGACTATTGATGAGGATAAATGGAGTATATTTGAAACAAACTAAAAGACAATCTGTTTGTAACTGTACCAGGCTGCTACCATTTAAAATGATTCACCGTGTACAGATTTCCCAAAGTAAAAGGCACAAAAATCAACGCCCAAATGAAGTTTCTTCTGTAGAGACGTTGCATGGGCAGGCGTGTTGTATCTATGATGTCATCGTTTTCAGAGAGCTCATGGCACCAGATCTTGTCACGCCCCTTGTAATATTTTTCCATCCCTACATCCTTATTCCTAATCATCCCTACATCCTTAACCTTAACCATCCCTACATCCTTATTCCTAATCATCCCTACATCCTTATTCCTAACCATCCCTACATCCTTAACTTAACCATCCCTACATCCTTAACCATAACCATCCCTACATCCTTATTCCTAATCATCCCTACATCCTTAACCTTAACCATCCCTACATCCTTATTCCTAATCATCCCTACATCCTTAACCTTAACCATCCCTACATCCTTATTCCTAATCATCCCTACATCCTTAACCTTAACCATCCCTACATCCTTATTCCTAACCATCCCTGCATCCTTATTCCTAACCATCCCTGCATCCTTATTCCTAACCATCCCTGCATCCTTATTCCTAATCATCCCTACATCCTTATTCCTAACCATCCCTGCATCCTTATTCCTAACCATCCCTGCATCCTTATTCCTAACCATCCCTACATTCTTATTCCTAACCATCCCTACATCCTTATTCCTAACCATCCCTACATCCTTAACCAACCATCCCTACATCCTTAACCTAACCATCCCTACATCCTTATTCCTAACCATCCCTACATCCTTAACTTAACCATCCCTACATCCTTATTCCTAACCATCCCTACATCCTTATTCCTAACCATCCCTACATCCTTAACTTAACCATCCCTACATCCTTAACCTTAACCATCCCTACATCCTTATTCCTAACCATCCCTGTAAATCCTTGTTCCTAACCATCCCATAAATCCTTGTTCCTAATCATCCCTACATCCTTGTTCCTAATACCATCCTGCATCCTTGTTCCTAACCATCCATAAATCCTTGTTCCTAACCATCCCTACATTCTTATTCCTAACCATCCCTACATCCTTATTCCTAACCATCCCTACATTCTTATTCCTAACCATCCCTACATCCTTAACCAACCATCCCTACATCCAACCATCCCTACATCCTTATTCCTAACCATCCCTACATCCTTAACCAACCATCCCTACATCCTTATTCCTAACCATCCCTACATCCTTATTCCTAACCATCCCTACATCCTTATTCCTAACCATCCCTACATCCTTATTCCTAACCATCCCTACATCCTTAACTTAACTATCCCTACATCCTTATTCCTAATCATCCCTACATTTGTAACCGTAACCTTCCCTACATCCTTATTCCTAACCATCCCTACATCCTTTTTCCTAATCATCCCTACATCCTTTTTCCTAATCATCCCTACATCCTTTTTCCTAATCATCCCTACATCCTTATTCCTAATCATCCCTACATCCTTATTCCTAATCATCCCCACATTTGTAACCTTAACCTTCCCAAACTGCTGCCATACCCTGTCTGTAATCTGATCAGAATTTGAACCCCTCTCCAGTTTTCTGAAGGATGACTTTTGACCCAAACCACCAGGACTGCTGACCAAACTGTCTCTTTTCCCCCTACTTCATGAACACCCCCACCCCTTTCAACTGACATCCTCTCTTACTATACTTCCCACATTAAAAGAACTGTATATTATCTGTATATATCAACCCTAATAGTTTTTTAAAAAATAACATTTATTATTTATTGAATGGAGCACTTTCCCTCCTAGCATGTATTGCTGAATAATAATACTAGAAGCACTTTTCTGAGGGCAGGTCTTAGTAATGTCAGTTAGGATCTGGCCCTATGGAGAAGGGACGAGATCCTTTTACTCATATCTACCACATCATACACCCAGATCGGGGAATTCACGAACCAAATGTTTGGACATTGTTTTACAAAATGTGTGAGTACTAGTCTAATTATGTTATTTACTAACTTTTACTGTTTTAATTTTTGATTTTGTAATTTCTTTGCATATACTGTACCAACTTGGCCATAGATAACCCACTTGATGGGGGACCCCTATGGGCCTTTGTCAACATGTGTCCAAATAAATTGCAACCGAGCAACACTCTGTCTGCCTCTAATTAAAACCTGACGTGTTTTTATTCACAAATACTTCTGTAAATAAACTTAAATAAACTTAAATTATTTAATACAATTCATTATATTATAAATGCATTATGTGACCAAAAATAGGTCCATAAATGCAGTAAAAATGCAATAATAAAAAAAAAAACTATTGCAAGAAATAAATTTGAATTGAATAAATAAATTTGAATCATATTATCTCTCTCATATCCAAATTTGTATTTAATTTTTATTTTGTAATTCTCTTTGCATATACACAAATTGAAACACTTTACTTTACTGTACTGTAAGTCCAAAATGTGAGAATTGTGAGAAAATGTGAGACTTTAATTAAGCGTTTTTAACAGTGTCCTGAATTTCCCTTTAGCGATGCAGAACATTTTTGAAATTGAAATGAATCAATGTCAAACAATGAAGACAGCCAATAAAATACAAAGCTCAGAAAAGTTTGTGAGCTTTAATTTGTTGTGAAAACTGATCCCAGAAAGCTGACTGAAAGTGGAAAGAGCATTTATCATTCAGGCACTCTGACAGCGTTTGTTAGTTTGCTTCGAAAAATGACAGATGACCGACACAGAGCAGCTGTGTCCCAGTAAACATTCAAAGTGAATGGCATTAAAACAACTCCAGTGACAAGACTTCTCATTTCTGCCATGAGGGTCCCTTGTGGGGCCCCTTGTTGATCAATTGACGTTAGACCGGTTTGTGAGCGACGCATCAGTCGAGTCAGCTTAATATGCTTGTTGATGTTTTAAAGATGCAGCCGCTTTGATAAAACTGTCTTTTTTTGTGAGATGAAGCAAAATAGAGACACAAAATATGCCCCGGTGAATGCCTTTGACGAACAAATTTGTGGCAAAGAAAAAGTCTCTTAAAGTTTTATGTTAAAGGTTATTGCTGTAATTTATCTCTTGCAATATCCGTAATGGTGCGCCAATCTCCTTTCTAAGAGCAACTTACATTATATTAAAAGCACTCTAATAGTCTTTCAGGTGGAAATCTTAGAAGGTGAAGAGTTGATTGATGACTCATTAAAAACATATGATATTGTGCGAGATACAGTGCAAAGTGATTAAATGGAGGGAAATCAGATTAGGACGGAGGCGTTAAATCCTCAGGTATCAGGCCTCAGGGGAATCAGACAAGAAAAATAGGAAATTATAAAGGGTGGGAATGGGTGTGCTGATAACACAAAAGGGGGAAAAGCATGAAAGAATATGACTGGTTCCAGACCACTCAAATAGAAGAATGGTAATCCAGTCTGTACTGCAGCTTTGGTGGACAGATCTAGGCTTTATCTCATCTTAATTGTCCTGAACATAACTTGTTGACGCTGGGTTGATTCACAGATACACAGATAAACTAAGATGGTATGAATTTTGGCTGATAACCAATTAACTCACATTGTGATGCTTATACTGTATATTGTTCATTCAATTCAACTTTACTAATCCCCAAGGAGAAATTCACTTACAGTATGTCTCTTCAAATGAGTTGATTCAGACTTGTCTTGTGGAAATCAGGAAGAAGGAGTTCTTGTAACGTTCTGTCCTGCAGCTCACTGATCTCACACGTCCACTGGCTGCTCTCTGTTGTTCAAAAGCCCAATGCAGGGGATGGTCCATGTTGTTCAGTATAGCATCCATTCTGTTTTGTGTTCGTTGCTCCACTGCTTCAACCAGAGTCTCCAAACTAATACCTAGAGTTGAACCTGCCCTCTCTATTATTAGGCACCTGTGATCTCTTTTTCTAAAACTAAAAAGTAAAAATGAGCCAAGGAAATTGAGAAAAAATTATTTGCATTAACAAGTTTTCAAGCGTGTTCAAGCACATGCTATTCTATACTCACACCTAATATGTCATTGATTTCCAATAACACTAAGTTCTCAACTTCACACTCTGCAAATCTGTGAAGCCTTAGACTTCACCACCAGAACCACAGTTAGGCTCCACTTTGGTGTTTAACAGCAGACGTTTGAAATCAAGTCACTTTTTTAAATCTTCCGAGCTTGACCTGAGTTATCAGGCTGTTTTGTCTCTTTGCTGCAGAGAGTCAAGTGAATAAGAGCAGTGTCACCTCTAACTATACGTACAGGTCATTAAATGTGAGCCTCGTTGTAGTAAACAATAACTCCACAAAGCTGCTCTTTAAAGTCAGGGCTATAGTTACAGAGGATTAGCAGACAAAGGCTTTGTGCTTAAACAGACACATGCTATTTCACAAAGCTGCGTATTACTGATAACCTGTGTGTAGGGGCTCAGTGCCAGACGTGTTATAGTACAAACACGGGGAGAAAAAATATTCAAAATGTACACAGTGTGTATCTTTTCTGCAGAGGCTTGCTAGTTGAGCCGATTACAGCAAAAAGTAAGTCAGTGTTGTGACAATGTTGAGAGTCGGTAGCCTGGGGAATGCTGTTATTGCATATTCTCAGTGTATATGTCACAGGCTGTTGAAATATTCACACTTTGTCAGATGTGTTGGAGTAATTCTATATAGGGTTTTTTGCTGTGAAGCGTTGACACACGACTAATTTGCGCAATGTTTTTTTTTTCCTATCTACACCCACTGGTATGAGTTCACCTCTGAAAATTTGCGAGATGCTACTCGAGGTGTTGAAAAAAGTTGTCGTTGCCAGGTCTCTGGATCGGAAAGAAGGTTGTGCTGCTCCTTCAGTTCACTCTCTGTGAAGTAGCTTAAAAGGTGACGGCAGGCTGCACACTACACTTTCCACTGATGCAAATGGAAGAGAAGATAGACATCTGTGCAAAAAACACCAAAGATCTGTTCTCCAGCTGCTTCTCACCACTCTGTGCTGTTGATTTTCTCTTCTCAGGAGCAGATAATGAAGAGGACGAACGAGGCTGTCATTAAACACCGGCATCTGTTAATAATCAAGTGGTTTAGCCTGCTGGTTTGTTAATCATTGGGAGAGGAGACACATCTTTTGTAAAAGTATACTGCACACCTTTGTAGCTATAGACACACATCCAAGCAACAACTGCTGAAGTGAAGCTTGCAGTGCCTCAGTTTTGCCAGTTGCAGAAACCAGTACTGAATAAAAGTAAGCACCTTACAGCAAAGAAGTTCAGATTTGGAAGAAGACTGTCATCTGGATGAGTTGCCTGTATGAATGCAATCCACACCATTTTTCCAAGGACATTCATAGATCTTGGTTGTTTTTGACATGCATGTTTCTGAAATCTAAAATTTTACCAACAACAGCAAAGCAAACTTTTCTGCTTTTATTTTATTTTGAAAAATACGTAACCTGGATGAATTTGCCACAAAATACTAGGGCTTACCTTAAGTCAAAACTTCTATCTCTGAGCTCAGCGTCAGTCTGTATCGATCCTGCATTTATCTTTCCGAGTGTGGAATGATTTGCCAATATTTATCCATGTTTCACTTTGCTCTATTTATATCTCTCTTTTTTGCGCTCTTTCTCTGAGGAAGCAGACATACACTGTCAAAGTGTCAAAACAAACCTTTTTCATTTCTTTCGTAGCTGTTACAAAGCTTCCAGTATGTGCTAAACATTTTCATTAAAATCCTTGATAAGAAATACATATTTTAATTAGGCGTATATCGGTGCTAATATTGTTATTGACTGATATGTGTGTTTTTTTATTCATCGACCCAATGAGAAAAAAATGCCTGCTGTGTAGGACTGATATTATAATCTGTCACTAGTTTGTTTGTGCCTGTGACACCGTAGTGCACCTGAAGAAGCGGCACTTTGCAAATGCAGAACAAAGGCAGGTAAGTTCAATGCTGGAGCCTCGTCTGCCTCAGGACCTTTTTGTTGTGTCAAAAGAAGACACGTTTAAGAGCAAATGTGCATTGTTAAATTAATATTGGCCCAACCATAATTTTAATGTCCCATTTTCCACAGATCATTGTTATTATAATTGATAAAGATCCATTTTCTGAAATACAAGGAGAAAATGTTTTTTCACTTTGAGGGCAAAGAAAGCAGCTACATTTTTCTCAACAGTATCTTTATCCTTGTTGGGTGGCTCTTGCAACAGTTCACTCAAATACATACACAATGTAATCTCTTCTGTCACCTCTTGTATATATCAACACAAAACTCCCCTGAGATTGTAATAATCCAGGTTGGGAAGGCCTCGTTTTGATACAGCATGTTTCACTCTGCTCACACGTGGCAATAAAAATGCTAATCAATTCACACGTGTACCTCTCTCTGTCGGCTCATGTCACACGAGCCGACAGGCATCACGCCGCCTGTAAGGCCAGAAGTAATTAGCCCTTTTTATTAATACATGCCTTAGGCCTTGACCTAATGTGATCTCAGATATGATTTAGCTCCGCCCCCTTGAACACCTCCTATGCCACCATTAATCATCCATTCCAGAACTATTTTCCTCTTCTGTGTTAAGTATCCCTGGACAAACTCTTTTATTTAACCTCAGACAAACTCCTGATTTAAAATCCCTTCTAACGCCTGCCTTTTTGTTTCCCGTAGGTGAGGCGGTGAACCTTGTTGTAATCCGTTGATATCTGTTCGGGAGCTTTGAGTAATGGCCTCTGATCCTTTGTGCTGAAGCCTTGTGCCTGCTGTGTTATCAGCACCGTTTCCATTTTTACATCCATTTCCACAGGAACACAGTAATTGCGAGTTCTCTAAAAGCCTTGCGTCCTGCTAATTGGCAACTCTTTGATGAACCACAGGGAACAGTGAAGCACGGAGGAGATCTGATGGTAAATCAATAAGTCTGAGTGGGTTCAAATATTTTAACCTTGACGTGATCGTGCTGTTAGAGCTGTCTGACGTTAGAAGATATTATTTACTGTTGTCTTTATTCCCACAGAAAACATTGGATATGTGTCTAAGTGAACAAACTGACAGATCCCAGACTCATCAAACAAGTTTTGCGGGCGCTGTCAGAGCCTGTTACTGCAGCACTATTAATTATGCAACATCTTTATGGAGATGTGATGGAGTGATTAGATCGACACAAACCCCGCTCTTAAGGGCAGAAATCAGCTCCCCAGCGTGGCTTTAGGGGAAAAAATGAGCAAAAATGAAAAATGAGTTAAATTTTTTTATCCCAACTCTCATAAGAGCCTGGATACATGTGAACAAAATGAGTTTCCTCTGCAGGGTGGCTGGGCGCTCCATTAGAAATAGGCTGAGGCACTCTGTCACCTGTGATTTGCTTTGTTCAAATGCACCATTGCAGCTCTTGTTCTGTTGATATAATACATTGGAATGGTTTGGTTTGAACTGAGAACACATTTTCCGATGGTTCATTCTTTCATCTGTCAGTGGGTTTGTGGAAAAAAAGTGTCCCAGCTCAGAGTACTCAGTATTTTTTCTAGAAAAAAAGTGCTAACAGGACATACCTACATTAAAAGTTCTGTTTTGTGTTGACTTGCTCCACTCAAAATGAACCCCAGTACTATTCAGATTACTCCTAAGATTCTCTGTTTTTTTTAAACTGCTTGCACTTTTGCGGGTGGTCCTCCAAAGCTTTGAAGCCTAATGACATAAATCTTCATTCGGCCAAAGTCTCACACTTTTGCTGCTTCTTTAATCTCATCTTTTTAATATTTCCCAAGTTGTAGCAATTTAATGAGAGCAACAGTTTTTTTTGGTAACCCGCCCTACAACATGCTTCAGAACAATGAGCTGCCTACCAGGAAGCAGCGCTCAGATTCCATCGCCGTGCCTGTCAGTCTGAGCTATGGGTACTGACCCGAATGCGTCAGGCTGCTCTGATGAGGCATCTGGTTGACACTCTACAACAATTGCGGGTTGTATCAATCAGCGCAGCACATCAGAGCGCCGGCAGAACGCACAGGGGCCGCGCTAACACATTAAACAGGGCAAGTAGTGAGAATGAGCTTTTTCCAGTCAGGAACAAGAGACAAACAGAGGGGGGAGCTCCATTATCTTGGGGATGCTGAGTGTTGTGTAAAATGTGAATGCTAATGAGGGCCAAATGCACTGGAAGAAGAGCTGAATAGTATATGAGCGGACTATAAATATGACTTTAAAAATCGCTAGCTTCACTACCTCATATTCTGAGGTTCCACTCACCTCCAAAAGCAGCCTATAGGACCTCTCTTCTCCTTATCTATTTATTTTTTATAAAAAAAATAAAACCGGACCAATTTTTCTACCACTAAATACTAATACAGAACACCAAACTATGGTTTAGAGTTTAGCATTAGCTTGGCTGCAACTTTACAACCATTGTAGGCCTCATCACAGACAATGATGAAACACAGTACCGCATGGTGGTGGATCAAGCCACCTTTTTCAGCTTCTTCCCTCACATAGGCGCTACAGGTCACTCTCTGCCAAGACCAAACGCCTCACGGACAGCTTTTTCCCCACAGCTATCAGGACTCTGAACTACTCTCTTATAGCCTAGTCTTTTCTCTTATATACTATGCATGGTCATGTAACCACTGTATCTTGTATTGCTACATGTCTGTGACGTATATTGTCTATTTGTTGTTTGTAAGTGTATGATGATGCAGAGCTTGAACATACTGTACCGAAAACAAATTCCACCGGCATTGTCGTGTGGCTAAATAAACAATCTATCTATCTATCTATCTATCTATCTTAGCGTCAATCCCGTTAAACATTGTGTGATTGAATTAACAGTATTTGTCTGTGTTTTAAGTTGCCTTTTCTCTGGTGATATTTTTCCTTTTTGAGCTGTTACTCTAATAAAAAGACATATTCAGGGTTGAAAATACACTTTTTTGGCAGCTACTACACTTCCTGGAACATCATATTGACAAGCTGGTGTAGACCAATGGTAGCGCTCCTTCTTCAAGCATGTGATTAACCAGATTTTTTCATTTCCTGAGTAACTTATAATAAACAATAGATGGCATCATAAAGCCTGTTTTTTTCTCTAATGATTGCTTTTATAATATACTATTTGGGGTTTAAACCAAAAAAATATCAGGTACAGTCTTTTTAAGTCTGCAGCACCAGCTCAACCTGCACTGTTCCACTCTAGTGGAAACTTGCCTTTAATGACATACACAGCGCTGGTAATTGCTTTGAAAAGGTTGCCATTATTATTCACAGCGTGAGAGCGGTACCCATTGACATTAACCTGATAAATGCTCAGTGTCTTGGGTTTTGGCTTTGTTTCCAGGCTTTCAAGAGGAGTAAACTGATCAAAGACAGACAACCTGACTTGCGGTCAAAGGATTGATCTCATCGATAAAAAGAGAGAAGTTAAATTCACAACGTGCCCTGCCTTTATCCTGTGTATTGATTGCAGAAGGACTCCCACATGTACGGAACACCACTGAGAGCAAGAGGTCATGGGAAAAGCTTTGGAGGAATGTGACAGCAAGACTGCTCAATTTGCTCCAGGCTACGGAGATCAATGTTTGCCAAAAAGATCAAAGAAAACATTTTGTCTGTTTTATGCCTTATTACAGTATATCTTATTTTTTGTTTGTTTGTAGTTTTGCTGATGTGCTCTCTTCAAACCTCTTACCTGAGTGGATCTTTCCTGGCAACGTGGTTAGCACTGTTGCTACTTATTCAAAAGTGTTCTGTCTAATCACAATGTCAACAAGATATTACAGAGTATAAATATTGTACCATATTAATATGTACAGGTAATATTTCCGTTACAGATTTTGTCAATAAAAACTACTGGGATCATGGCACTTTGGAAGTTACAGGGGTATCCTTCCTCATCTTATACACTCATATCTACATAATCGTCAATTCAAATGTACTTTTACACCTTCACATCTACTGTTATTGTGATTCAGTTTCAATTTCAATTCCTGAGAAAACTAGTTACCAAAAACTACAGCATTTACCATCACTAACTTTCAATTAATAACTAAATAAATGGCAGAAAATGTCTGGAGGCCGGATTAGTGAATCTAATGTCATGCTCTCTCGTTTAATGTATTGACAGTCGGAAATTCCAGCGTTTGCTTTTCCAAATTTTGCCCAGTAACAACCTTCAAATGATGTGATTGGCTGATTTCTTTCCCATCACGGACCTGTGCAGCCTTCACTGAGCCTGAGTTGGAAACAGCACGTAGATGTCTAGTTTTATGTTTTATTATTAAAACATCAAATTCAATTCTTGTAATATTAAAGGTGACTAGTCCTGTCCTGAGCTACTTTGTGATCCCTTTAATGATCAATAAACGGGAGAGAAGAACTTTGATAAACATTTATTTACAAAACCAAAAATGACAAAGAAATACTTGAAGAATGAATACAAAACATGTGCTAATATGATAAAATACTTTATTGTACACAACTTATAGCTTACCAATGTGTTAAATAAACTATGCGTAGGATATATTTTCGGAGACTCTGGAAAAAAGGAGTTGCAAGCAGCCTGTGTCGGATTGCTTTAGAGATTATTGCATTTCTGTTTGTATTTAAGGCAAGAATGAGATATGAAGAGGAGACAGAACACTTCACACAGTGCATGAATGAAGCAACAATACCTTTGTCTTCATCACAGAACACACTATCACATCAACATTGATGAACCGAAAGGAGGAAGACGACTAACAAACGCTCGCTCCGTTAAAGAAATAAGAATGTAACAACTTACAAATAGGATTGGTCCATACATTTTTCATTTAGATATTCAGGAGAAGAAGAAAGCCTTGTGTTTCTGTGTGTGTGCATTATGAAACAGTCCCTGAACTGAGTCCTGTGACGAGCCCAGCACCAGAGTGACCTTTGGTGCCTGCTGTGCTGTGTTGGCGTGAGTCCTCTCCCTTTTGTTGTACATAGAGTTCCCGTCCTGCCACTTCAGTACGGATACTGCTTCTGCTTCTTCCCGGCGAAACAGGACAGCCAGGTGCACAACAGCATGGCCACGGCCGCCCCCGCTCCGGTGCAGTAGTAGGCCCATCCGATCTGGCATGAACCTGCGGAACGACAGAGCACAGCGTTCATCTCTGACTTTTATCGGCTCCGAGTGTCAGCGGCGTATCTTCAGAGACACACAGATGGAGCTCAGTGACATTTGGACAGATAAGCCTACACCAAGAGCCTCACAGATACTGAGAAGGACTGGATGTTAAAAAACGAATGGCACAGCCAAAAAATTATGTTTTCAAAGGTTTTGAAATAAAGCCATTTGACTGTCAGCGTTTCAGTAATGCCACTGTTGAACTGCGCATTTTTACACATGATTCATAATGAAATGTATGGCTATGTACTGAATATTTTGAACATTTGTCAGAAGCTCTGTCATGGTTGGTTGGTTTTGACAGATTTCAAATAGTTTCCCAAAGCAACACCAGAAATGTACACAAGTCATTTGGTCTCACTTTTTTCCCCCCATATTAACTGAACCTGTACTTTTAAAGAACCTTAGTGACAAGCTGACCTTACTACATCCTATACATGTATGCCACAAACACAAAGATTCTGTTGTAATTAGTTTTATTGTGGCATCAGCTTCATTTTTTTGTGAAGCGTGAAGATGGCATCCTCAATGAAAATGACAATGTGAACATCTGTGTCCCAGAAAGCTATTGGCTGCAGGGTACAGTGTGCAGGAAGAACAGACAACGACAAAGTGCTTCGGTCTGTATTACATGTTTTTATTGATGCTTCACGTTAATTGCACTGTTCCAGGAAACCTCACGTTTAAAAAGGTTTTTGGTCCATTTCCCAGCCTTTACTTCTTCTTGTGCGTAACGACTGTACAGCCTCATTTCCAAACAAATATGTTGTAACCTGCTTTAGGTTTTGGGCCTGTGCGTTCCCTTCTTGTGTGAATAACTGCTGAGACAAAATGCTCCGTACATAGTTCCACCGCATTGGGACTTGCTCTGTCTTGAATATTCTCCCACTGTAGCGTCATTTAGGAGGCAACACCAGGGCAAAAAAATGCTGAACGTGACACAAATTTAAACAAAGTTTATTCTTTAGAGAAATCTCCTTTAATCCATTGAGAAAATTGCCTGCATTATTTAACTGTGCTGTGTCCTATATCTGCTTTTGGAACTTGAAAAGCGTGACAGTTGTTATTACCTTCTTATTAAAATCTCACTTTTAAGGACAATCCCCGTGTAATTATATTTGCCTAGTTAGCAGCCAGTCTCGTTAACTAATCTTCTGACGGCGCAAACATCATTCAACAGGCTCAATTGAAACAAATTATTTCTCTAAGACTCATTTACCGCTGCATAATGTGGGGACATTTGTTCGCTCCGAGCAGTGACACGAATTGTTGATGCGTTCATTCTGCAACTTAATACATTTCCGAATTTTTTTCAATCCAAATATATCTGCAATTAATGTGCAATTTAGCTGCGTTCCAGGCCATCTGTCATCTGCTGTCTGCTTTAGTCATGATTAATGAAAGAGGGCATTAAACGTGGGGAATCTGTGCGCTCTCGAGGGCCAACATGGCAGTCTCGTTCAGGGACGACAGCCATGAGGTGAGACGCTAACAACAAGAGGGTGTCAGGAAGAAGCGGCGAGGCTGAAAATGTTAATGATGGTTTTAATGTGCAAGTCTCATATGTGAGTTCCCTCTGAGTGTGAAATATTTAAACTGAATATTCAATTATATGCATTTTTCTTGATTGCACAGTTTAAAATGTTAATGCTGCTTGGGGCAATTAACAGTACACACTCACAATACTCAAATAATGGTAGATGCACTCGGTTGGAGGTTTGAACTTTTCTGACTTTGGTCGACTAGCTTGCTCCAAATATTTCTCCAGGGTGTATTTATTTATTAAAAGTTTATTTAATAAGGACAAGTATGTTCCTTTCTCCGTGTCACATACTACAATACAATCACAATTTAAAAAACCTAAAACACAAGAAAACACTTGTCAGAGATCAGTTATGGTCACAAAACGTAACTCTTTTTAAAAAACACTCAATCAAATGTTAAAAATGACTCCAATCTAAGTCTTGTTTTAGTTCAGGAGACAGGGAGTTCCACAGGGTAGTGCCATGAACTGAAAAAGCCAACTGTCCAAAAGATGTTTTGTAGCTGTGTAGTGTAATGCTGTAGCCCCTTCTACGCTCACCTTTGTATTCAGGAGTCCGTATGAGATATTAGTCATATTTGAGGCATACTTTCAGAACTCAGATGTGTTGCTAATGCCACGTAGACACTAGCGGCAATGTTGAAATTATGTTGAAATTCCCGAGACGAGAGCTGTAAAACGCTGACTCTGTCTAAAACCATAATAAGCAGCTGTTGCTAATACTGTAGATGCAAGCTTGTTGTAAAAAAAATAGACCTCTTGGAATATGATTGTTTATTACAGAAACAAGAATTTAATTTCCACTTCATAATTTGTTTTGTTGTCTTTTCTTTTTACTGAGTGAGGAGGATTAACTATCATCCACTTGGAAAGGTGACCACACTGATTGGACCAAAGGCCATAGGGGTACCTGTAAGTAGTATGGTGCGGTACACTTCTAAAAATGGTCTAGTGCGTTCCAGTTCATAGTGAGAGATTAAAAATCAGTCATGAATCAGCCAAGTAACACTAAAGACCACATTGTCATAATATTATTAATTATGTCAAGTTGACCCTTTGACCTTTGCATCCTTAGGACTATATGAGAGCTGTGTGTCTTGGATTCCTGTCAATGCCTTTGTCTGGACACCATGACCTTCTGCTCTTGGCTTACGACATCATGAATGAAAAAGGTATATTGCTGTGACATTTACTGACACCAGCTCCTGAGGGCAGCGTGGGCTCCCATATTTCTTATAAGCAGCCAGACTGACAGCAGGGAGACTTTTACAATTTTACACGAGTAACAGAACCTCATTGAGCTGTTTTATTTTGCCTTTTATTTTGTAAGCACCCAAATGACTTGAATGGAAGATGAAGAGTAGTTGTTTCAAAGGTGCACTGTGTAGAGTTTTATAGAATAAAGAGGAACAAAATGAAACATACTGTATATGCCACATGGGAGACTATTTTGAAATGAGCTCACTGCTCCTCTATGTGTGCACCTCATTCCCTTCTCCAATTTAAGCTAGTGCACTGGGTACATATGTCAAAATCTAAACTGTCTAAAATGTTTCCACAGGTTGACCCTACGTGTGATAGATGTAAGACTACTGAGGCAACTCTCTCTTTCATATGTTTTGGTTATGTCCCAGTTTGGAGGAGTACTGGAGGAGTACTGGAGGGACGTCTTTGAAGAGCTCTTGAATAGGAATACAGATCAATCCTAGTACACTCATATCGCTTTTTGTGGGTAATCCCCCAAGGGCACAAAGTCATTGCCCTTCCACTCTTTTAGCACCTATATACTTTTAAAGTAGAAGGAGTCTGCCCCACCCTTGGTGACACACTGGGTAAGAGAAGTGGTATCAAACCACAAGCTGGAAAAGTAAGGTATACACTACGTGGGTCTGAGTCCACCACACGGATACAGAAGCCTTGACATCTCTGTTTTGACCATTGTTTGTAATAATGTCAGTTGCTCAGTGCTGGACGGTGTAATGGTTGATGGGCCTAGTTGAATGGAGAGGTTGTGGTGGGTCTTTGGATGGGCCGGAATCACAAGCAGTTCTGTTTTTGCAAGGTTCAGCTGCAGGTGATGGTCCTTCAACCAAAGTGAGATGTCGCTCAGACATGCCGAGACGCGAGCAGAGACCGTCGGATCGTCAGGATGAAATGACAGGTGGAGTTGAGTGTCATCTGCATAGCAGTGATAGGAAAAGCCATGCTTCTGGATGACAGAGCCAAGGGATGTCATGTATATGGAAAAGAGTAGCGGTCCGAGCACTGAGCCCTGTGGCACCCCTGTATTGAGATGTTGGGACTCAGAGACCTCATTTCTCCAGGATACTCTGAATGACCTATCCGAGAGGTAAGACTTGAACCATTGCAACGCCATTCCAGAGACACCCATCGCCCTGAGAGAGGACAGGAGGATGTGATGATTAACAGTGTCAAAAGCAGCAGACAGATCCAGTAAGATGAGTACAGATGACTTGGATGTTGCCTTTGCCAGTCTCAGAGCTTCGATGACTGAGAGCAGGGCAGTTTCAGTATATAAACACAAAATGGAACATATTTGTTTTTAAAAATGTATAATGGTGTCAAAGCTCTGGAGCGAGTTGTGTTTACTCAGCTCTCATCCTTTCTCACACGGAACAACCTCCTGGACCAGAACCAGTCTGGGTTCAAGAGCGGTCATTCCACCGAAACTGCCCTGCTCTCAGTCATCGAAGCTCTGAGACTGGCAAAGGCAACATCCAAGTCATCTGTACTCATCTTACTGGATCTGTCTGCTGCTTTTGACACTGTTAATCATCACATCCTCCTGTCTTCTCTCTGGGCAATGGGTGTCTCTGGAATGGCGCTGCAATGGTTCAAGTCTTACCTCTCGAGTAGGTCATTCAGAGTATCTTTGAGAAACGAGGTCTCTGAGTCCCAACATCTCAATACAGGGGTGCCACAGGGCTCAGTGCTTGGACATATACTCTTTTCCATATACATGACATCCCTTGGCTCTGTCATCCAGAAGCATGGCTTTTCCTATCATTATGAGATGACACTCAACTCCACCTGTCATTTCAACCTGACGATCCGACGGTCTCTGCTCGCGTCTCGGCATGTCTGAGTGACATCTCACTTTGGTTGAAGGACCATCACCTGCAGCTGAACCTTGCAAAAACAGAACTGCTTTCGATTCCGAACCCAGGGACCTGCCATAACCTCTCCATTCAACTAGGCCCATCAACCATTACACCGTCCAGCACTGCCAGAGATCTGGGAGTGGTAATTGATGATCAGCTAAACTTCACAAGTCATGTCGCCAGCACCACCCGGTCCTGTAGATTCATCCTCTACAAGATTAGGAAAATTAGACCTTTTCTATCAGAGCACTCCACGCAAATTCTAGTCCAGGCTCTTGTCTTGTCCAAACTGGACTATTGCAATGCTCTACTGGCTGGACTCCCTGCCTGCACAACCAAACCTCTGCAGCTGATCCAGAATGCAGCGGCAAGAGTGGTCTTTAATGAACCAAAGAGAGCGCAAGTAACTCCTCTATTCATTAGGTTACACTGGCTCCCGGTTGACGCATGCATCAAGTTCAAAGCTATGCTCTTGGCCTACAAGACCACCACTGGTTCTGCACCCCCACATCTCCACTCACTAATACAGACCTACGTTCCTACCAGATCCCTGCGCTCTGCAAATGAACGTCTGGTGGTACCGTCCCAAAAAGGTAAAAAATCACTCTCACGTACTTTCTCTGGCTCTGTACCGCATTGGTGGAATGATCTACCTGCTGCTACAAGATCAGCAGATTCTGTAGCCATCTTTAAAAAACACCTGAAAACACATCTCTTCCATCAACACCTGACTGACTAACACTGAGTTCTACTTCCTTTCTATTGAATCCTTCTCTATTTAAAAAAAGAAAAAAAAGAAATATTCTTTCCTATCCTTTGCTTTGTATACTGTGCTGGGTTTAAACTGAATAGTTTTTGATGCACTTATTCTTTTTGTACCTTGTGTTGTTAAAATTGCTTCCATTGTTTTCCTCACTTGTAAGTCGCTTTGGATAAAAGCGTCTGCTAAATGACTAGATGTAAATGTCATAATAACACTCTTTTTAACAACACTCTGTCTATTTTGGAAAAACATTTAATGCCCTGTCACTCTCCATTTTAGGTCAGTTATCCAATTTACATTAATTGTGCATTTTTTTTTAGCCTAACATTAACTTTTAATGATGTAGCTACCAGCAGCTATAACAAAAAATTAAAAAAATAAAACAATGTCAGTGCTTAGTTTCATGTAATTTAACTTTAAAAATGAAGAGAATGTGAAAGACCGTAAGTGTAGTAAATATTTAGGACAGTTTCAGATTCTTTTTTATTTTATATTGTTTATAGACAACAATATGTCCCTGCTGGGCTACCGTAGATTTATTTATTTAGTTTAGTTTATTTGATCAAAAGAAAAAAAAAGAATACAATATTTTCCAAAACAAAAGAAACAAATTGCCCACAGGCTGCAGAAAGGAGGAGCAAGGGGTATAGTTCTGCAATCATACTTTTCACCACTGGATGGCGTCAAAAACAGCACATTCTGCCATTACGTTCATACGCTTTTTTGACTTCCTGAATTTGCTTCTTGTTTCAAGATCATTGAGTAAGATAAGAGAAAAGACCAATACATACTCCACAAGAACAAGAGATTTGTTCTTGTTCTTGAGGTGGCAAGAATAAAATTATGTCGTTGAGTTCTTGCATCTTGTTCTCGACACATTTTGTGACCAGAAATTTATTCTTCTGGGTGTCCAAGAACTATTCTGTGATTGGTCAGAACACTGAAGTGGGCGTGGTTAATGCAGAAAAGTGAGGAGTTCTGCGCTTGAGTTTCTTGTGAAGTATGGAATGTCTTGGTCAGAATTAACTTGTTCTTGCCACCTCAAAAATAAGAACAAATTTCTCTGTTCTTGTGGAGTATGTATTGGCCTTAAGAATTGGAGTAGACTAAAACAAGGGAGAGCTAAAAGTAACTGTGACAGAGGATTTATTCAATTCTACACACGAAGTTTTACATGTCAGCTTATTTGATCTTGGCTCAATCAATTCAGTTATCCCACTAAACTTTGAAATGCTTCTGAGATATTTTTATATAATCACAAATGTTCTCTACCAAAAGGTTTTCTATGAAGTGAGGGAAAAGGGCAGTATTGGGTTAGCATAGTGCTCCTGAGTGGTTGCTACAGTAGATGAATGACTCCACGTGTTTTTAGTGTGATACAGATAGATTTTAAATGCCTAGGGATATGCGTCAACTAAGATTTTTCTGATTTATCTGTTGTGCAACCACAATGTTCAAAGGCAAAGCCTGTCTTATTCAGAGGCTCAGACACTTCCCAGATGTCTCACCTAGCAGAAACTGGTCCGAGCTGTTGTTGCAGGTCTGTTTTACTTCTTCACTGTCCCATCCCAGCGGATAAAGCGCACATCCTGATCCTATGAGCAGCCCTGTGAACAAGAGGAAGAGAGAGTTTTAGTTGAATGATCACTGCGGGGGTGATAAATGTTGAGAACAGCAGTGAAAATGTGAGGGCTAAACTGCAACAGGAAACCAGAACAGAGATTCAACACTATTCAAGCCTCAATACATTCCAGACAAGAAGAGCACAGTAGTTATGTTTCCATATAAAAACAAAAAACAAAAACAGTACGAATATGTTGAGTTTATTAGAAAAAATATTTTCTATTTCACTTGGGCGCATTATCTAAAAAAAAAACTGGAATTTAAAGCAACTCTGCTGGCTAAAAGCAACTTTAAGCCAGCAGAGGGCGCAGATCCCTCTCTGTGCAGCCAATAAATATTACTGTCAGCCGGCCGCCATGTTTGTTTAACAGTAGAGACGTTTAAGATAGAAGAAAGAACATGTCTTCCGAAACAGTTTAGTGTATTTTGTACAAATATGACTCTGCTAGGATCCAGTGTTTTGGCCTAGTTTCTTTATTATATGCGTCGTGTGGTAGAGCACCTCACACATTGATCTCCTGACATAAACCTGGGACAGGAAAATTACATTGGAGGTTTCTGTCCAGCTGAGGGTACTGTGTCGGTGAGATAGACATGATTCTACCAATCTCACATCAAAAAACAATTTGAATGATTTCTGGGCTTAAAGTTACGCAATGCTTTATTTGGGGGCTAATTATTTACTGTTGAGAAACACACATGAACATCAATATATTTGTATATACTTCATGGCTTCTGTAAAACCTTTCAAAACAAAGCTTTTCAATATTTTAACTTTTCTGACTACAGACATTTGGCCAAGGACAGTGGAATCAGTCCAAACTTCGATTTTATGAGGATTTTGAACATCTATACCAAATTTATCAAACAGACAAAAGCTGACATGATATGTGCCGCTTCACCTCAGTGAATTTTTATCAGTTGTTTCCAGCACCTTCTGAATGAAAGGCAGCTTTGATCTGAGCCAACAGCAGCAGGCGTCTCTAAAAACGACATGGATTGTGATTTTAACACATCCCGATTTTTTTTACGGTGACAAAACAAAGCTGCCATACATAAAAAAAGTCTTGTGACCAATAAATGTATGCAAATAGCTTGGCAATTTCTCACAGGAGGTAAAAATATGCATTTTTGGTATGCAATAATTACTGTAAAACTCTGGAAAATCCTCAAGGGACTGCTTTATGTCAGTGATTAAAGAGACTTATAGCTGTGCTCAAAGCTGCACACACAGACAAGAGTTAAATCTTGTCATGGCCATTACATTAAGGATTAATATCCCCAATATTTGCGCGTAGCCAGGTCTCGACAAGTTATTCCCCGGATGCCAAGGCCTGTCTCTTGATATTAGCCTGAGGGGGGCCCTGGTTGGTAGCTCTGTTGTCACATTAGCTTAATCCTCTCCGATATGTCTGCGGCACTATCAGTCCTGGGATGTGAGGACGACAGCGTGGAAAGCACCGGAAAGAGAGCTCTGCCTTCTAGCCTGATTACTCCAGCCGTCCAGGACTGCCTTATTAAATCTTGGCCAGATAACAAGCAGGAATTAATGCACGCAAATGCAGACGACTCAGATAAACACAAGAAGCATTTGAGGTGGAGAAGTATGCTGTTTCTAAAGTTGCATTTCTAAAAACAGGTTTTATATTGGGCTTCACAATATATCACAGGTTTATTGTTATTGCAATATCAACAAAAGCAATATCCGCAAAGAACTGTTCACGATGCTACAGTCTTCCATCATATTACAATATTTAACATAGTTTTCATATTTCACAAGAGCTTTTTTCTGACTTTCTTTACTCTGTTATTGAGGATGGATACTATACTAAACAACATGGACCATCTTCCACACACTGTTTAAAATATAAAAGGGCAACAATGTTTTTAGCAATACATTTTACAGTTAAGATGGTAGCTAGCTTGTTGGAGCTACACATTTTCTACTTACAGATTATAATTTATACAAGTATAAATATACAGTATAGGCTACCTAAATCTGAGCGCTACTGATGTCAATTCATTTCACCGATTTTTTCCTTCGGGAAACCATTGGTGGGCGCTTTAGACCCCAGTTGATTAAAGCAGTAAGTTCTTTTCAGCCACTTGCAGTCATTTTTGCTTTTGTAAAATAAACTGTCATGTGGCAAAGGCAAAACTGCTTGTACACTGTCTGGTTTGAGAGAAGGACAGCTGGTACAAACAGGTTTGCGTGGGAAGACAAGGACACAAAATGGTTCCCCCGCCAAATAATGCACAAAGAAAGACAAATATTTGATGAAATGCAACAGTGAAAAGGAGCACTATGGCTTGGGTTGCCTCTTGATACAGGTCGTGCTGTTGTGGCATTAGCATTGCATTAAAATTTACAAATACCCTATAATGCCAGACATATAAAAAAAAAGGCAGAAAATTCTAATATCTTGAGATTGACCTATTTAGTGGTCCTTAAAACAAAATCCCCAAATGTATGGTATATATACAGCTCTGGAAAGAATTAAGAGACCACTTCAAAATAATCAGTTTCTCTGGTTTTACTATTTATAGGTATGTGTTTTGGTAAAATTAACATTTTTGTTTTATTCTATAAACTACTGACAACATTTGCAAGAGGATAGTGATGACCACAGAAGTGTTTTTTTTTTTTATACTTTTCCTTATTAAATAAGATTTGGTTCAGGTGATCACCTAATCAGCACCTCATTCAGTAAAATGAGGTGTGCCTGTGTTGGGATTCAACACACATTGGATTGGAATGGTTTCCAGACTTGTAGAGATGCTGATTGCTAGAAAAAATTGCAGTGGTCTCTTAATTTTTTCCAGAGCTGTATATGTATATATACAAATATACGGAATTTTTTTTGTATCAAATGTGATACATTGGGCATTTATGGAACACAAGAATGATTCATTCACAAGAAAAACAAATACTATTTAAGGCATTTTGAACTCTTCTTTTGGTGTGTTCTTTTTTACCCTCAAAAAGGATAATATTTAGGACCATATCTTGAACCATGCCTTTTTTAGGTGTCTGAAAATACATAAACAACCAATAATTGTGTGCTTGAAATTTCTTTTTTTAACTGGTAAATCTGAAATATTGATGATCATAGTCATTATTTTTTGTGAAAATTGACTGTAAAGTTAAAAGCAAGTTAAATATTGGAAATTGTATACAAGGTGTATACCGTACAAAAAAACATAGCATATAGTGAATCCCAATGTTCATTATGTAAAAAAATTAAGAAATAATTAAAGATGACATTTTTTATCTTTAATTAGTTTAATTAAATATTGAAATAGGGTAAATAATATATATTTGCTCAGAAATATGTATTTTTCTACATCACAATGTATAAAATATGATGTCATTATATGCTACTGCAATAAAGTAAATGTTCATATTAAAGTATCACTAACAACATGTAAGCAATTCCTAGAGTAACATTAAAAAAAAAACTGACTGTTGATGCACTCATACATGTTCTGTTATAATGCTATTGTGTCATCTGACGATGCTAATTACTTAGCTTTGTTCTGACAAAAACATATGCTAAAATGCTAAAATGATGTATTGTTTTGTCTAGATTGGGATGAAGTGTTATTGTTTCATTTTGTCAGGTAGGTTATTTGAATATTTGCCTTTTTGATATTTCTCATCGGGAAGAGATTGGGCTGGAGATCTGGTGGCATATGCTATGTGTTATTTGTTTCATATTATTAAATAGATTAAACAGAGTGTGCCAACTCCAAACACAGTCCTGGTGTCTTGTGGGTCCTTCAGCCATCTCACATACACAACGCTAGTCTACGTCTAAGTCCACCGGTCACACAAGGAAGTCTGCAATCTTTACATCACATGCCACCAAAAACTACAAACAGAACTTAGATACATGTTTTGCAAAAAAAAAAACAAAAAAAAACACAAGGACAGCGTTTGCACTCCACGCATACACATATCCAACTAGAATGTGTTTTTGTTTCATTCTGGCTATTACTAACATAACAGCTAGTTTTCAACAGTAGAACAATAACAAAATAGTGGTTTTGTGTTTTTCTCATAAAACTGTATGTTGTTAGTATCTGTTAGACTGAAACTTTACAGTGCTCCAGTAAACGCCGTGTTTGAAAAGTTTTCTGTTAATTGAGCAGATTTCTGCAATGACTTCTTGTGTGTAATGGATGTAGCCTATCCGTATAGAATTGGGAAAATCTGCTTCCATTTTATCTCACGCTATTCAAAAACCCAGCTGTTTTCTTTCTTTAAAAAGACAAACAGTAGAGATGTTTAAGACATTATTACAGAATTCTGTGTCAAATTCTGACTATTGACTAATGAGAAACTACTGTAGAGTTTGATAATGACACCTGTGGTAGAACATCATTCTTCTGAGTTTCGGCCATGTTGATGAAAATACAGCGGAGAATGTAATTATAGCCCAGGATCAGAGGGGATTTTCACACACTTTCTTCTCCAGACCCTTAAGAAAACTTCAGACATCTTGCTGCTTCAAACCTTAAATTTGCACCTTTAGCTAAGTGCAGTGCCTCATCGTGCCACTTTAATTAGTGGAGGTCTTTGTTCAAGCTGCTAGTAGTCCAGCGATGAACACCAACCACTGCTCTGCAGGGTGGGAGCATGAGCCATTCACATATACCCCGTTATATAATCTTATCAAATGTGTTTTGATTCAAATTTGTAACAGTAAAGCATGCCAGCATGGTAATGTATTCGTGATTAATATTTAAGCAAATCAAATATTCTCTTTCAAGTGTTGTGTAATGCTGAGAGATACAGCAGCGAGTAATCAAAATGAATTTCCTTGCAGCAAAAGAAAAGGGAGGAAGAGACACAGGGCACTGGTTCACAAAGACGCTAATGTTTCCATTTGATGCAGCCTCCATCATCTCTTTGATTAACACATTTGTTCCAATATAGTGTCAACGCTCTTCCGACAGTACAAAGAATGGCGACGGCAATTAGAGGGTCCGTGTTTCCACTTCAGGTCAGTCTGTGCCAACAAACACACACAAGAAAAAAAAGAAGTGTTTTTTGCAACATCAAAGACAAAGGCCAAAGACTAGGTCCAATTGTAGAACCACTGCGTGATGTCTTTTGACGATGTGGAGTAGCAGTGTGAGCACTTAACAAGTTACCATTACACTATTCCAGAAAGACCAGCTTTGTTAGGGATAAAGACTAGAATAATTGGATCAGAAACTGCTTGTTGGTCAGAGCAAACCCTTTTTACTGAATTTAAGGCCCTGATACTTGAACTGATTTGAATAATGTGACTGGTCGTTACATATAAAATCTTGTAGATTTCTTAGGGGTATTGTATTTGTAAAATACAGACGTGTATTTTCAATTGTTGTAACTGGGACAGGGGCAGGACAGGAAATCTGGAATCAGGAAACTTGTCCCTGCTGTTTCCTATACATAAGAAACTAATAGAATAGCAACACAACTAAATATTAACCTATTTCCACAAGGTTTGTTTCTAGACAGCAGTATGTCCCAAAAGGGCTACCGTAGTTATTTAATGAGGAGGTGTGAAGTGAGGAATTGCAATTTGTGATTACTAGATACCACCAAAAACTACATGGACATTTTAGAGGTAAACAGCAAAGCTTGTGCATCAACAAAGCACACTAGAGGACTCCTTCGGCATCAGGACATATACATAAGCCTAGGAAGGCAGAAAATAACTATATAAATTATGCCTTTGGAAGGTTTGAGATGACACACTGTGGCAACATAAACCAGCAGCATAATTTACTGCTCTGTGACATGTTCTCCTATCTGTCTCTTTTATTGTTATGGAACTGATGAATCCATTTCCCCAGAATACTTATTTATATCCAATCCCATTCTCCACACTCAAACATATGTAGGTTACAGAGAACAGTCAGAACATTTATATGACAGTATAGAAAAACAGATTTATTGTGTTTAAAATACATTTTAACACCTCAATCTGACTAAATAGTACCAAAAGCCTGTAGTGAATGTGTAACCTCACTTATTTCCTGCAAGTACAAACTCCAGGAGAACCAAAAGACATTGATATAATTATGGCCCCCTTTTTGGTGTTACAATTTCATATTTTGTCTTACGCTATCTGAGACCAAGGGCGGATCATTGCAGACAATCAGGAACCTGTGTTATTTAGCATGTGCTCGTCAGCCACATCAGCGGCTCCTTGGCTTGTGACTTGTTTAAGTGAAGCCTAGCCTTCCAGTGACCTCTCTCTGCACACTACACTACATGTAAAGACCAGCGAACAAACACATTTTATGTTTCCTTTACTGCAAAGCGAGGCAGAAATCCCCCCGTATCAGGCCACAAGCCGCGGAACCATATGCTAGTCTTTGTAAGATGAGGCTTAATGATCCCCCCAGGAAAAGAGGAAATACAAGAAACAGAAGGGAAGACCACTGCAAGAATGCTTAAGTGTGAAGACTGTAAAGAACAAAAAATACAATGAGATGGCCAGGAAAATTGACATCTCCATGTAACCTGCAGACTGTGGTTTTAATCTAAGAGCTGTATCTACTTTATAAACACCACTTTATATGGACCCTTTACAAAGGCTCAGAACATTTTAGTATCCTTTACAGTTCTAAAAACATTACAGGCCTGTAACAAGATACCCCCAACTGTCAAAGCCTTAGAAACAAGGGATTTTGTAATAAGAGAAAAGTACTCGCCAGCATAAATCAATTAGGACTCAGCTTCAGATAATCAGTCTTAAAATGGTGCAACTTAGAAATACTGTTAAAGTAGTACTGTAGAAGTGAAGAGCCAAAAGTTTTAAAAAGGCCTTGGGTAAAATGTTGGAGTAAGGTGAATAAAGAACATGTTGGTCAATTCTGTTTTCATGAATGTATAATTACCTCAAAATCTTTGTTTGGATGTGGATAAATAGACATTTAAAGCTCCAGTGAACCCAGTAGATGTTAAAGTGTGATTTTCTAGTAGATAATATTTTCCTGAAAGCAGACTTTTTTCTAATCCAGGCCAGATAACAATATCAATACTCCAAACAGTCAAATGTCAAAACAAGAGTCAAATGTGTTAGCATGTGCACACTAAATAACTGCCACAATTAATGTTGAGCCAACTTTGGAAAACTCTGAACAAATGGCATGCATTTATATAGCGCTTTTTTGTACCCTTCTTGGGCACCCAAATCCATTATGCTTCTATTCACTACATTCACACACATTTACACGTGGGGCAGACAGAGGGGGGCTGCCATACACACAGCACTCACAGCCTTCTCCAACCACCACCAAACTCACCTCTACAGTCACACACACTTATACATCAGTGTCACAGACACTTATGGCGCTTTCCACTACCAGTATCAGCTCGACTCGACTCGCCTCAACTCGGCTCGGCTCGCTTTTCGCTCCGTTTTCCATTGCAGATAGTACCTCCACAATAGTACCTAGTCGTCATAGCGACGCCGCAAGAACCTGTCGTGACGTAATCTTCTACGCGACACACACCCGCTACTCACACACATAGAACTCGCTGGATCTTCTCTTCGGCAACCAAACAAAGAAAAGTCTGCACCTCCTCGTTTGACCACAGAGCATTTTTCCGAGTTGCCATAATACTAAAGTCTGGGACTGGGTAAATTATCACGCAATCTCTGGCCAAACTATTTAAAAATGGCGGGGTTATTCAGGATACTCCGTCTGGCGCGTGCAATGATGACGCAGTGAACAGTGACGATTCTCTCTGGCCAATCAGCAGTCTGTCGTGTGTTCACGTCACAATTTAGTATCGCCTCAGCCCGCTTAGAACATCGCCGGAGGTGATACGAAAAAAAGTACCAGGAAGCAGGTACAGGTACAACTTTTACACAGTGGAAAACCAAACAAAGGCGAGCCGAGTCGAGGCGAGTCGAGCTGGTACGAGTGGAAAAGCGCCATTAGTAACTCAGGAGTGTGTGGGTCTCTGATGGCAAAGTACTATGTTTGATGTCCCATCCACCAACGTAAAATGTCACTCATTTTTCTTATTGAGATAATAAGTAATATTGAAAAGTGGCTCTAACCCACCTAATAGCAATAACAATGTGTGCAGCTATTTTTTGCTCACCATACTCTTCCCACAAACCCCACCAATGTCTCAGAGTTGGAAGGCCGAGATCAACCAAAGGGAGGTTGTGCACCACAGGCTACAGTCTATTTTCTCCAGCACTTTATCCAATATCAGCAGTGCCAAACACAAATTAATGAAATACCACAGTAGTAAAAACTAAACAGCAAAGGTCAGAGATATTATTAGGTAGTATTTTACAAGCTTTTATTAAATCAAGCAGTATATTAAATTTTTTTTTCCCATTATCACTTATATTTCACAGGTCATAGTGTCCTGGAGCCCATCACAACTGCTTTGTGAGGCATGGTACATCCATCCATCCATCCATCCATCTTCTACCGCTTATCCGGGGCCGGGTCGCGGGGGCAGCAGTCTAAGCAGACTTCCCGCTCCCCAGACACTTCCTCTAGCTCTTCCAGGGGGATACCGAGGCGTTTCCAGGCCAGCCGAGAGACATAGTCCCTCCAGCGTGTCCTAGGTCTTCCCCGGGGTCTCCTCCCGGTGGGACACCCCCGTAACACCTCCCTAGGGAGGCGTCCAGGAGGCATCCGAAACAGATGCCTGAGCCACCTCATCTGGCTCCTCTCGATGTGGAGGAGCAGCGGCTCTACTTTGAGCTCCTCCCGAGTGACCGAGCTCCTCACCCTATCTCTAAGGGAGCGCCCCGCTCCGAGAAACATAGTCCGCCCTGCGGAGAAAGCTCATTTCAGCCGCTTGTATCTGGGATCTTGTTCTTTCAGTCATGACCCAAAGCTCATGACCATAGGTGAGAGTAGGAACGTAGATCGATTGGTAAATTGAGAGCTTTGCCTTACAGCTCAGCTCTGTTCCGTCTGTCAATCTCACGCTCCTTCCTTCCTCACTCACTCACTCGTGAACAAGACCCCAAGATACTTGAACTCCTCCACTTGAGGCAGGAGTTCTCCACCAACCTGAAGAGGACAAGCCACCCTTTTCCGACAGAGAACCATGGTCTCAGACTTGGAGGTGCTGATCCTCTTCCCAGCCGCTTTCACACTCGGCTGCAAACCGCCCCAGTGCACACTGAAGGTCCTGGTTTGATGGAGCCAACAGGACAACATCATCTGCAAAAAGCAGAGACGGATCCTGTGGTCCCCAAACCCAACCCCCTCCGGCCCCTGTCCCTGTCCATAAAGATAATGAACAGGACAGGTGACAAAGGGCAGCCCTGCCGGAGTCCAACATCCAACCAAGCTCCTGCTCTGGTTGTATAGGGACTGGACAGCCCTTAGCAAAGGGCCCCGGACCCCATACTCCCAGAGCACCCCCACCACAGGGCGCCACGAGGGACACAGTCAAATGCCTTCTCCAGATCCACAAAACACATGTGGACTAGTTGGGCAAACTCCCATAAACCCTCCAGCACCCTGGAGAGGGTATAGAGCTGGTCCAGTGTTCCACGACCGGGACGAAAACCGCATTGTTCCTGGACAATGAACAGTTAATTCCAGGGCTGTTTACATGACACTAAAACATAAATCCATTTCCCACAGATACGCTCAGCTACAGTATATCTGCCAGGTCAGTGAGGGCAATGTGAACCCCAATGCTGCTACAGTGAAGAAGTAGTGAGACCTCCAAAACAGGTCTTAAGACTACTACTAACAACACTTAGAGCATATTTTTACCTTTCTTGGTATTCAGCATGGCCTAGACTACTGGTAACACCGCTCACACCAGTGCTAGCAAGCCAGCTAATGGTATTTTGTCATTCACAGTAAGCTTAAACCTAGAATGTTCGAACTTTAGAAGTGTGTTAACTGTGGGGTTTCAATAACAAAATTAAAGTGCAACAATAGGGAAGCTAAAGGGCAATTTTGACATCAGTACAAGGTGCTATAATCTGCCTTTAGAATGTTTGAATTGGTATGGCAACAGATGAATAGAAAATAAACCCATAACAGTACAATGTACTGCTCTGTGACATGTTCTCTAATGTGCAAAGTGCATTCATTTCCTCAGAACACTTATTTCTGAAATGACTTCTGGTGACTCCAAATTTGGTCTCATTCTATTTGTGTGGTCTAATGTGGTGAGTATTTCGTCTTCCACCACTATCATCAACGGAGTTCTGGAACATTCTATGACGCAAGTTTGATAAATGTGTGACACAAGGTCCTTCAGACAGACAGAACCAGGGCAACTACTTTATATTGTTGTCGGCTGATCACGCCAAGTTAAATATTATACTTAATATTAGGTAAATTAGGTAAATTAAAACGGTAAAATTTCCATATTTGATAAGACTATATACACCAAACAGTTTGTGTTCTTTTTTTTCTCCATTGGAGACGTGAACTCAGGTCAAGTAATAAAATGATTAAGTCCTATCCTGAGCAACACATTGGAGCGTGTCAACAGTGCCCTGCACAAAGGACACAGCTGTCAAAGTTGCTGTGAACAAATTGCTGTCGGCTCATGATGAAACTGTTGCAGGACTCCACTCTCACTCTTACAAAGTGATGCTTAAGGACAGAACGAATGAAGCCTGGAACAAGTCGGCAGTCCAATAACCAGCGGCGGCTTTAAAACACCCAGAGCTCTTGCGGAAATCAGGAAAGCCTCCAGTGCCGCTCCATCAGCACTGGCCTAGGGGCTTGTTTGTTTACCTGCCGCCTGTTTCGCAGTCCTGTTTGCGTTGCCATAGCAGCCTGTCGACGCCTGATAATCTGGTCTTGTGAAGAAAATGAGGAGGAAGTGCGAAGGGCCAGAGAGCAGCGCAGACAGGTTATTCACAGATTGAGTTTCAATTGATCTACATGAGCTACCACCACAGCTTGGAGGCCTCTAATGGTTTCTCTGAAAGCCTGTTTGATGTACTCAAAGAGATCATGCAAACGGACTTATGTTAATATAATCTGCAGCACATATTCAGTCAATGCTCTAACACAGTTGTCTTTTTACTTCATGAAATAACTCTTTCTCTCTACCCCAGGCAAAGTCCCAAAAATATATCAAGAAAAATATTTTATTACCCAAGTAATAATAATAATACATTTTATTTATAACGCGCCTTTCCTGGACACTCAAGGTCGCCTTACAACAATAGTAAAAAACACAATAGCAGTAAAGTAAAAAGTGAAAGTATAAATTATACTACTAATACTACCCCCTTCTGATCAAGTCTTAGATTCAAATTATACAAAGCCTTTATTCAATACCGTACTATATTCCACTGCCTTTTTACCTGAATGAAAAGCTGCCCTTTTTATGTCTCCTACATTCTGGGATTTAGAGAGCACTGATGTCTTTTGTCAAGCTGTCGTGCTCTCTGTCAAAAAAAACAAAACAACAAAGAATTCCTTAACCCTCCTTCGTCTCTCGGACAATACCATTCAAGGTTATCATTCAAAAGGCCGAGAGGACACAGAAGAGAGGCCAGCCCTAAGCTGCAGAGGATTGTGGTGGCCGAGGAATTAGAGCCTCAATAGACAGGGATCATGTCAGATATTCCCTTTTGGGTTCCCAGGATCTTAAACAGCAGGTTCCGCTATAGAATTGTACAACTTTGTTTAGACAGAGTTAAACATTTCTCTTCATCTTTATGCATTCTAGTAATTAATAAGCAAAGTGGTTCATTATAAAAACAAATTTATTTTATGGGTTTTGCCCTTAAGCGGTGAAAATGTGAAGTCTGCGTTGTGTTTAATTTAGAAATCTTGTTTGGTTTCATGGTTTGGTAACTGTGTGTATCACCTGCCTGCCCTATAGGTCCAGGATATTGTGAAAGCAGCATTGGTGTGTTCTCTCAAAACAATGTATCCCACCTCGTACCCAGAGAATAGTCTCTAACCCCCCAACTATAGGTAAAAGTCAGGGCTGGTCAAGTTAATGTGTTATTGTCAGGTGAATGCGTTAATTAATTAATGTAACAATTATTTTATTGTGCATTAATGCAGTAGGCATCATCACGTGTCTCAACCAATGAGAGCATTGGGGTGGGCCTAAAAATGCTGCAGCGCTCACATGAACTGTCCAGCATTTATCCAAACTCATTTAACATGAGCAACAATACAGAAGTTAATAACCCTCAAAACCTTAAAATCTGGCGCTTCTGACTCTTTTTTCCCGGTCTCTCTCCCCTTTCCCGCTCACTGATCCTCGCTGTGACAGATGCTCTGCTCCTGTGTGACTGTTTGGGCTTAGTTTTGTTCTGCTTTAGCTCTCTCATCAAAAAAGCTGCATTTATTTTTTGCAAAAAGTCTACCTTCAGAATGAAGCCAGGGTTTATGAACCATTTACAACAAAAATGTAAGCAGTCTATAGTTCAGAAAGACTAGGCTATAGAGGCGCAGAGAGAGGCATGATCTGTAAACAGTGAGCTCTGAGTAGCTGACACAGGCACACAGAAATGCAACCTTCCTAAAACTCCACATTGTAAACCATTTTAGTATTATTTTGTGATTGTATGATTTTGTTTTAGGCTTTAAAAACTTAGCAGGCAAACTAAAGACTGGACTAGCAATCTGCAATTTAAATTAACTAACTTAGTAACCAACAATGAAAAAAAAAGAAACAGATTTTGGTGGTAGGGGAAACCGGAGGAGCACCCGGAGGAAACCTTCGCAGACAGGGAGAACATGCAAACTCCACCCAGAAAGGCTCTGCCCTGGATGGGATTCGAACCCATCAAAAGCTATTTTCTGCTGAATGGGTAGCTAATGTAATGTGGCTATATGACCTATCTGTAAAAAAAAAAAAAAAAACCTTTAGAGTTGCCAATTAACCTCATTTGGACAGTGGGAGGAAGCCAGAGTACCCGGAGAGAACCCACGGAAACATTATCATGGTAATATTAGCATGACCAGTATCATTTAAAGACAACTGTAAAAAAACAAATAAAAAAAGAAGTAAATTTTAGTTGGAAAATTATTGTTTTGCAGAGTATCACTGTATCATGATATTAGCCTTATCATGGCCACCCTATTGTCAATGGTATTGTATCCTGAGGTACTAAGTTCAAAACTGAAAGCAATGACATCAAATCTGAACAAAACATTTGAGTTAAATGTACTGGCAATGTACTGCGTTTTTGTCATGCCTATCAATTAATTTACAGTCTTTACATTGTTTTATCAGTGTTTTCCTTCTGTGTATATGTTGCCGGTGATCACTAATTCCAACTGTTTTCCATGCTTGTCTTTTTAGTGACATGTTCCCAGCGTACGTATAATCTACCCGCCCCATGTAACCTCACTGTCAAAGGCCAGGCCTGCATGTTGAGGCATGTTACTGTTGATACTTGAAACACAGGCCACATCTACTTGAACCTTGCTCACTGCTCTTCTGTGATGGCCTTTAGAGTGGGGGATTACTCCAGTGTGAGCTATTCGCTGCAGAGGCTGGAGGATGAGTGGATGAATTAATTTAAGGTGACTGGGGTTATGCCATGTGCACACTCCACTGGGTGTCCCATGTTCAGACATCACTATCATTCTTGGCATTTGCGTGATTCAGTAAGAGTCAGAGCCATTAGTTATAGATTTGTAAAATGTTAACATCAGCGTTTACTGTTCAGGGATTACTGTATCAATTAGAGTAGATGGTATAAGGAAGAGAGAAAACTTGATATATCCCATTTTGTTGGGCAGACCCTTTGCTGATGTCTATCGTGACAACTGTAGTTGACTGATTTTCATCTCATGTTCCATTCCATCTTCTGATCTCTCTAACATGTGTTTAATTAGAACACAACAGCCTGTTGCATGCATGTTGCTATTTTTATTATGCTGATATAAAAACGTAACATAAAAATGCAATAAAACTGAATTTTTGGGGAAAAATATTAACTTAAAACAAATCAGTGTGAAGAAATACACACATTTAGTTTAAGCTAATCTTATCTAAACAATATTTTTTAAAGTTACAGACATTACATATCAATAATATACAGTCAATGGTTTTATCAGTTTGTATAGTTTGCTTTTTCTGCTTGTTTTTATTTATTTTCTCACTTCAGGACATATGTGGTCTTACAGTTTCTCTATAACATCTTGACTCCACCTAAAACAATACATTCTGTACAGGTTATTATTGATATAGTGTTAATATGCTATACAGCAACTGCTCCTAGCTGCAGTGCATGCCACTCCTCCACATTTCATCCATAGCCATAACTAGAAGTGCTTGTTTTTATTCTCAAATGCAAACCATTTCTTTTGAAATAGATTAATTTTTACTTTGTACAAGTTGAATTGGGACATGCTCCAAGTTATTGGTGGTGTTCTGTTTGACACCATGATGTCTATGCCTATTACTTACTCATAGTTTAGGATTATGTAAGAGGAACAGGAAATGCTGCTGTCTCACATCAGACTAAACTGGCAGGTCTTCAGAAAGTCCCCATCCGGAGCAATGCAAGTTTCAACACGTGAATGTTTGGTGTGAACTTGCTTACCCTAGTTTGTACAACATAAAGTCTAAAATAATATTCCAAGTTGACCCTGATCTGAGGTTAAGCTACTGAATGTAAAAAAGTATGAGCTTGATTGTACATTTCACTATCAACCAAAGCTAAGCCTGGTGCTGTACACAGAGTTCTGTGTTTCTGGCTCTTGTGTGGAAGTCTCCAGTCACCCAGTCCCAGTCAGTGGCTCTGAGCGGAAAGAGCAGCTTGAGTTTTATTGATCTGTTTCAGTGCTTTGGCTACCAGCGTTCCATTTCTGAGAGCTACTCTTATCTAATCGTGCTAGTCATTTGTCACACCGTTTTCCCAACTCCAGCCACTAATTAATAAACACACCCATTACACCAGCCAAATGAACTTCTGCTCTATTAAACAGTGGGCTTGTTCTAAGTGGCAAACAGCATGACGTCTGTAGCTCGGGCGAGGCAATTGGTACAGTTTTCCCTTTAATAATATGGACACAATTATTTCAGGGGGGCCTCTGGCCATAGGGTTTGTCCAGGGCCCCATCAATTGTGTCAGAGGCCCTAGTCATATGTTGCAGTGTAAAAGTGACAAGTAATTAAATCTGCATTTATGACAGTTGAAGACAATCCTGCTATAACCTGTGTTAAATAACCTGTATATAATATCCTTTTATTGCCATTAGCTGGATTTAAACAGATCTATGCTAATTTCTTACCTCAAGCTCTCCCTAGAACGCATACATGACCAGATTCTTCATTTCTCCATTCCTCCTTTGTTTTTGTCAGTTTTCTAAGCACATGACACTGCCTGTGGTTGATCATAGTTGAAGCATAAACTATGACACAATGGCTATTTGTAATCACAGTGTGGCATGCAACAGTGTTTGGAGCCAATTTAGGTTGTACAGTGTAAAACTGTGACCAGGCCTTTCATTAAACACAACCACAGAAGAAACCACAATTTTCTACTACAGCAGTAATATTGAAGGGCAAAGAAATCCCCTATGTGTTGGTCTTTCCGGTTAAACACTCATGACTCACCACGATCTCAGCTATGACTCTGGGAAGTCAAATAGACAAAACAAAAAGAAAAGAATTCAGAAGAGATAAAGTCAAACATTCTTCACAAAGCTTTTTTCAAATGTCCAATATCCTCATCTTTCCCGAGTCATTTCACAATGAAGAGACTGTTCCTGCCCAGACAATCACCTGACTTCTTAGAAGACCTTCATTTTTGGCTTCAGTCAGAATAAAGATTAGCTTTAGCATAATCTTAATATTTTATTGGCTTATAATATTTTAGCAGGGTGGTAACCTTAAGCTACTTTACTCGCACATGACAATGAAAGAGTCAAAGCTAACAATACAGTTATTCAAAATTAGTACTATCCGTTCTACCACTCCAAAGGGCAGCTGCAAACCTAATGCTCTTCCAAAAAAGTTGTAGCATTCTAAGGTTAGCATCAGTGACCCCTTTTAATGCTCATTCCCATTATATTGGAGGAACTTTTCCCATTTATGCTCAAAATGCAACACAGCAAATAGGAGAGCGACTTTAATTATGTGTCCCGATCTTCCATCAAGAAAAGCTGACTTCTAGTATGTCATATCATGTACATGCCACAAAAGGTATAGGGACAAAAGTAATAAACAATGGTCAAAAGCAATAAAAAATGCACATGGGCAATTTGCATAAACAAACACTGCTGCATTTTATACCCACAATATTCTTGTTTTTGAGCATTTCCTGTTAAGTGCATATATTATGTTGGCCACTATGCTGAGCTGTCCCATTTAAGCTCAAGCAATTGTACCTTTTACTAGGCAAGAAGTAAGAAATATGGAAATATCCTACAAGAAAAAGTCATCATAAAAGAAATTAGCTTGATAGCCAAAGCTAGCTACGTCTTTTAGCTAGCCGCGGAAGTTGTGTCAAAATAGCAAGCCATTAAATGTACTATACATATCTTGCAGTTAAATGCTGATGCTGTAAATGTTGCAATAAAACCCAAGGAACTGTCTCACAAAGAGGCACACCCCACAGAGCCTACAAAATCAAAAGGTGTATATATATATATATATATATATATATATATATTTAATTAAAATTGAGTAAGGATATGGTGGTAATTCTGTAGAATGGCCGTATGCAAAACATGTTCAAAGAAGATTAGCATCGCTGAGGAACTGACATGATAAATGCATGCAGGTTTGGAATTTCAATTAAAGTGCAGGCACCGAAGAGGCACCCCAGCGAAGAGAAAGAAGAGAATGTGTGAGTGCAACACCAAAACCAAAGGGTATGGAAATCCTCCTCAGGGTAGTATCCCCTTTTCTAAAGGCCTGAACGTGGAGCTGTACTAAGTGGGTCAGGTCTGACGTGTGGAGCAGCTCCCCACTCTGACAGAGCCATGACAGGGGGCCCTACCTCCAAAAGGCATGTGCATAGAACAGGCTGGGCTGATATGGCACACAAGAATAAAATCATAATGATTTTGTTTTTATTAAATTGTACAGTTAGGTGTCCAGAGTAACTTTTTTTTTTTTTTTACAAGAAGCAATGATAAAACATTCAAGCACACTACAAACATTTTAGGTATAGGCTACGCACAAAACGCATTACAACATATTAATAATTTTTAAGTTAAATCATGGTTTGATCCCCCGCTCCCCCAGCACATACGGTCATTGTGCCCTTGGGCCTTGCCTTCAGTGTCTGTGCCACTGGTGTAAGAATGTGTAAGTGTGATTGTGATGGTATGTTTGGTGGTTACAGAGGGAGCTTACCACCACCAGTGTGTGACAGTGGACTGAATATATTGTGCCTTAAAACTTCTTTGATAACCCTAAGTGCATTTGTGCCATCTCTGTAAAAAGCTATTACTGACTTTGTTGCCAACAGTCTTTTGTGCTAATGCTAACATTAAATACACAAAATAGATTGTAGTTTAGACTAAAGCTGCACAATAAAATTTTGTAATAAATGTGTGAGTTGCTATATTGCATTTTCTTTGGTGGACATTAGAGGTTTGTAAATAGACTTGAAATAAATACTTTGGTTTGGATTTGAATGGTTAAATATATTGACATGCAAAGCTGTCTTTTACAATATGCTTATGTTCAGTTTATTATAATACAGGCTATATCATTTCAAGAGACTGATTTTTGTTTTTTAGCAATGTGGTGTTACAATGTAGCCATCTTAAGAGAAAATCTTTAACTTTATTACTGTTATTGTACATTAGATCTAACGCAGCTCAGGCCTAGTACTGTACTGTTTAGTGCTGTCTTTTTGCGTGGTGCTAAACAGGTTTGGTATTCTGGACATTTATAAATCAAAGACAGTCCTTTTTTCGCCTTCATACTCCCAACCATAAAATATGAAGAGACTGTATGAGCATCACTCACACAGACAGTAGCAGACTTTAAAAACTCCTCTGTTGTGGAGCTCATCATGTGAGCGCCTCCATACCGCTGCACACAAAGAGCCTCCTTTGAAAAACACAATGCCTGGCTTCAGGGATTGAGCAAAAAACTGACTCCTGCTGCCAAGTCTACAAAGTACTCCATAGCTTGTGTTTAGAACGCCAGCCCACTGCATTCATGCTTTCCTATGGGACACAGCAGGCGAGAATATTACCCTCAGGGGGCCAGTGTGAGGAGCCAATGCTCTTTATTTTGTCTTTTTAATGTCACTTTTGCACTGACAAGCTATGATGTATTTCAACATGTACTGTATGTAACTGATGGAGAAAAATGCCCCTAAAGTGCATCTCGTGAAAAACATATAAAATAAAATATGCAATATAGAGTCAGATTAGCAGAGTGTAAACACTTAAAAGGTGCACATGTAAAATGTTGTAGTTTATTATTATAAAAATGTAGGTTATTAATCACATCAAAACTCTTTGCACTTGTCTATCTTTGAAAAATAGACCTTTAAAGCTCCATACAATTCAGTGGAAGATGCCATTACTTTCCTACAAAGTGAGCACTGTGAAGGAGAAGCACACTCATGTTTTTTCTAGATCATCCAACAACTAAGGTTTAGGACATTTGTACACAATGTTGTTGAATCTCAGCCTTTGACCTACAACACAAAAAACAGAACTTTTCCATATCACAAGAGCCACCATTCCTAACACAAGGTTTTTTTTATAAATCTTAAAAAAACAAAAGATGCAATAGAAATATTTATCAGTCCCACTCCTATTTTGCAACATGCCTTGTGTTTTATGTGTTATGTATTGAACAAAGCCATTGTTGCTTGTTGTATCTATCTTGTAAGCTTGTTAAGCTAATTTATGGCTATACATATAACTGAATTCTGAAGCTTTATTTGCAGGAGCTAATGAAATGTGCCCCGCCTCCTGCAACTCTCCCTATAGTCTTTGGAAGCATAAATGCATATGAATATGCTCCCTGCTGCTGTGTCAAATGAACATGTTTGGAGGCGCTCTGAATGGCCCATTTGATGTAATCCACTGAAAACACCAGCGAATGGTTGAAGAGGAACATTTTCTAAAAGGCAAAATGTGATAGGCTTCAACATTATAAAGTAATATGTTATTATGAAGCTCTAATAAACCTAGTTTGGCATCAACAATTCACATTTTGTTTGATAGAACGCTAAAGATAGGTCAGTATGGACATAGCGTGTTTGTCATTATGCTGCTATGGTGATATCTGAGAGCTCTTAATGACAAACATAAAAGCATAAATGAGAGCATTATTATGTAACATGTGGAGTGATCTGTGAGGAATACAATATGGCCATACAAAGGAGACACAGATCAGGTTCTCCAGGACAACGAGGGCTCGTCTTTTTGCTTGACATTGAATGGCTGCGGTGATTCCACATAATCATATAACATGGGCTTTATCCTGCCCACTCAAGGATGAAAAGCTATTTCTGCCCCAGTCATTCTGCAGATTGAAACCAAGCAGATGTCAAAGGGCTACTGATTTGATTTCTTACTGAGACTCGCTATTATCTTGCTTTTGTTTGTCTGCTTGCTTTTGAATTCAAGATGTAAAAAAATTTAAAGAAAATAAAGTAAACTGCATCCGATTGGCTCCAATTTCGTACAAGGTAAAAATGTACTGTGCAATTTCACTCTTTATTCAATCATTCTTACACTTTTCTTGTGGTCCATTTATAGATCATTGCTCAGTCTCACAAGTGAAATAACACAGACTGATTCACAGCCAGCTCATTGAGTTCCAGCTGCTAGCAGACGTGTTAGCTTTAAAGACATACTTTCTAAGCAATAATATGAAAAAATAAAAAATAAAATCTGTGGTTGTTAGCTTTTGTGGTTAAACTAGACTAGACTATAATATACTTCACTAATGTTTTATGGACCCGTGTGAATGTTACCATTAGCACCAAACAACAGCCAACTTTGCAAAGTCATACGTAATGCTGAATCTCTGAGCTAGTCTAGCTGCATTAACGCTACATGGTGTCAACAATTTGGAGACAATAAGCTTTGAAGGCTGGTAATTAGCTCACTTTACAGTCAATAGATTGTTAATGTTAACTCAGTCTACAACAAAACTCAATGCATTTTATTGTGTTACTGCAAAAAATCTTACGTGTTCTTCCAAGATGGCATTTATTTGTGCTTTGTGGATGGAGAACTAGCTAAATACACTGGTTTTGTTCTTGTTTTGATGGGCATATTCAAATATCGGTCTCTTGATTAACAATTTATTCGTTGAGCCCAAAGGGAAACGACTGAAACTCTTCAAGGTATCAAAAAAACTGTTGGATGAATTGAAGACAATGTCTAAACACTAGCAGGTGGGCTGCATATTTTCTGGTGTGGATCAAATCACTTTACTTTAAATGATAGAGAATACAAAAAGAGACTATAACAATCTGGAGTGATACCATGTCTTTTTCTCCATTTCCTCTCCAGTTGGAAAAATTTGATGATGTAATGCAAATTGAACAATGGCGCAACTGTTGAGCGTAATGTGCTTCCAATAAGGCAGGGATCGTTAAAACAGCACGGTGCCCTTTTAAATGTGTTGATTTTTATAATAGAGACATAATACTTCGGTTACACTTGTGCTTCCCACAAACATATGGCTTCAATCAAGCAGCAGCAGCAGGCTCTGGAGCTTGGCAAAGTCGGCAGATCGCACAAATTCACAGATTAAAGCCGGGGACCAAGGACGAGTGAAAATCAATAGTTCCCTGGGTTTTTGCAAAACTGCCTCTCAATGACGGGACTCAAGGAGAAAAAGAATAGAACGTAAAAACAGATGTGGTGAGGTAGTAACAATCTTAAAGCACCAGGTTCTTTTGATATAGAAACAAAACTACTCTCCAAATCCCTAAAAACTTAGACAACAGCAATGGTCATAAAAAGCTATTTTAATTCACATTGGATTAGTACCTGAGGCCCAGTGGCCACCAAGATATGGACACTAATTTGCACTGGAATTCTCCTCGAATTACAGCCATGGCCAACTCCAGCGTTGGGCTTAAAACCGTCAAATGATCTTCCTCAATTATACCCAGCGCTTCCGCTCCCCAGGTTATGTTAATTCCGTCCAAATAGAGCTTTATAAAGTTCCATCAGTATTCATGAACATGGGCGACTCACTTCAGAAGCTTAGAATGAAGAGATAAAACTTTGGCTCTGCTGCAGTGATTATGAATAACAGACCAAGTTAGGAGGAAGAAACTCAAACTTTACTGGAAAATTAAAAGCCATTTTATTGTGCTTTACCTAAATGACAGCTCTCCATAAAAAAACAAGTTAGTCAAGTTAGTTACTTTTCCATACGAGATAGTAGTAGAGCCATGATGCCACTAAATAGGCAGTTGCAAATTAGCAACAGTTATGTTTCGGTTCGATGTTGTGCGTTGCCTTGTGTTAGGATCTGCGTGAGAGGCTTGGTAGGTAGAAGAGATTGTTCCCTGAGCTCTATGGTATGGGTTGGTATAGCACTTTAACAGTGTTTCAATTATGAGGAGAGTTACAAATATAAGCTCACTGCAATAAATTCCAAAACAATCACAGAAAATCATTACTTGTGTAAAACCAAAACTTAAACGAGAAAACAGAATGGAAATGTTGCTAAAAAAGACATGTAGACATAGTCTTTATCTTTCAGCTTTTAGTTCATTAATCAAAAACGTTGCCCCTTACATGTGGGAAAATGTACAGCTCTTTGAATTTTAGATAGATAGACAGACAGACAGATAATTATTCATCCCAGTGGGAAACACATTGCAGCATTCTCCATTCACACAACAAAAGTATTGTAAACATAAGTATAAAAATAATAAACAAGTTCATGTATTTAGCATATGCTTTGAGTCTTGTGCAGAGCTCCTTGTGCTCCTGGAGTGGATTTTGTACAGTGGATGTGTTGGAGTTGATCGACAGGAGTCTGTTTAGTGCTCGTCGCTCTGCCACAGATGTCAGGCTGTCCAGCTCTGTGCCCACGACTGAGCTCGCCTTCCTCACCAGCCACCAGCGCTTGCCATCCCAGACTGGCAAAACATCTGTAGTAGCTTTTTGCAGATGTTGAGGATGCCAGCCTTTTGAGAAAGTACAGCCCTCTCCTACACAGTGCGTCCGTGTTGGCAGTCCAGTCCAATTTGTCATCCAGCTGCACTTAAACTTGTTTGTATGTAGTGACAATCTCTACACAGTCACCATTGATTGCCACTGGCTCTTGTTTTGGCCTTGGCCTCCTGAAGTTAACCACCATCTTTCTGGTCTTTTTGGTGTTAAAGAGCAGGTGGTTGAGGTCACCAGCTCTTATCTTGAAAAACAAATGCCATCTTGAGAGGTTACCTTTACCAGACCACGCTGTATCGACTAGAACTGTACCAAACTACTAAATGGAAGTGTTTTTTGTTCAATCTTTTTTTTTTTTTTTTTTTCATTTGACATCTTTTATAAATGGTGGGGATAAAAACTATAACATTTATACACTTGGGTGGAAATGTGCAACATCAGGTAAAATGGGACAGAGGCAAACAGAGAGCTCATATTAGTAGGACAGATTACCACAAATATCCCAGAAGAGAAGTAGGCCTAACTTTGTGTTGTTAAAGAGTTTTGAGATACGAGACAAAACTAGTTTACTTGTGTACTGTCACATGTCCACGCAGGCTCCCATTCACTACCAAAATAACTACTACTCCAAATTGAATCGGCTAGTTGCTCTAGGAGAAACTCATAAACTAAACCCAGAATTGTCCGAGATCAAAGGTTACAACATGTGTGAAGGTGATGTTGAAATTTGATGTTACAGTGTTATGGTAGCCTCACAGTGAGAGAAGGCTGCCAATGGACCAGTGGGCATTTCAGAGCGAGTCAGTCTGATTGATTAAGCCATAAAGAGTTTGTCCGTGGGGCTAACAGGACTTGGATAAAAGATAAGGAGTCTGTTGAGGCTTGATTAATGTTAGAGGATATAACCCCTGGCCAGTGGTGCTGAAAGATTTATATAAACAGGGTCCATGCGGCCAAAAATACACAAACTGCAGAGTGGTGCTGCGGAAAAACAGAGTAGAATATCCCAAGGACGCAAGCCACAGCAATAAGAACTGTCACAACTCTGTAATGACACAAACAAGGGTATTAACTCTCAGATGAAGCGACCCAGACTAGATACCACAGACCGAGCGCAAAATCTCATTTTGGAAATAGAGAGGATCCACAGAATATGAATGGAGGTCAATAAGGAAAGATGAGCAAATTTTGATTGCATCTGAATTGTGCTGTCCATTTTACATACCATTTGTGTCAAATTAAATTTATATTTTTAGTCCACTGGACTTTAGTTTACAACTACTTTTGTACAAAACCATCAAAAATAAGCCATCATCATCATCATCTTCGCTTTGCTATTTTGCATAGAACCCAGTGGAAGAAGCCATTGTTAAAGTTCCACACACATTCAACACATTCATTCAAAACACAAAAGTGTTTTTTAAAGTGAACTCATTATTAGGCCTATTTTTTAAACAACAGCATGTTCCTGCAGCGTTAACACAGGTGCTTACAATTTGTAGATAGGAAAATTGTGAGGTGTGGAACTGCAATCGCAATCGCAGTCGCCAAAACCACTACTGAATATTTCTGCTGCCGTTTACAGACCATTTAAAAAGATAACTCTTAATGTATTTGTTTATTGAAGTGACAGCACTTGTTTAGCCAGTGTCATTATGAGACCTTGTTTACCAATAGACATTAACCAGTTTGCTAAAGCTGGAGGTGGTTAGCTGGTACTAGTGCTACCATAACTCACTAAAACATCAGTCCACAGAAAACAGAGCAGCTCTGTGCGATCTGTTTTAGAAGTCCATATTCTACTGCTGCAGTGAAATGACAACTTGGTTAACACATGAAAGTATATAATGTGTCAACAGCCATCATTTCTTGAATTAATTATCAGTGTTGATGATTACATTGTTCCAGCCTTTGATCTAATTGAAGGTTATATCCTATACATAAAAGTAGGGTTCCCCATCACATTTTTCCAACCTGGGGACTCCACCAAGAAGCACTGCTGGTTTAAATTCTAACACTATGTTTTTCAAAATCTATCATGAAAATTTATTCCTTTTATTCCTTTTTATTAATAGTAAATCATTAAATAATCATGAACATCAAATGCATGTAAAACCAAACCAGCAATTAAAGAATAGTCTTTGTCAATTGATTTCCAATCATTATTTTTCCAGACTGGAGACCCCGCTATGACAAAAATGTGATGATGGGGGTGAAATTCCTCTGCATATTTATCTAGTGTCAGGCCCTGCCCCACCCCCTAGACTTAGGCTGCCTCATTAGTATTCACATAATTCATTAGGACACAATCGCAGCGTCGGGGACCATGGGAACTGTTGATGGAGGTGAGGTTAAGTTGAGCCTGTTGGGTAAAGCCCCTCCATAAAAATGCCCCATCCCCCCAAACGTGAAGGTTACTGCGTCCTTACTCAGATTTGATGATGCGTGCTTCTGAGGGCTCAGTGTAAAGAACTTTATTTGCACATGCAGGGTTTTTGCCTAGCGTGCTAAAGCATCCATCCTGCCTCCAGAAGGAGACTAGAGTAAATATGAGTCTGACTTTTGGCTTTATTGTCCCCAAAGGCAGTCTCCCACAATTCATCAAAGAGGAGGGAGCGTTGCTGTGTTGCTTCATAATACACCATTTCTCCTTGTAAGCTAAAAATATATAAAATGACATCAGACTTTTCGGGCCGTGGACTATCCATCCCTCAAAAGTTGCACCAGAACTCCACCCCTACTTCCTCTCTCATTAAAATCAATGGTGGAGATGAATGAACAGCAGAAAACAAGGGGACACAAGGTGAAAAAACTCCTGTGTTTAAAGGACCACCAACCACTAATGAATTGTCTCACAGGAAGGTACTTCCATATTTGTTCTGAAAACAGGCAAAAAAAAAGGCCTTGAAAAGATCAAGTGTATTAAAGAATAGCATAGCTCACCGCTGCCTTTCATTTAAAGCAATTTTCAAACTCCTATCAATACATAGATCTATAAATAAGGGACGGCTGCAAATCAAGTGTGCATAGTTTTGCATATCTGCCAAATGGTTTAAGGTCTATAAATGCCTTTATTTTTAAATAAAAGCATATACTATACAATACTTTTTAAAAACAGTTAAAAGTTACACTAAAAGTTTGGAAGATAACTAGGTCTAGCTAAGGCTAAAAGTTGTCACTGAGAAATTACCTCATCACATTTGACCCTCTTTATACATATACAGCCTATGGTCCTGACTGGACTACAGTTGTAATCTAAGGCCATGTCTATCAAGTAATTTCATTCAGAAAACCACTATCTTTTCGTTTAATACAAATATCAATATTTGGTGCCTGTGTATTGAATGATGCATCACACGTCTAATGTGATATGTTCCTGTATAAATATTTTCTTCTTATCCAAATGGCTATGTCATACAAATCCAATAGAGTTTATCTTGACTCTCTCTGCCTGCCTTTCCTGTTCATGCTCATGTCCTCCTGTTATTACTTTGACTTGCAAGCTATTACAAATCCCCTCATCACCTCCCTTAGTTTTAAAATCATTTCAAATTATGCGCAAATTCCTAAACAGGCCAAACACTTCCCTGGGGTCTACTATCACAATTTATGCATCTCCTTTTTGCTCCAAGTGGCCTCTTGATAGCTCTCGAAGCAGACTTAACGATTTGAAGGTGTACCAAGTAAAACTAATTACCAATAGAAATATAAATAAGGACGAATGATATGAATCATTCTCTGCAACATTTATCCCCGAGAGATGTGTGCACCATATCCTAAGGCTTCCTACTGTTTTTCTCCAGCACAATGAGAACGACTCACTTTGATCATCTGCTGTATCTCACTCTAAAAAGAAGAGCAAAACAGAGCCAGGGCATAAGAGGAGTTTTTCTTTTTTTTTTTTTTTCACACAGGGGAATGTGGAGTAGAGAAAAAATGAGGTGAAAGTGAAGCAGAAAGCCTTCAGTTGGAGAGCACTTGACGGGAAAGTGAGCTGCCGAGGCAAGTGTCAAACAAAACAAATTGCTAAACCTTTTGTGACACACTCTGCACTCTCGGGTCTTGACAATAGTGGAAATTAGGTTTCCTCAGACACCCAGTCCAGATCACCAACACGGCTAGTAGAGTAAGTGATGACGTTAGAGGTAAAGCTTCATTTGTGCTTTTTTTCTCACATCGTTTTTAATTTTGTCATGGAGCCAGAGCTAAAATTGGCTCCATCTCTCAGGCGTGAACACGGCAGCACGTGTGCGTTAATAGACTCACATGGCACCCGTTCGTTTAACGAGTGTGCACTTCAAAGGCCTGCCAGTGGGGTTAAAAGTAAATACAAAAGAATAGGACTAGCTGAAAAATGCAGTATAGGATGGAGAGGAATTCAATACGGCAGCATCACCAGCAAAAGCAGTACATCTTTTAAGTTTGTAGATATTTGTACAAAGAGTAAAGTAGCATCTGAAGTATCATTATATAGTGTTAGTCAAATAACAGACCTAATAGCAGGCAAACGAAATGCAACATTACAAATTACAGTAAGTGTCATCATGGGAAATTGTTACAGTATGTGCAACTAGATGGAGTGCTGCTGCGGTTGTGTTTTGACCAATAAATTAAACAGAAAACAAATCAATGGAAGCAAAAGAAAATCATCAGTCATTTTTACTCATGATAAAATCCTGATTAAAACTTGTTAACCCGCAATGGCAGCAATTGCAATAATTGTTTGATTTAATTTGCATATTCAATTGTGGGAATCCAAAATCCTCTCTAACTGAATGACATTTACCCTGTAGATAGAAAAACAAAACATTTAGCTGACAACTGTTTACTAGCCATTTTAATATCATCAGTAATCAATTAGCCTCACTGTCCTGCTATCAGTCAATAAACATTGGTAAATAAAAACAACCTCTGAAAAATAAAACAGATAAGGCAAAAAAATAGAACAATTGTTGGTGAACAATACAACTGTCGATAAATAAACAACTGTAAGTGAAGAGAATAGGGCAACTGACAGTAAATAAAACACAACAATAATTGGTGTATAAAACAGAGCAATGGATGGTGAAAAGAAAATGGTGAAAAAAAAAACTTTAACCAAATAACCCACATTTTCTTAAAAATAAAAGCTCTGTTTTACACATTAAGCGACACTCCCTTCTATTACTGACACTTATTCACCCACAAGCTGTATACTACCGAGTTCAATTTTCAATGTCCAAGCTTCCCGTAAATCCCATTTTAGTGTGCCCAAACGTGGGGAAATATTTCAGCGGCAACACCATAACTAAGCCATCTGAACTAGATGGATACAGCGGGTATCCAATTGCTGAGTATGGCAAAGTGATACTGTAAATTATCTCCAACAAAATCCCTCATGAAAAATGCTTCAGTGTAGAAACAGAAGAGGGTAAGCACTAACTATTAATCAAACCGGATCACAATGACACAATGCCAGGAGAAGTACAAAACCCAATGGGAGATATATGAGATGCAGTCCAGTGGAAGCGGCTACAAAGGCAGGAAGTGTATGCCTGTACAGTGAGTTCAAGGCTATGGCATAGAGGTTTAAGGTAGTCATTACTGCTGAGTGTTGCAGCGATGGGATTAATGGAACCCAGAGGGCACAGATGGCACTGAAATCCTTCGAGTATTCCTCAAAAAGGTCACACAAAATACAAGCTGCCCCCCACCCTTCCAACCACCCAGTCACTCAGAGTCTTACAGAGCACGGTTCTCGGGCTGCTCTCTGTTGAGGCTTTTAGTCCCTCGTCAGTCTCGTGAATGTTAACAATTGTTTCTTTCAAGAGAGAGCAGAACAGAAATGGCTCCAAATGTCAAAAGCCTACAGACCTGACTCAGTGTCATTGATGCAGTGGCAACAAAGGCTCAACGCTTGTGGCCCTTCTGAGAAAAAAGATCCTATCAGAGCGCCTTTGTTAAGATATTTAATAGTTCCGGAACACTTGGGAAACTATGCCATGTGATTCATATTTAAAAGAAAATTGTGATGTATTTGTCATGTGTTGCCCTTAACTTTAAGGTCATACTTGAGTCTTTCCATTCATATGTTAACATGTTGTTGTCCACTGTGTACACTTGTGTCTGTCTCTGCACTGCAGCATTGTTATTTCGCCATACTGCTGTCTGTGTGTTTCCTGCCACCATACGGCTACATGCTCCCTGGGCGCTGGCTCCTCTGCCAGGACCATATGGCACGGCCAACTCGGCACACTGCACTCCACACGAGCCGCAGCATCTCTGTGCTCACAAGCCTCCCTGCAGGATTCTCCCCAACACTAACACAAGAACCTAATATTGTTTCTAGAATAATAATACAGCTCCTATAATCACTTAGGACTTGTACTCTGTAATGCATGAATCCAAACTTTTTAAGATTTTGCACTCTGCTGTGGTGAGGTGTGTGAAGAGGTTTGGTGCCATTGTTTTGACCTTTACATATTAAACACACAGCAAGTAACTTATCAAAGGTAAAAAGTAAAGGTGTTTCTAATATCGGGACTCTTGAAAACATCTTGCTATTCATGTCTTGAAGAAAAGGTTAAAGCAAAGGTAGGTTTTCAAGGTAAATCCACAGTATCTCATGGCTTCACAAATGTGGCGTTCTTCCTTACGTTTACCTTCTGACATTGTGGGTACTTCTTGTGCTCTGTGCTGAAGAGTCCTGATGACACCCAGCTTTGTGCTGCAGAGGGTGGTGGGAATCAAAGAGCAAATATTGATCTGTGTTGGTTTCCTGTAAACACTGCACAGTCTAAGAAAGCCAGACGGATATCTTTGGCATCTTCACGGGTAAACTTGTTCTTGTCCACTGCGTTGATATGCTCTGTAAAAAATTCTACTTCCTGAGTTCTAAATTTTGACCCACGTGTCATAAACATATCTGAACCAGTGACTGGAAACTGTACCTGGGAAAGAGACCAGAGCTCTGTTCTCCACTTCCTCCATGTACAGGTTAGCCACAATCGAGGAGACAGGCGATACTGTGGCACAGCCGTGTTTTTGATATGTGATTATTGTAAAGGACGGCCAATCTAGCACATTGCAATGTGGTTGGATTGTAGTAAATAATTGGTATTTCATGCAAGTCCAAGCTTGTCACAAGCATAGATTGTAAATAATTATGGATGTTATCCACCCATTGATCCCCTATTCACCAATATTGTCATTAAGAATGGGCAATAAAATTGCAGTTACATCTGGGCTTTTCGGCTTTTACGCCATAGTAAAACAATAGTTTTCAGATAGCCCCCAGAGTTGTCACGTAGTAAAAACATAGCTCTAGAGACCGGAGCCATCTTTTGTACCAGGCTGTAAACATGAGTTTTACACTTGTAAAGTCGCCATTGGGTTTCTCCTTATATTTCCGCTTTTGGAGCCTGCCCTCTGGTGGACGGCGATATATCGCTGTATTTCGCTGTAAAATTGCCGTATGGCGGCGCCCTTACACAAGGACCATTTTAGAGGTTCCATGGGAGAGGCTTGGTCACAAGCCCCATTAACATTCTTTGTTTATACTCTTAATGACCGCATACGTGATACACAATACAACCACTAGAGGAAAACCAACTTAATACATACTCAATTTTCTTCTAGCTATCCTAAAATAATGGTCTCTGTAGCCAATGATGTAATAATAATAATATGGATTTCTAAGTATTTGCTACAGTCACAACCACTGGCGAACACTGGTCTATATTTGTAAGCGTTTAAAAATTAGAGAATGAGGAAATCTGTGTCCAACCTATCAACCTAACATACTCACATTTTTTAGCTAAACATTAACAAGAACAAGGTCTATATAAACAAATGGTAAAACATTTCAGGATTTCTTCCGGAAATGGGAAATGCCCACACTGGTGTATACGGGCAGATAGCCTCAGCCTACATACCTGCAGCTGGCAAACAAAAACATCAAGTAGAGTGAGCCTGACAGCGGGCAAACCAATCTGCTGCCTATATGGAGCAGTTGAGGCGATGGCATGACTCGAAGCCTCCACAGAGAATAAGTGCTTGAGAAGAGTTACAGCACCAGCAATGAAATTGTCTCCAGCTGCAGTTAAGAGCTTATAAACTCACCGGCAAAAACACAAACCTGTCTCCCAACAGTGTAGTACATTGAATAGAAATTAAATCGGATTTCCTATTCAAAGCTGTCCATCAAACATTGGCCTAAACAGCTCAACTTCCTGCCAGACTGCACTTAAAAAGCATTTGCTGTTTGGCCTTTTGACCAAACCACATCTGGTTAGATGTAGATTGAATGAAAAGTCTTTTTTTTTTTCCTGGCATCAATTGTAAACTTATGTCGATATATAAAAAATTTGAAGGGAAGACAAATGTCAGACTTAATAAATATATGCCCTTTCCGTCGACTGACAAACAGCTATGGTTAGAGAGAATTGAGTGTAAAAGCAGAACGCTTGCTGCAAATAGGCATATCTGACAGACAGGCATGTGGAGCATGTGTTAAAATGTGAAGATGTGTGCCTCTGGATTACACTTGGTGCTGATCGCAGCTCTCACTTCAAATAAGGAAGTGTTACCCTGTTTCTTTCTTCAGCAGAAAAAGGAAGGTGGGATAAACCAACTGGGCTTTGACCCATTTTTATCCAAACCTCACATCTAGCGCTTAATGATGAACTGAAGACACAGAGCTGACATTGTGTGCCATTTTCGAGAGACTAAAACATGACAAAATTGTGAAGTTTAACAAATCATACAATTGTGCAAACAACAGATAAAGCTATGAACATGCTCATGTGGTTGTTACAACAATTGAACCAATGGAAAAAATACTAGCACACATTCAACCGTAGATTAATGCTTAGCTAAAACTATTAGCTTTGAGTTTACTGTTGTAGACTGTAGCAATCCTGTAATTATCTCTGCCTTGTTAAACATTGTGTCAAAGCAATGCCAACATTTATCCGCATTTTGTTTTTTTCTTTTTGGAGCTGTTTCGCTGTAAAATAAGACAATTATGCAACGGAATAACCAATTTCCTGGTTTATTCTGTTGTTGACGTCAGTGTCGACCAATGTGAGTGCTCCTTTTTTCTTGAAGAAAGCTGTGATGGACAAACTCCCGCTGTGGGCTAATCATTTTTATCTATTATAATCCTTAATTATAAAACCTAGAAGCTGATTTACGGAGGTTGTGACATAAGGCAACTCAGCGGTGAGAGAAAGGTATTTTTGAAAACTAACTCACTTGCTCCCTCCCTCTCACTTTCTTAAAAAGGAAAAGCGGTCGAGGTCATTGGTCATCATAAAGCATCTTTGTTTATGTTTCAATGGAGGTTGCTGTGTTTTTGCCTCCATGATGTATAGTATCTTACCGGTTAGGGCATAGTGCATTGCAGCCACTCCAGGTAGTTGTAGACAACACGTTGTTTGACAGCTTACTTCAGCTTTTGTTCCTGGAAACTAAAACGCTTTTGGCTAAGAAAATTTGGCAGTCAGTTCAATATATAGGACTTAGTTAACATTGTATATATGACTAAGTACTCACTTTACATCATAGAGTAGGACCAGACTGTCACTTTTACGCAGTTTAACAACATTATACATACTTTCAGGACATAGGAAACTTCCAGATATCAGCATTAAGGTCAAATTTTTTTCACATATTAATTTCTGTTACATCATGCCTTTAGTGATTAAATCACTCTTAAACAGTCAGTCTATGAGAATTTAACACCGTTCCCAGGGGAGTGCTTTCCTTTTACCTGTCTTATTACTGTCTTTCTCCTGATGACTTAATTGATCCTAGCGGGCCAACAAAGCAAGTCCACATCCAACTATCTAAAACTTACAATACCAGATAGGTGGTTAAAGAAACGGCCAAAGGACCTTTTAACAAGAATGGACGCTTGTTTAAGATTTAATTAAGTTTGAAGAGGCTCGGTCTACCTTGAACAGGCCATAAAGGTGAACTCAGCATTTTTATCATGGTTAGATTTAACTAGGTGAACAATGCATTTTTCAAATTTACTCACTGCTTTGTTTTTGTACCTCACTTATACATTAGAGAACTTTAGTACCAGTTAGACATAAAAAAAAAAAAAAAAACTACATTCAAAACTTTTCTAAATTTAACAGAAATAACTACTTTGCTGGCTTCAGTGTGGCAGCTGATGCTAATGCCATCCAAGGGGAGTAGCTGGGAAATTGCTAGTAGTGACTTTGCAGATGCTAAAACATTATAATCACTGAAGAAAGGTTGTCATAATACTTGTGTCGTGTGTTTCAAATTAACAAGTTTATGTGGTGAGAGAAGAGCAAAAAATGTAATCCTTTCTCCGGCTCTAAAAAGCTGCTAGTCAAAAATCTCCTTACATACTGTATACCCTGCTCTCTTCTTCTCTGACACAGACATTCTTTCGTCTTAAAAGCCCAGAAAGTGAGTGATCCTACAAAGAGCTCTTAGTAATTAAGAAATACCCCCCAGATACTCACACATATACACACACACCTTGGCTAAACACGCTCCAACATCCTCTCTTATCTCCGCTCTTTGTGATAATTACCCCGCTGTTAGACCTTGAGCTTGAGAAGGAACACCTAACCAAGGGCAGCCCTTTCCGTACGCAGCAGCTCGGTGATTCATTGGCATGTATACGGCCGGCAATATATCCTGAAGGAAGCTGTAATAGGTGCATGGCGCGAGAGGAACACGCGGGGGAAAATGGGCTGCTGTCGCTTGAGTGGCTGCTAATGTGCTCTTTCCACAGCTAATATGAAACAATCTGAAACACGATCTGTTACCATTATGTTGTAATGGAATAAATGGAACACTGGTTCTTGATTATTATTGATGCACATGTAATTTCCCGCAGCCCAAGGTGACACTTAGCACGAGCTTACTGTACCTAAACAAACATGAACATGAGATTATATTGATGTATGCTGTTAGTAATTTGAAAAAGTGGGACGGTATGTTTCTGATCAATATGGCACATAAACAGTGGAACGTTTATGGCATGACATGTTTACGTAATGGACTTTATCTCAAAAATTCTCTATGAGTGCTTTTTTATATTTGAAGCTCAGCAAACGCCTTCTCCCTCTCTGGCATTCCTCTCTGCTTTGCACGTCAACAGTGATCCAAAGCTAATCTACCAGCGCAATAGTGAGGTCCCTGTAGAGAGCCACAGCCCGGGGCCCAGACCACTGTCTCATCTGTCTTTGAGACAGGCCACAGGCAGGGACCAGAGGCAGGGACTGAGGGCCAGGCCTGCTCTGCTGCATATGCATAACTGTAGGTACAACAGCGTTCATGTGGTCACCAGGAGGGGACCAGAGCTGTCTCTTCTCTGTGTTTCGCCATTGACCGTGGAAATGAGAATCAGAGAGGACGGCCCCTCCCCGTGGGGCACTGCTGGCCCTGTCACAGACAACAAGCCACCGTGACAACACAGAGGTAAGGCCCGGCAAATAGGATGGGAAGTGAGTTTCTCACTAGTGCGGCACTTTATGGAACTTCCTGTTTTCTCTTCAGGCTCCAATTCGTTTTGACAGCTGCAGAGCTATCACACAGAAGTGTTTGCTCAGACAACATCTCATATTTTTGTTGTTTATTTCCTGTTGTGCCAAATTTGAGGCACAGCTCCTTCCCTCCCAAATCAGCACTGCAGCAGTGCAAACATGTGCACATGGCAGTGGACCAGCAAAAAATGCAATCCCAATCAGCCTGTTTGTTCTGCACTAGTCAAGACAACAGAAAGACTAGGAGATGTTTGCTAGTTTTATTCAGATTTGTTTACTTGTGTTGTTCATACACTGAGTCAATCAGATTGTAGTTTAGGTATACAGACTGGTGGCACATCTTACTGCAGTGTGTTTCAGTTTCAGGATCCCAGTGTTAACACACTGGGATCTACTATATATACTACAATACTATATATACTACTATACACACACAGTGTGTATGACATTATCATTAATTATATACTCATACTATTTTGCATCACCGTTTTTATTTTAGCATAACTGAAAACTACATTGACAACTGAAAGCCTTCATTAAGATTTTATCCTTATCTACCCTCATACTTAAAATTATTATTACCTAAATGTCCAGCAAAGGCAATTGAGTCGAATCATCTATGTATGGATCTGAATGTAATCAGAGTTCTGTGGAGGTGAGAATGGATCTTTAAAGTTAGAGCTACACCACATAACTTTTCAGAAGATGCACACCTAATGGATCTCGCCTGCAAATGCACTGGTGCAAAATGTCACGATATTAGAAGATGTGTGGAGATTTGTGTTCATCTGAGATTCTAAAAAGCCCCGTCTCTCAAAGTTTGAAGTTGTTGGGCGCAATATATCTATGAGGAAAGAGTTCTTCTTTTTTTTTAACCATCTAAATAACTTGGAGGCTACTTATGTTAATGATTTTGTGGCCATGTATTTTCTGGTAACAAAATAGTAATCAGAGAGAGAACATTACACTGCAAAATGTAATATGGACTCTTAAAAACTTGTTTATAGCAGGACGTAGAGCACTAACTGCGCTTCTTAATAGTAAGGTCTTAGATGTAGCATTTTTTTTTTTTTTTTGATATGATACAGAAAAGTGAGAACAGATTTAATCAAGCTGGACAAAATGTGGCCAGATCGAAAGAATACAGCTAGAAATGCAAGATCTGAAAGGAAAATTTTTAGCCAAATTCCAATGATAACTTGTCAGAAGACCAGAAACTGTCCAGTATATTCTTCTCAGAAAGCCCCATAAAACGAGGCGCTTGAAAAAGCAGTCCATCTATTCTAGTAGCTCTCTTTCTCTGCCCACTTCTCTCTGCACCGCACACAGAGCTGTGCATACATTAGAAAGTAATAAAAACAGGGCATTTAAAGAAGGATCTGAATGATGTGTCAGTCATGGGCAGGGGATCGCATTACCACTCGTCCGCAGAAATGACTTTCTTACCATTAAGATCATCTCAAATGTAATTACAGGGCAGATGGGCTTGTAAATGCAACTATTTGGTTTTTCTTGTTTAGTAGATGCTTGGTTTGATGATTTTATCTTTGGGAAGTGTGGCTGTCCTGTTCTATATAGATTATCTTTGCATGAAATGAAAGAAATTGCAACCTACACATGCTCACCACCTACTCTATTTGTAGATTCCGGGAAAGTCTGTACATTTTCTGCTAGAATGTTAGAAGTCAGAGGTTTTTAATCAGGCCTTTTTTAACTCCTCCCCTGTTGGTTTTCTATTTTTTGTCAAAGCTGAAGGGTGGGGATGGTGCTTAAAGGAAAGAGGCTCTGGAGGCCACCCGTGGAATCTTTGCATACCGGCAGAGAAAGTGGGAGGTTTATTTTCACCAATCGCAGGCTCCACAAGCCCCTCGTTCCTCCAGGCGGCCTCATAAAGCGTGGCTGGTGTCACAGAGAAAGATGGAGGAAGTGAACCGACGGCCCTGTTATCTCACTTAGCATCTTCTTTTAAATAAAGGCCGGTTAGCAGAGAGGAAGTGAAGATGTGCCACACATCTGTAGAGCGAATCACCACAGGCAGCAGATTTAAATCAAGTTCTTCCCCTGCTATAAATACAATGTAAAAACAGGCAGACAAGGGGAATGGTAAGCGACGGCACATGCTGTGGCTAACCTCTGTGGGTAAAAAGGAGTTAGAATGTCTCCTCGGAATTCATCCATGAAGGCGCTCGGCAGGCCACGCACCAAAGCAGACAAGCTTTATGAACCTGGGCATGCCCAAAGAGACAGTTTGCATTCCCAGGACAATGTCCCATGATTGAGCTTGTCCTCTACTGAAGCTGAAGGTGCCCTTTAGTGTCCAATGAAGCATGGGGTTAAGATGTTTATGTGTCATTGATGTTCATAATTGAGTAAGAATATAGGGTTGGGCGATGTCATCTAAATCGGCAGCTGACGATGTGTACAGTAAAACATCGCAATGGACGATGATATTGTGGGGGTGGGGTAATAATAAAATTTTGTTATTATTAGTTATTATATAGCTGTTTTCTTGTACAAAATTAAATATTTTCAGTTAAATGTAGTGTTAGACATGTAAAAAAGACAAGATTCTAACAATGTCAAGATCAAATGCCTGACGCGGTAGGCTATTTTCACAGACTAACACACTACAGTATTTAAAATAGCATATGCATTAGTTATATTCTCAATTTAATTTACAGAGCAATCCCTGCAAATATTTTAGGTTAACTGTAGTCTATAGAAGAGAATATGTGAGCGGAGTGGGAGCGGCGAGATTATGAATGGAGTGAGGAGCAGATTTTTTAAAAGTCGGAGCGTTGTGGTTTTCACTCGCTCCGAGAGCGCTCCACTGCCGCTCCATCACGAGTACAATTCATGCCAACGGGCAGCACATAATAACTACATTTTAGCCAGAACTAGAGCTTAGATCAACTCAAAAAAAAATCAAGCCCGACCCTACCGGAGCCCGTGCACCCGAGAGACCGGCCCTGCCCGACACATAAACTTTAATTATGAGCCCGAGCCCGATTTAAACCCGACCATTTTTTAAAACGTGGGCGAACGAGCCTGTAATGAATAATGAGCGGAGCCGGTGTGACTCAGCTCAATAATCCGCAGGCGCGCGCTCATGAACCCACCTGTAAAATGATGTTCGTTCAAATCCAGCTCAGACATGACATAAATCTGTAGCTTACTATACTTGTTGTAGCCATTTAACAATGTTTTTTTTCTTTCATATTTATCTTTAAATATTATATTATTATTTTTAAATTTCATCTGATTATGATAGACTATAAGTGCAAAGATGTGTGTGGGTCAGAAATGATTTTGGTGGTTATATTTAGTTTAATATTAAGTTTTGTTTTGTAAAAAGCCTTTCTTTCGTTTTGTACAAATTGTCTCTTAATTTTAATAAAAGTTTCTTCGGCCAATTGCATGTATTTAATAAATAAGAAGCAAATAAGTAGACTATGAGGTCGCGGAAGCGATCACTTTCATTGCTCATGAACTGGAGCATGTCTCAAATTAACTGAAACTCAGCAGGTTGCCTTACAGACATGAGAAATATGTAGCCTAATATGTGTAGAGACGAAAAGATTTGAATAAGCATAGTGCAGTGTTCAGAACTCACAAGGTAAACAACCAGCTTGATACAGATGGATCAGTACTTTAGCAGTTAGCCGCAAATTTCCTCGGAGCGAAGATGGAGCGGTGTTTCTGATATCAGTGCGCGAAGAGTGGAGCAGGGAGCGGGAGATGGTAAACCCGGAGATGGAGCTGGAGCGGAGTGATTCTTGAATGCTTAGAGCGTGGAGGGGAAATTGCCGCCGCTCCACTCCGCTCACATACTCGACTCGCAAGACTCGCAGCGGGGCGGGGGCGGGGCATCACGATGGTGTTTCTCCATCGTGATGTTGGTCAGCCATCACGATGGACGATGATATCGTCCATCGGCACAACCCTATAAGAATAACAGACACAAAACAAACAATAATATTCAAATAAAGAATCATGCAAAAAGCCGGAACTGTTGGGAAAAATGCTAATAAGGCATCCTCAGAGAAAGCAATCGAACAACAATGGTAAAATACTGCGTTTTTCTAAGACATGTATAAATCAATTTGAGTTCAGATTTTATCAACGCTCCTCTATAAGTTGTATGTTTTAGGGGCAGAGCTCGGCCATTACTTCTTGTCGTGTGAAACAGCGCCCCTACTGGCCTGGAAGACATACTAAAACATTTTAAACAACTCAGGGGCTGGTGACACTGTAATCTTTGCATTTTGGGCATTTGGGCACACAACGTTCTCATTCAAATTCTTGAATCCTGCCGAAGAGGTGTTTTTTTTTTGTTTCAGCCCCATTGTTGTGCAAAGTAAAACAGCGAAAAAGATGATGTAAAAACTGCATCCCACAAAGCATTGGCTGTTGGCTACAGACAGCAACTTGAACAACAATGATTGCACTTTAACATATATATATATAATGAAGACAGCAGTGTTTAACCCAACACATCTTATAAGTCACCTAAAGCTTTGCCATCGCAACAAAGCTGAAGACCATTATTCCTCCAGTTAGTAACCCATTTAGAACCACGTTATACCAAGCCATTGCTACTTCTCAGACGTATCCTGTGTGTGCTGCAGAACCCTTGTGCACCCAAACCTTGTTAAAATGTGTAAAAATAAAATGTGGTGTTCTATACACAAACACCACTTGCCTACAGCTATTTAATATATCATTGCCTTTTACTCTTGGTGCTTAAAATTAATACCCTAGACTATAAGAAAGAATTTCAAGACCAGTTTTTATTCAAATGTACAATTATCTGTTAATATTGACCATGATTATTGGTTGAAAATCAGTCCATCTCTAATATTTTACACTTGTGTACTGTATCTAATCATGAAGGATTGTGTTGTGTTTTAAAACAAAGCTTTGTTTATATATATGTTGAGAAGATGTACTAGTGATTGAGTCTCATCATTGCTAAATAGTGGCAGTGGTGGCTCAGAAGAAGGTGTAAGTCTCTTTTCTTAGATGTCTTGCTGAAAGGCTGCTGTGCACACAGTCCCCTCCTCTCCCCTGTTCCCTGTGTAACATCCTATGGTGCTTGCCGATGGGAGAAGCACCTAACAACAAAGCAAGGACACTAGGTTGACAGATCTGAGCTTTGATCATGATTACAGCTGCTGGGACTCAGGGCAGGTGTCCTCCTGAGTCAGCAACACCCCGCTGGGAGCCTGTCAATGAGCTGTGGGAAACGCCGCTGTTTGAATACTTTACCTCAACAACAACAACAACAACAACAACAACAACAACAACAACAACAACAACAACAACACACTGTTAAGTCTCTGTGATGTTTCAATACCAGCCACCTGCTTTCAATGAATGTTGTGTTTAGTTTGAGGAAGAGGATGTTGCTTGTGGGAGCTTCTGCCTAGATTTTGTTTTTGAAGGAAAAAACTCATGGGCTCTTTTTGCTGCTGGATGTACAAAAGATACCATTCCAACTTGGAAGGTCTGATGTTGTTCCACCTTTATCCTGCAAAGGGAGGAAGTGACAGAGGCCAAGCGATACAACACAGAACCAGCTTCAATAATCCTGCTTGGCGTTATGAATCATTTGGTGTGGAGCAAAGTTGTACTGAACATAGTCATGTGCAGTTAGGTCTCAATTTCACAGAATTTACAGCATCAAGAAGTGCCATTATGGAGGATTTGTATGGTCCATATATTGTAAATAACAATAGATGCCATTAGCCATTTTACTTAATGTTAGAATGATTAAAACATGGTAACTTTGTATTACCTTTTTTTCTTTTCCTTTCTGGCAATAATGGATTGCATGTGCAATGCAATGTTCCATGGTGACAAAATCTGCCACAATAGAGCAGTTATTGAGTTCATTATTTATGTTTTTATATATATACTTGATTGTTGACCATTGACCATTTTTGTTGCAAGATTAGTTTATTTCTTTAGGACAGCGTACGTTAAGCTGGAGCAGAAATGCTTGTACCAGATTACAGATTAACAGCTATTCTGTAGTTCTATATTGTACATGTTTTTGGTGGTAGGGGAAACCGGAGTACCCGGAGGAAACCTACGCAGACACAGGGAGAACATGCAAACTCCACACAGAAAGGCACTGCCCTGGATGGGAATCAAACCCTGGACCTTTACCTTTATACAATCTAGTCTATGCGTTATCTAATCTATCTAAGTGTTCTCTTTAATCTCAGAACTGCAAGTGGCCATTGGCTGAGTTTGTGGTTTCTTCACTCTGACAGTTCTTTGTCCAGATCTCATAATAGGTCCATGCTGTCACAAAGGAACCAATCCCAGTTTGTGTGGTATTCTGCATGTATGGCTCAAGTGTGCTCTTACTTGGGGCTTTTCCTATATCACGTTTTAACTTGTGACTTTACTTTGACTGTGCTTTTGCTAAAAGTAACTGTAAAACACCAGTGTAGTTCGCGTTTGAAGTTTGCAGTTGCGTGTGTGCAGAGTAAATGCTTCTTGTCAAAGAGAATGTCCAACTGCCGGGGGAAATCTCTATGCGCCAGTTGCTAGTAGCTGGCTGACAACGGCTCAGAAAAAAAAGTGCTTCTCTCAAGTCTTTTCACTGTAAGAGTCTCTGGAGGGTGAAGAACAAAGCTGTGGATTGACCAGTAACCATATATTTGCCATCTTTCTTTAGTACAAGCACGCCTTTGGACCGCTTTACACAACCCCGCAGAAAGCTCCAAACCCTTGAGAATGCAGCGCTCTAAAATAATAAGCTGTCATATTTCTTTGGAAAACTTTGATGTTTCATTTTAAACATGCTCAGTCTCTCAACTGTTTTGCTCCTCTTGTAAAACTCAGATTGTTAATCCTGAGGCTGAAAACATTGGCGTTAATGTTTCGCTCAGTTCAGCGTTTGCAGGCAGCTCTAGAACAAAGCTCCACCCTCAAGTTATGACTATTTATACTTCAGTTAGTATGGCATCACTTTCTTTTACCGCAAAACAATGAGATACCTTTTGGGCTTTGGGGACTGAATGAAATTGAACACAGACTAGCAGTCACAAAAACGTATAGAGCTATATTGAACCCTTGATTTCTATAAAAGAGATGCCATTCTTGCTTTGTGGTTTGATCCAAAGCTGGTCTAATCACACAGGATGCAGCCAAGATACAAAATGAAACTAGAAGGGCATTCAGTGAAGTACACGCTGCCTCAGAGGTCCCAACAACATGTAATTCGATCAAAAACCTTGTTTGAAAAATGAAGTCTGCTCCAGAATGGGTTCTGCCTATGACTTTCCATTCTACAGAACTGCAGTTACACATATTTGTGTCATTCATTTGACCAAACAAACTACGGCTAGAGCTCCACAATGTACAACTAATCTATGGTCATCCCAAAATCAACATGAGCAAATTACATTGTGGTGCAACTAAATCAACAGTTTGTGTGTGACCCTTGAAAATGGACATTAATCCTAAATATCTTTATTTGAATTCAGTAAAAAAAAAATCATTTGGAAAGAAAGGAAAATTAGGACATCAAGAAATTGCTTGTTGCATTCTTTCCTGATATTGTCATTTCTGCAGAGGAGTATGTAGGAATAACTGATTGTATGAATTTGTAAATGATGCAAGATCAAACTGTTCTGTACTTTTTGGTGTGAAGAATCATGTAAGGTTTAACTGCAACTTGTTAGTTTCTACCTAAAATGTAACTGCTGATGTGCAGAAAGTGCTTTACTTCCTATTAAACCTTTAAAGTCTGCGCTAAAATGTTTTAATGTTTTCTATGTATTCAATATTAGGCTCTGATGCCATGGCCACACTAACATTCTTTTCAATAAATACTGAAGTCATTAAAAGCTGTTCTACCTTTACATATGGTAAATTGCTGAATTTATATAGCAACAATATGCAACAGAGGAGAGGGGATTGAACCTCCAACCTTCTGGAAATGATGGTATGCTTCCTAGAACACAATGTCGCTGATGTAGAAGGTCTTTCAATGTGAGCTGGAACAAAAAACGATTTATTCCTCCCAAGAAATTTGAATAGATCCAGAAACGTGTCATCCAGGAAATTCTTAAATGCATCCTTTGAGCCTATCTTGCATTCAGGACATTCACTGAGGCTAAGGCTGTCCACATGAGACCTGATCACTCTGTCAGGATGTACTTTCAGGTTGTAGAGGCCTATGTGGTACGATCGTGAAGCCACACTTGTTAAAAAGGGAGCATTTCAAAAATTAAAAATCCATTGTATGCTATGCCACAAATACAAGACAGCATTTAAGCAACTTTTCCCAGAGTGAAAGTTTTTTCCATTGTGAAAGTTTGACTGGCAGTTATCACAACTGTCACTCAGATCTTTTTGAGGCCACTCAGTAAAAATAATCTTTGACAGCAACCTGGGACTCCTGGTGATTCTCTTTTTTTACTCTGACTGAAAGAAATAACTGATAACTCTGACTGCTTTGCCTGAGGATGAGGATGTTAAAAGATCTCTGCAGATACAGTCAGTGCAAGATCGGAAGATAATAATGGACATTTATACTGCTCAGGACTCAGCAGGGTATTACAGGGTCTCTGGAAACCACACAGCTGTCTCCGCTTTTATTGACATTTTGGCCAGGCTGCTGGTGTCAGCTTACCAGACGGCTTACAAACTAACTTCAGTGACACTCCTGGGTGATGTGTGATGTTAGTCAATGATGGATGTCAAACCTGCCATTTGGACATTGCCAGTCTTGTCAAGAAAAATAAAATAAAACAGGAAGCAGTAGTTTTGTGTGTCAGTCAGTTTTGAGAGGAAGAAAATATCAGCTCCACAATCCAAACAACATGTGCTTTGTCACGTCTGGCTGACAGTGTGCCGTGTTATTAGCAGGCCTGAGAGCCCATGACTTTTTGGCTCTTATTATCTCCTTCTTTGCACATGACGAGCAGTCGGCATCCATCACTATAAGGCAAAGCGCTTTGTCTGAAGAAGAAAAAAAAGCATGCACACACACACACACTGTCCAACTGTCCACTTAGCACTCAGTGGTTATCTCCAAATGTCAGATGGTACACGAAGCACATCACATCAAGCTACAATGAGTTAGCCAGAACAGCTTTGAAGTGCTATACCAATCAGAAGATCAGAAGGAAAATAAATTCTAATCCTTGATAAATCTAATAGATTAAGTTGTGCTAAAACATTTTACCAAGAAATAACCATTGATCCAAATGGTCAAATCTGTTTCATGTGTACTCTACAAGCTTTGTTTTAAAGTAAAATATAAAATATACAAAAAATATAATATTTACAGTATATTGTTCTCTATATGCTGTTGAGGAGCAACCAGGCACAACACTGAACATCTGAGATCCATACACTGCAGGACCAAGCAAAATTAACTGAACTAAAAACAGCTATGAACAACAAAATACTGCTATAAATTGTGATTTAGGTTGTATTACACTAGTACAGCCATAAATCGCCCTGTAGTATCCAAAATTATGGATGCATATTGGTGAAATATTGCACTAAGAAAAAAGTTCTATATATATATATATATAATATCTTAAAGGATACTATTGATTTCAAACAATAGACTCCATTTTTACCCAATTTGGAGAACTTGGGTTAAATTCAAAAGAAACAGAAGGCATCATTAAGGTTTGACTTGAGGGTGACACAACAAAAGGCCAACATTATTGTGGCATTATCAAGACAGTGACGCCATATTCTCTAATGATCTGGTCTTGGATGGTGTTAAGATAAGTCAATGTGAATCATATTGCTGGCAGTAGAGCAATATGGTTCAGTTCCCAGGGCCTTGGCTTCACACGTATAATCTTATCGTAGTTACCATTCCTCTCTTCTGCCTCACCCTAACTGGGTACACCAATGTCTTTAGTTGTCTCTTTTGGTTTCCGTTCAATTTGCCCAAGTAATGGTCCTTCCACGCTGGCCGTAACACTAGGGGCGTGGAGCCTTTAATGAGGCTTACGTACTTCATTAAAAATCAATACCTATTCCTCATGTCTTGCAATATATAGTCCAGGCAGAGACAGAAGAAATAAAATCTTATTTTCGCTTCTGAATTGATTTAAACTGTGTGAAAAGCAACACTAAGCAGACAAATGATGGTAGTCACTGCTTGCATTATCTTGAAGCTGTTTGCTGAAGATTTGTGTTTTCAGTGGGTTGGCGAGCCTATAAACCCTGAGAATAATTCATTTAATGTAATTTCGATTTATCTGCTCCATTTTCCACTAGAGAGACGTCAACTCATAGGCCGGCTCCAGCACCAGTCAGAGTGTGATTATACAACAGTAGAGTTCCAATTGCTTTATATCGCACCCAATGTAACTTTAACAAATGCCAGGTCACTGTTGCTATAGGGACTTGCTTGTCAGGCCTGCAAGAACAACACTCCGAGACCCTTAGGCTGGGCTTGTCCAGAATTTAAACAGAGTCATTCTGCCGGATAAAAGACAACCTTTTGAAAAAGGAACACATTTTGGCTTTCAGGGATATTCATTTTTTTTCCCAGCAAGTATTTTGTTGAAGTCTGAGAAAGTTCAAATGAGAATAAGCGAGTAACAAAGTACATTATGGTAGCAGGGTAAGAGGCAGATAGTGTTACTAATGTTCTCTGCCCATATAAAAGGTGAAGAAAGCGATAAGGTATCTGCTGTCATCATCCACGCCTACCATAAAGCCATCTGTAAACTGTACCTGACCTAAACTGGCACAAAACCATCTGGAGTCAAGAACTGTGTCGCGGAAATGAAGCAATAGCATTTCCTAGTTTTATTTACATTTTGAAGAACTGCTTTTTGTTTATGCTACATTTATGGTAAGGTGAAAAAAAAAAAGAGAATTTTCTAAATTTTCTCAGCTCAGCTCATTTCAGTGAGAAATGAAAATGCATCTTAAAACAAACTTAAATTTTAACTAAATAAATTAAATGCCAAACTAGTCAACTTGGCGTCTAAACTCGAGTTTATGAACTAAAACCCCATAGTCCATTTTGCATTAAACACGACCAGCACCATTGGCAAAAAAAAGTAAAGTTTAGTTCCCACTAAAGCTTTTCGTCAGCTTTAAGTCAGTTTCCTTAGTCAAAAGCAATACACGCCACCCCAAAAGTGTACCATTTTACTTTTGTCACAACCCTAAGCCTTCTGACAATGCGGTCCACTTTCTAAAGGGTGGAGCAGAACAGTGTAATTTGTTGATTAGATAATCTTAGCACAAGCAAAAACAAATACCAAAAGGAAAAACCTTTTTTTGGTTGAAAAAAGCATGTTTTATTCTTGCGATAAACAGTCAAATAAATCAAATTTCAGTGTTTATGCATAAAATGTTAGCCTGCTAGCTTTGTTTTAATAACAAAGCTAGTGTTTATTAGCATTGTACGGCTCTTGCTTTGTAAATTAACATAACTTGAAATTAAAAACTTACTTGTACCTGTATCATAGCAACATAAACCCCCAGAATCTGTCATCATAAAGGTTAATGGATTCACACAAAATTCTTTCCAAAATTTGCAATTCCTATTACACTATCCAATGCTCACAATACTAATGGAAAATCAGCTACAAATCTGACAGTTTCTAAAAGATTTTAGAGTTTCCCACTGCAAGTCTGTCAGTTTAGATTAACATCACTTATACACATTAATAACTCTGATGCCGGTGGTGGACATCAACACAAATGCACCAAAATAAAGTTGTTTCATCAAATTAACTGATTTTCACCATCTATATGTCATAGAACTACACAGAACAGTAGTCTATAACACTGCTGAAAACACTGAATTTTCCGAACAATCCTATATATGGCCATCATCTCTTGCCAAGCTCCATAAACACATACAAATATGGATATAGTGTGTCTGTCCTGTTTATAGCCTCCTCCAGCTCTGTCTGTCTGAGAAGCTCACTGTGTGCATTCCCGAGATCTTGTGTTATGCTTTCAGATGGCTGCATTTTGGACCAAGGGGGCCTAAAAATACATGAGCTACTATAGAAAACTCAAATGCTATCCTGTTCAGGGCCTCTTGTTCCATAACAACTTCATTTCTTTCTTTAAAATGGGAAAATACATGCCTTGAAGCTCTTGCTGCAGGCTTTTGTTTATGTCATCTCTGGTGGTTGATCATTCCTTCATTAGGGAAGGCCAGACAACAAGTTGCCACTAAGGCTTGACAACAAAGTGTTCAAAACTAAAAATAAACTTTGGGAACTTTGACTATCAGTAGATCGGCGCTGTATCTGGAATCTACATGCAACTTTTTGTAGCTTGCCTTATTTATCTAAAGCAACAGACCGCAAACCGCTACAGGACTCTGGGGGATTGTCCAAATGTTGCCCCTGTCTCCCCCCCTCCACTGCTTTTTGGTCTGCTCTAATGGTGCTGTGGAAACCAGATCTTAAGAGACAAGCCCACCCAACTGCAGCTGACCGCCTAGTAAGACCGTCTGGGAAGTAAAGGAACACTACAATTATACTGTGTCATGTTCCAAAGACTACACTCTTTAGACTGCAGGGGTGGACGAAAGAAAGCATTTAAAGTATTCTAAGGCAGAATACCTAAGGTTATATACTGAATAAGGTTGTTTTCTCCTCTAAGCAAAAAGTGCTAAGGTCTTCTAGTGCAACTTGCAGTACATTTTTGCTAATTTTGCATTGCTAATTTCAAGGGGCATTGGTACGACATAATGACTATGGTTAACTTTCTTAATATTCTTCCCACGTTAAAGTATTGCTTTCTGCCTAAACTGAATAGGATTGCTTACCTTGCGTCAGCTTTTTAAAAATGAAGAAATGAACACTTTCTTCTCTGAGACCTAATTTTATGCAGCAAAATTACTGGGTTGCCATTTTATGATAATGACAGGAATGGCATTTTGCTTATTACTACTCCAAGGTGCCTTTGATGGAGCAAGCAAAGCCTCATAAAACAGCCCACAATGCACATTCCATTCCTCCAAATAGAGTCTTATTTGTATTGATCACAAAACACACAAACACTGAAGGGTCTCCTGAGGGTCTGGCCGCATCTAATTTGAAGCTGCTGAATTCATAACAGAAAAATCCTTGACTCTCTTAGCATTTATTCACAATCACAAGCCAAGTGCAGTTTTTAGCCTCCAAAGAACACAACAACAACAACAACAAAATAGATTTAATACAGCTACTTTTTAGTACACATGCAAGCTCATGACGATGCTCTCAGATGGAACTCTTGAGTGGAGCTAAAGATGTTGAGGTTAAGGGTGGCAACGGAATATATTTACCCTGAATTCCCAACATTCTTTTGGGCAGACAGCAGAGGAAGGGCCGGTCTCCGCTCAAGGGATATTAATCCCCTCAGCCACATGCAGACTAAACATGCATGCAACACATTTACACTCTGCAAAATCACGTCTGTGCTCTTAAGCTGCGGGTACTACAGACTGCATGCAGTGTGACAACTGGTTATTTGCTCTAATTTGTCTCACCAATATCCCCATCTTACTTATTTACTGTGTATATACAGTTGTTCTCATAAGTTTACATACTCTGGCAGAATTTGTGATTTTTCTGGCCATTTTTCAGAGAATATAATTGATATCGTAAAAACCATTCTTTCACTCATAGTTAGTGGTCGCCCATTTACTGTCAAACAATTGTGTTTACCCTTGTTAAATCATAAGGAAACTACCGAAATGACCCTATCAAAAGTTTTTTGTCAAAAGATCTGCGGAAATAGGGTAATTGAACCACATATAACAGGAAAGGGATATAAAAAGATATCCAAGGAATTGAGAATGCAAAATCAGCATAGTTTAAACTTCAATAAAGAAATGGAAAATGAGGGATTTTGTTGAAACCAAACCAAGGTAGGCCAGGTAGACCAACAAAAATTCAAGCCACAACTGCCAGGAAAATTGTTCGGGATGCAAGGAGAAACCCACAAATCTATTTGAGAGTTGACAGTAACAGTTTCCAAATGCAAATAGCACACTTGAAATGAACTCTGAACCTTTTATCTGCTCCTTGTAAATGGGATAATGAGGGAATAACACACACCTGGCCATGGAACAGCTGAGCAGTCAATTACCTTTGGTCCCTTAAAAAGTGGGAGGCACATTTACAAACTGTTGTAATTCCTACACCGTTCACCTGATTTGGATGTAAATACCCTCAAATTAAAGCAAAGGGTCTGCAGTTAAAGCACATCTTGTACATTTCATTTCAAATCCATTGTGGTGGTCTATAGAGCCAAAAAGATTAGAATTGTGTCAATGTCCCAATATTTATGGACCTGACTGTATAGTGATTAATGTGTTGATTTCAGAAACAGCCTTCACTTTGCTAACCAGTCTAAATCACTATATGTGGTCACTAACTAATTGTAACCAGAAACTGTACATTGCATTTGTGCAAAGAGTTGAGGTGCAATATGTAAAGCTTGTATATTATTGTATGAAAGTAGAAAAGGACGGATTGTCAAAGCAATAACTGAAACCTGGCACATAGATAACTTGCATATATCATATTCCTAGCTCTATTCCTTCACATACAAATACAATAAAATTTCAGATTCTTTTATGGCAGAGCTACAAGCCTCTCACAATGTGTAAAAAAGGTGGAACCAAATCACCTCCCCATTCTGAAACAGTGCCTTAAAGGAACTGGGAGGTAGGGACTTAAATGAGCATAAATATGCTGCTACAGAATGACACTATTGGCGCTTTTCCACTACACAGTACCAGCTCGACTCGCCGACTCGCTCGCTTTGTTTGGTTTTCCACTGCGTAAAGTTGTACCTGTACCTGCTTCCTGGTACTTTTTTGTGTATCACCTCTTGTTCTAAGCGGGCTGAGGCGATACTAAATTGTGACGTGAACACACGACAGACTGCTGATTGGCCAGAGAGAATCGTCACTGTTCACTGCGTCATCATTGCACGCGCCAGACGGAGTATCCTGAATAACCCCGACATTTTTAAATAGTTTGGCCAGAGATTGCATGATAATTTACCCAGTCCCAGACTTTAGTATTATGGCAACTCGGAAAAATGCTCCGTGGACTTACCCTCTTGCGTCGGCTTTGAAAAAACAGATTTGTCTTGTAGTCTGAACTCTGTAGTAGCGGGTGTGTGTCGCGTAGAAGATTACGTCACGACAGGTTCTTGCGGCGTCGCTATGACGACTAGGTACTATTGTGGAGGTACTATCTGCAATGGAAAACGGAGCGAAAAGCGAGCCGAGGCGAGTCGAGGCGAGTCGAGGCGAGCTGATACTGGTAGTGGAAAAGCGCCATATGAAAGGGGCTCCTGTTGCCTCTTATGCCACCTTCACCTGTCACCTCAATCTAACAGCTCATCAGCTGATCAGTGACCTAATGCAAGGCCATGCTTCTACCCCAGTGCCACCGACTGACCTTGATCTAATTCTCACAGAGACAGAGGCTGCCCTTTTCCACACAACAGCGAAGTGTAAGGGCACTGGCTCTTTTAAGCGGTTCCTAATTCCATTCTTGGCCTTTCGAGGCTGAGATGAGATGCAGGGGGTACTCCGACATGTTGGGTCAAATTAAATAAGATGTCCAGGAGAGAAAAACGGAAAAATGACTCATCTTTAAAAGCTGTTTTGGGACAAGGTTGAATACAATAAAATGTATCCATTGTGCAGCAACTAAAGACGTGCAATTATCAGATTCCATCACCAAAAATAAACTAGCCTACCGCCCTGTCTATATACATTTAAACAAAGCCCTAACTCCTTTTTCTCCCTGGCCCACTATTTGGCCTACGAGAAGGCAGCACAAAAAGAGTATTGACCCCTCATTCTCCCTCACTAGAAAGAACAGGGTATAATTAACTGTAGTGTTAAAGGCACGCTGCCTCCGAGACTGTAAAACAGGTCTTGAATACTGAGCAAACTGCTTGATCCCACCAGGCTCAGACCCAATCCATTCGATCCATACTTATTCATTTATTCAGCCAACTCATGGCCTTTGACTCCCTTTGGGACGTCTAGCAGGTTAAATGTGGGCATTCCATCTTCTTCATTCATAATCAGGCATAAGATGTGGTGAAATACCTAGGACTTACATTGTTTTTGCATTTGTATTCAGGACTTCCTGCATACATGGCGCAAATGGAAAACTGATCTACTAAAGTAATTATTTTGCTATCCTGATCTCCTGTTGATGCTATGTAATCGGGGGACAGTATAGAGGTAGAAAACCTATGAATGATAAAGGTAAGAAGTGAATGGTTGTCTGTCAGTGTCTGTCTCTAAGTGTCAGCCCTGTGACTAACTGGCCACTGTCCAGGGATGACCCCGCTTAAGGCCCAAAGTTGCTGGGATAGGCTCCAGGCACTTGATGGGACCAAGCGGCAGAAAATAAATGAATGAATGAATGAATAAATTTTAAATTGTAGAGTTTGTCTACAGTTAATTTTTTATTGTTGTCTTGATAAATGCTAGTCTCGTCTTGACTTTGTTATGCATCACTATTGCTGCTGTTACTGATGTTCCACTTAATTCTTACTGCTCCGGTTATCTGTAGGCAGGTATGCGATTGGCCAGATAAGAGCCACCCACACTCATTGCGTGGCCTTTTATTTGTTTAGTTGATAATATATGTTACAAATATGCAATATTACAGTTTTTCTTGTAATTTGTGAACTCATCCGGAACAAGAGGCAGAGACCTAAGCACCCCAACTATCATAAATTATGTTGATCTGGTTTTTGGTCTTGACTTGTTCTATAGCTTTTCTCAGAGCATGTATTTTTCGCACTTGTAAAAATATTGGGGGCTTATTCAGGATATGATACATAAAGAATCGTTCAAATATAAGTCCCTTCTTCTAGTCTTTCTTAAAGCATGTGGTTTATGGACCACAAGAAAATGGGGGCTCATCCAAGATAAAAATGTTATGTGATAATGTTTAACTGCAACATATTAAAGAATTTGCTTATCTAGCTTTTTGCCTTAGTCTTGACTTGTTCTAGTACATGTATTTTCCAGACCTCTACTTGGTCATAACCACTAATGTTTGTTTGTGTCTCAAATTATAGTCACATGTTGGTCTTTGTCTTGACTACACACAAATTCATAATGCAGTGCTCATTTTAAGTACAGCCTGGTCCATCTAGCATGCCCTCCAATAATTGTGTCACTGGTGATACAGAGCAGTGTGCCCTGTACCATCTGTTAAGCATCTGTCTGAGCTGTGATTCATCCAGTCACACATTGAACATTTCAGGTGTCAGCTGCAAAGACGTGATAAGTGTTAACAATGACTTTACTGTTTGCCTCAGCCCAACTCTATAATAAGCGGAATAATAAGTCCTATGTCATCCTCAAGATAAACTTTCCCTAGACTCCCATGTTCCCGAGCAGCAAATAACTTCTTGCATCATCTTTTCATTTGTCTACTGTTTTATGAATAATGCACAAAACGGATTAGTCATTTGCTCAATAAAATCACAAGCCCAGAGAACTTGTTGTCTTTGCATCATTTAAAGGCCAGACCCAGAGATGCTTGGCTTGATTAATACTTACACTATTGACTGACTATTCAAATTGCTGTTTGTCGATTTTCTATCCGTCAAGCAATCAATCCGCCTACAAACCGTTTCATCACTGTGGAATTCATTTAAGCAGGTTCAGTCATTTCCAACAGCTGTCAGGTTTCCTTCTTGCTCCCTGGCTGCATTAATGCCAGGCAGGGCAGCAGAGACACAGACATGCTTTCTGGAACAGTACAAAAGCAAACCAATATGCAGTACGCCAGCTACTGTGACAGTGAAAACAATGACAACATAGAAAGAGACTGAAATAACCCTTTTGTCTCCGCTTTGCTTCACCAGACTTCCTGTTTGACAAAAGTAAATCCCTGTCAATGTTGAGCTTTCCGGTCTGTTTCTCTCCTCTAGTGTCTAATACTTTTTTCATCCCTTTCAGGCTGCGCCCATGAAGTCCACTCTTTGGGTCAGTGGCCTGGTGTTTTCTCCTCAACAGACAGCAAAGGAGAAAATGGACACTGCACTGGTCAAAAAGCAGAATCAGGGTAAAGGTGGAACAGGCGTAAAAATGGGAGTTGAAGAGTGTAGGCACGGAAAATAATCCCACAGTAACCTAAAATGAGAAGGGCAGGACAGAAATGGAGAAAGAGTATATGACACATGTCTCAAATGCTCTATTGTGATTTGTCATCTATATAAAGTTCTGTGCAGCCCAAAATAAATTTAGATGATCATTATGATTTCAAAATGGATTTACGTTTTAGTGTCATGTAAACAGCCCTGGGATTAACTGTTTATTGTACAGGATGTACCCTGCCTCACAAAGAAGTTGTGATGGGCTCCAGGACACTATGACCTGTGAAATATAAGTGATAAAGGGAAAAAAATAAACATTATGTTCAAACATACTGCCTGATTTAATAAAAGCTAGTAAAATACTACCTAATAATATCTTTGACCTTTGCTGTTTAGTTTTTACTACTGTGGTATTTCATCAATTTGTGTTTGGCACTGCTGATATTGGATAAAGTGCTGGAGAAAATAGACTGTAGCCTGTGGTGCACAACCTCCCTTTGGTTGTTTTTGGCCTTCCAGCCCTGAGACATTGGTGGGATTTGTGGGAAGAGTATGGTGAGTGAAAAATAACTAGGGCTGAATGGGCACATTACAGTGTAGAGCACAAGTATTTGCACTTAAGCTGATCAATCAACCCAGAGGAAGTGATGAGTCTACTTTATAGCCATCAAGCGACCGGAAAAATAAGCGGTGAACAGCAACATGCCATTCTTTAAAAACCATTACATCATGTCCAGTAGTAAAATGGCTCCACTTAAACATATGGGCCAGACGGTATCAGATTGGATTTCTGCAGGGCTTTCATAGCAGTGTAGTCTATCATCATCGCATCAAACTGACAGGCCTGCAAGATGGAGGGAATACAGATTTTAGGAGGTAAAACCACAGGTAATATTTACCCATAGTTCCAGAAATGCCCTGTGATCTGACACCATTACAGAATGACTGTTGCCAGACTGAATATTCCCCCTTGAAACCTGAGCTCTTCATCCTTGAGCCTGCCTCATATGGATGTGATTTCATTTTTTGTTGTACCTCTCTTGAATATGAGTGCTGTAGTGGTGAGAGGGGAGTGGAGGCTGCACACATTCTGGGACTGGGCGGGTTCCAGCTGGCGAGCACTCCCAAAGCCAACACACAAGGACAAAGCTCCTGGCTGTGCATGTATGACTCTCGAAACAGGACAACACACTCCGGTGCCAAGTGGCCCTTGGCAGCGTTATGGTTGCCACAGTGGTAGCCCATGTGTCACTCATTTACATGTCTTTAAACATATCGCCCGTGCCCTTTATTGACTTTAACCTTCAGACATAGAACTGGTAAGTTTGGTCTGACCACAAGAGTGCATGATCAGCGTATGGTGCATTTTGTGTTGCATGTCATGCAAGAGAACATCATAGCAACTTACAATGGTGTTACTAGAAAATTATTTAGAGATTCTTTATTGTATATTGAACAACAATTCAGCCATTTCTCTTTCCATCTCTGCATCTTACTGTTTACACAACAGGAAATTTGATGCAGTGTCCACAATATGTTTTTTTTTTTTACAATGAACCAGCATTCAATAATAAAGTCAAGCTGACAACAGACTGTTGCAAAATCTAAACTGGATGGCTAGTATGCAAAAAGGATTGTGTCTATTTAAAATTACTGTAATAAAAACAATGCTACATTTCTTGTATAATAGACCAAAAGCTTAAGCGTCTCAGTGGCTGACCAGATGGAAAGCTTTTAGAAAAGTGGACTGGCATTTAAAATTCTAAAATTTACATTCTAACATTCTAAAATGTATGCCACGGGAAGCCTAGATCATTAAGAATAAAAATGACAACACAAAAGAGTGAAATATTGTTTAACTTCACACGGCTAATTGGCACGAACCATTATGCACAAGCACACCCAGTGCTTAATTTGTAAAGCTGGAGGTGAGAGAACACAGAGGGGGCATTCCAGTCCATGTCTTGATAGAATGAAATTACTTACTTTTTTCTCTTTCAAAACTCAGGTCATATCAATATTGCAATATTCAACAAGGTTATGTGTTCCTAGTTTTGTGCAGCCCTAGTTCTTCTAGTAACTAGTAGTTACTGGAAGAACTGCATGAGTAGCTAGTCAATATTTTTACACCGGATGCCCTTCCTGAACAGATTTTTTTTTTGACACAGACTGGGACTGTGGCTAGAGTTGCTCCCCAGTGGATTTGAAGTGGATCCGGGTGCAATAACCTCTCCAACACAGAGGAGTTCCTGCGGTACCTATAGCTGTTAAATCATCTAACTACTTTCTTTGTTTAAAAAAAGTGGAACTAAACCACAATTTCAGATCTGTACTTCTTACACAAACGGTGAAGTGGAATAGTCCCAAGAGGAACGGCAGTGTAAAATGAGCTACTCACAGAGACCCATTTAACCATGTGTTTTCTCTCTATCATTTCTAATTGTCCATTTCTGGACATTCCAAGCCAGTGTGGGCAAACAAGATGTTGGCACAGAGGTGTAAACACAACCAATCAGCCAGAAAATGAAATGGAGAAGCTTTCCCACGAGGGAACGCTGCCAATTATTTGATATTTCACATCAAGCGCATCTCCACTAAAGCCGCTGTGGGAAGTAGTCAACCAGCTCAGCCAACAAGCCTGTGCACACAACCGAGTCTATAGCACCAGAGCATTGCACCGTTTCACAAGCAAACATGTGCTTTTGTTCAAACCAAACTAATCAATCCGGCTTCATCTGCTTCTACTTAGTTCTCTTTTAAATCAAACTTTTCTTAAAGCTTAACTCATTTCTCAGATGTCAAAAGGCCACGCAAATATTGCCAACTGCTTAAAATGCTTTTTAACTAGTTTAGAATCAGGAGACATGCAAACGTTGAAATACAAGCTTTTTTTGTCTCATAACATGATCACAGGGCATTTCAGATAACATAGAGAAACCAGCACTTCTTCCTGTCTTTCCCATAATATAGCATGCTGAGTTTATTTAAACAGTCGCTTGGGGAATGGATATCAAACAGGACGGTAGCATCTGTAAAGTAAATTTGTCTGCTTGTACTGTCCCGATAAACTTCTTCCTTAAAGAGAAAAACAGCCAGACCAGTTCCATGTCTTGTGTTTTGTTGTCACTTTCAAGGACGCAGCAGTTAAACACTGTCTCAATCAAATACAGCCAACATCCTCTGGCCTTGGAGCTGTGACTGCTGACATAAATGCATGGAGTAACAATAATTTTAATCTGGGGGACATTCTCAATGGGTCAAAACAACATTCTTTTAGGCTTTTTAGACACAGCTTCATCATTGCTTCAGTTTTAAACAGTACAACAGGTGGAATACTTGCAGATGAGCTTGTATTTCACTACTCATTTAGATTTAGTTTAGTTTGGACTTTATTGGATAAAAAAGTTTGGGGTAAAATGAGTAGCTTTGGTTATTGGTAAACTAAAACCAATAAAACGTCACCCTCCCTTTATTTATTGTATATTAGTAGCAAAGATTTTTAGTGTACAATTTGTTGTAGACACAAAGAATCACAAAGTCCCTTTGTCTTTCTTTTAATAAAACGACACAAAATAATCCTTTGATATCTTCCAACGAGCAAAAAGCCAGGGATTTTATCAGCTAGGCCTACTAGACAACTCTCTCGAACATCACCTCTTGGCACCTCTAACGCACATCATGCCAGTCTTTAAGTGAGTCTGAGATTTACTGTAAAGCTATGGTTGGGCTTGGCAGCTGCAAATATCGCAGGTCTAATAATCCCTTACAGGCTGTGCCGCACTCTGTGTATTAAGTAGAAGACTGTATCCGGCAAGTTTTTAACATCGAAGACAAAACCTGATGTCGGAGCCAAGTCTGAGCCCACAGCCTTTATTAGGCTGTGTAAGCCTAATCAGGGCAGATAAGAAATGATCAAACTTATATTAGAACACTACTAGGTCAATAAACTTTCAAGTCACCCATATAAACTTGCAGATATTTAAAAAGTAGTAATTTAAGAATGTGGTGATGCAGCAAACTAGCCAAGTGTAGTTAGCATTTGAAAAATTGTTTCTTTATCATCAGCAACTGGTCGCATGGGCCACTTTCATTTTGTTGTCCATGTCTGCAATGCACTATGCACTAGTTTGTCATGAGTCTAATGCTGTGGTTTCAAAATATTGGGTTGTGACCCAAAAGTGGGTTGCAGCAACTTATATTTGGACCAACAATAAATTCTAACTCAGTCATTTCAGAAATTCATTAAAATATTAGTGGAAAGTCTATGGACATTTCATGTAAATAAAGCTGTTTTTGTAAAGGTCACAAATAACATCATGCTAAGAGTAATCAAAAAGGACACTAAAGACTATAATGTAAATGACTTAAATAAATGTAAATAGATTTAAAATGAATGGAACTAGAAAGTAAGAAAATTAAAAATATATACTGAACAAAAATTTTAATGCAGCTTATGAAAAATTGGGTCAAAAACAAAAGTGTTGCATTAACCATTTTGTTCAGTATATATAAAAATGGAAAACAATAACCAAATAACATTGACCAATGACAAAATGATGCTTAAACAGACTAGGAAATGGGTCATGGATAATTTGGGCTTTTGAAATGTGTACCCCAGAAAAAGGTTTGGGAAACACTGGCAAAAGTAGCTTTATAAAAATTTATTTTTGCTAGTAGCAAATAAATAAACTGTAAATTGTCTCCCGCGTGAGCTATCATGAATGTTGACTTATTTGTTAATGTTGTTTAACGGGGCAACAATCCTCACATTGATCTTAAGGAGTATGTAAAGCTAATGGAACAAGAATTATAGCTGTAAAAACAACAGATATTTGGAAGTCAATGGGAGACAGGAGCCAGCGTTCACTTGTGAGCGTCGTAATCAGCTGGTACCGTGGTCTACTTTTATTTTACAGTCGATGTTTTTAATGCACTATGGACGAGTTTGTCATGAGTCTAATTGCTTTAGCTAATGGAAAATAGACAAGTTGTCAATCACCTCAGCACATAAGATAGCATAAATGTTGACCTGTTATTTGTTCATCTTGTTTATCAAAGAGCAACAATATTCAGAAGGAGCTTAAGAAATATGTCAAATGTTCCAAGAAAAACAAACCAAAATTATAGCTGTAAAAACTACTGACTTTTGAGAGTAAGGGGCAGCAAGAGACTTTACGTCTGCATGTGCTTCAGCAACTTATTCCATGGGCCACTTTTATTTTACCGTCTCATTTGTATGCACTATCTTATCTTATCTATTTATTCCTCAGGTGTTTCATGAGCACCTTGTCTATCAATTAGACATACTTTACAAAAAAAACATATGTACAAACATCACCAGAGTATCTAAATGGTTGTCCAATTATGTGGCTTGTCAAATTGTCAGTTTTTATAAAAACATGATACTTCCTGTTAGGTTTGCCATGAAATAAAATTCAAAATTAAAATGTAATGCAGGGTTATGATGCCTCTGGGATAGAAACTGGTACATGCAGTTCCTTATATCAGAGCTGTGGAAAACAAACGTTAAATACCTTTCTCCCCACAGCGTGCAGCTTTGCTTGAGGCATCGAAAAAAAAAATATGCAAGCCAAAGCTCACCGGGGGCGAATGAAAATCCCTAACAACCAAATCTGAGTCAAGAATCTTTCAATGTGTGAACTTCCCTCTACTGACACAGTTCTTTAGTGCTGGCATCATCGGTGCATAACACAGCCAAAGCAGCGGCCCAATGATCACAGCCCTTTCCTTTACAGAGCAGAACAACAAATTTGGACTTTTGCCATCAACAATCAACTGACTCCAAAAAGCATCATTAATAAGGTAGACAAGGGGAAACAAAAACAGAACATTATTCAAGTTATTTTTCAGGACTTGATTCAGCTAATGAGCTAAAGCGCTGATAAATCCTTAGAGTCTATGGGACTGAGATAAATTAGAGGGAGATATAAAGTGGATGTTTCAATTGTGGCAGCTCAAAGGACCTGGCCTCTCCTGGAATGTAAAATCGTAATTTGTTATACTTTCTTCATATACCTACATATTAAGCACAAAGGTTTGATTGTATCTTTGAATTCAAATGATCAGTTTAGGGGTGAATAAAAAGTAAGTGCTACGTAAGGAGTGAGCAGAATAGAATGAATATTATAGCCTTCACATGTCCCTTTTATAGTACCTTTTTGCTGCGCGATATTTCCATTATTCTTAATTGAAAGGGACCCTTCCAACATGGGAGATGTGGAGATGTCCCAGCTTTATCCAACATAGCAAAGTACTACCAGATGCATAACAAGATTGAGGTACATGATAGTTAACATATTAAAAGGGCCAGGGCTTTTAATAGTATAGTAGCTGAAATAAAAATAGCATGCGTTCAATATACTATATTTGTTGTTTTGAGAAATTAGCCATACAACTTTACTTAGCTCTTTATGTATCACATTACTTCTGCCACATTATATAACATTAAGTGGATATTTTGCTGACTCTCCCACTTAACCCAAAATGTATACCAGTGTGGCAATTAGTGATGGCCAGATGAAGATTCTTGAAGCCTTCCAGCCAATTGGTTCACAAAAAGGTTAATTTCTCGAGGCTTTTGTGCACACAAACCCCCCTGCTGGTCAAAGACTGTTAAGCAGCCAGATATAGTGTAGTTACTTTTATCAATACACTCAAGACTAGTGATAAGAAAGTGAAGCTTTCTGAAGCACTGAACCTTTTCAACACAATTGTATCGAAAAGCTTTATCTGTCCCGTGTGAACAAGTGTTTTCAAAAGCTAGAGAAGTTAAAAACAAAGATTAAACAATGACTCATTATTTGCCCATTTGTTAAAGTTTCCATTTATTTTGATTACTTTGGCTTTAAAAAGTCACTCAGACTATGCAGTAAGATAAAACATTAACATTATTTGTTTTTACTTCTCATGATGATTGCACATCACTGGTGCAACTGATGCAGAAAGACACTTTATTTAACTCTCAAAACTCCAACACTAAGACACAATTGTGAGGAGATTTCTTGGGCTTCGATACATTGGCGTAAAAACTCAAACCACATCATGAACTGCTTCATGCAGCAAGGCTTCAAACGTCATCAGACGTCACTCACCGCAAATGACATGTCCCATCCCTGGTGGCAATATTTCCATCTTTTTTACATTCCACCCAATAGCAGACTTTTACAGCACTGGGGAGGTCAAGCTGTCCTAACTTTATCCCACAAAGGTGTAAAAATGTGTGAAAAACAAGGAAGAGGTGGGTCACTAGAAGTAGCATAAAAAGGGCTAGTGTAGCACTGTTTTCAAGGTGTGTGTTAAACAGGTATGTTGGATTTATGTTCTTTCAGAAAAATAAACCATGTGCAGTTGGGTTTAAAATTGACTTAAAAGTGAACAACACTCTTACAATACTCTCCTTTCTACGCAAATAAATGCCACTCAAGGGGATGCTGCCTGATCTTGGCCGTGGTGAACCACTTGGCAGCTCTAAAGAGTGTCGTAAAAACTATATAATTACAAACACTGTGCAGGGGACTAAGTTGATATTTATTCCAAAACTTTACAAATTAAAATTGTTATTTAAAACATTTTACCAATCATAGTCTACAATTCATCTAATCCCCCAAAAAAGATTTAATACAATGTTTCTGTGGGCCTGATTTTGCCCCTGAATGACATCTGGAAACTGATGGTGGGAAAACTGCTTCATTTTCACTCAATGGTAGGAGGCGCTGTCAGTAGCGATTCCCATTCATTAGGTACTTTTCCTTCCTCCCCTGACCTCCTCGACATTTTGCTCTCAAGTGGCACAAGACAATATGGCAAACAGCCAACTGTGCTTCCCAATTGTGTCACTTTCAATTAGCCCATCAGAGACATCTCTGCCCTTTGGCTTACCGGCATTCAAGTTAAAAATATCTGTGCTCCTTGTATTGTACCGCTCCTTCCTTTGCACTCTTTGTATATGAAAGTCCTTGGATTTCTGAGCCTAGCAAAAAAGAGAAATCACAAGAATGACAGACAGCATTTTTTAATCCTAAAACCAAAAATAGTAGCTTGCTGTAATGCTCTATGTATGGTGTTACCGTGAGCTTACATAAAGTGCACACTTTTGAATAAAGCAGCCAGCCTTCACCTTAATCATCTTCCATATTTGACATTATTAATACTGATGTTTCTAAATAGCTAAGCCTTTTAGAAATGGGACATGCTGCATGCTGGTGGCCCTCTGTAAGATATATCCCTGTGAAAAATACTGCCAGCTCTGACAAATCGGCTTGCAACCTGTTTCTCTGTCACATCACTTTTTAAGACTCAAGTGATGGGTGGGGAAGGGGGGGTTTGTAAATAGCAGAGCGGTAAGCCACAGTAATGTGAGCAAACGTTCTTTTTCAGAGTTAATGAGAGGGTTGGAGCCGCAGCTTCTTAAACTGGGGCAAAAAACTTGCAGCCTCCATGAAAAGTCTTCCCTCAGACCTCACGTCCCGGGAAAAGACAGTAGCGTGGATAAACAAAGCTCCTGCCATGCGGATACAAGTCCACTTCTGTAAACAAACACAAAAGCAAAGATATTTCCATCCACTGAGCTTAGGAAGCACTAACAAATTTGCAATGACAAAAGGGTGTGGGCTTCTTCGACTTAGAAGGACGCACTCGGGATCAAGCCTAAGAAGAAAATTAAACTGACAGGTTTTGGGCAAGCTTCATGGCTGACTAAAGCTAAGTTTTGTGCAACAAATCAGTCAAATCTGTAGGAAAGACGGCTTGTACAGAACAGCAAATTAGGCACACTATTCTGAAAACAATAAAATAGACAGCAACAATTAATTCTAATAATCTAGTTGTTATAATGTATTTATACCCATCAAATGTGAAACCACAAATTTCCACTAGAGGCAACTCCATTTAATTATGGCAAATACAGTAATGAGGCAAAAGGGTTGGCATGTAAGAAACTAAACACTCTACCGAAGATAAAATTTCCTTAAGCAACAGGCTAGTAAAGAAACATGCAATTTTTACTAAGTGCCATAGATGCAGACAGGAAAACAAAAAAACATTTTCCCTTACTTTGGAGCAGCATGCCGCTAAAAGATTAGATAACTACAGGATTAAAAAGTTCCTTAAGGTAAACATTTCCAGTATTGGTTTAATGTTGATAATGAAACATGAATAAATGCATTCTAAGCTATAACCCCACAAACATGACAAATATGCAGAGACACTAGCACTCTTTGGTGTCACATAGTAATCCTGGAACCAGTTTTGAAACCAGTATGAGAGTGAAATAAGCTACATTTACCCCACCTAAACTCACCTATTTATGGACATCTTTATAATGTAGCAAGAAGTCATAATAGCAATCAACTGTAAAAGGGGAGGGGTGCAGTGGCTCAGTGGTAGAGTGGTCGTCCTTCAGGCGGTTCGCTCTCCCCACAGTTCATACTGGCGTTGTGTCCTTTGGGCAAGACACTTAACCCACCTTGCCTTTAGTGGTGTCAGCTGTAACACTGGTAAATAGAAGCTTAATGTTAAGTCGCTTTGGATAAAAGCGTCAGCTAAATGAATAAATGTAAATGTAAAACCCCAAATTTCCACTAGAGGGCCCTTTAATGGAAAAAGACCACACTAAACTAGGAATACATTAAGGAATAGAAATATCAACAACTGAACATACTATTCATACATGAATATAAACAAAAGCTGGCAGCCACTAGCATTAGCAACAGGTTAACTTCCACTATATAAGAAACAGACAAGGAGTTGAAAACTAAAGGATAGCATTGCTTATTAGTAGCAGCTTAAAATATCAGCGTTATTTTGTACTGCCTGACGCTAAACAATCGGATTGGAAAGGATAAATACAGGATCAGAAAAGACTGTTATTTATGTCCCATTTTGCTCCAGCGTCAACACTGAGAAATGGGTCAACGCATCCCTTACAATAAACCTACAAACATAACAAAATTTAGTTAAAACCTACTGTGCCTTTAATGCATAATTGTGCAAACCATATCTACATTTTATAGGCTCCAGTAAATCTTGAATGGAAATGCAATCATTCCTATAAAGGATGTCCGAACAATGTGCAGATCTGAAATCTGATCCAGAGTCATTAAGAGAACAGCACGCTCAACATCTCAGCGGGAGACGTTTCATTTCCTGTGGAGATCAGAATCCAAGAAAACGACAGCTTTACCCGGCCTACAGGTTCCCAGCTAAAAGAAGTTGGCCATGGGAGGGGGGGGTTCATGGTTCTTCATTATGAATTCAGTCCTTTTTGGATTCCTTAATTAGAGTTTGTCTTATGTTACAACAAACAGAAAATCTAATTTAATAAGAAGTTAATACCAGGAGATTTCAGGAAAAAACAAGGCCAAATATCTGAGAAGAATGTTCCAAGATTTTTGCTTGGTGATTTCAACTGTTAACATCCCACTCTTTTCTCAAGAGCGGTTTCCAGGACAATATCAGCGATGAATGATGTGCCTGCTATGACACTGTCCAATAAAAATGTAAATGAGCGACAAAGACACTAAAAGAAACTAAAGAACTAAATGACACTGAATGAATCTCATTGCATAAAATTTAATACTGCAAAAAATGCGTGGTCATGATCTGAAGTTCCAAATAAAACAAATAAGATAAGAAAATAATGTGTTGGTGATAGTGAAGCAAAATAACTTGGGCACATCATTACAGAACAAATCACAGTGTTGTAGGCATTGTTCCATGTTTAATACTCAAGCAAATAGTCTCTCTTTGGTTTGGTAAGTGATGCAGAGATGGAGAGGTTGTGTTTGTGACAGCCTGAATAAGCACTTTACAACCTGCACAAAATCTCACATGATGTGGCGACACTGGTACTTTTCAAAATATGTATTTTGTCTTTGTGATTAGAATAAAGCTGAATTAAAAATAATTAAGGACAGCAAAAGATGTTAAAGAATCTTTTCTTAGTGTGCCATTTTGTATGACTCTTCTAAACCTTTTTCTTCGGGATAATCTACATTACAAAAGGTGGAAAGAAGCACCAAAGCAATTTCTAACTACTAACTAATAACTACATAAACTTTATACTGTATATACAACTGCCAGAACAAAGCAAACTTTAAACATTGCTGCAGAGGAGTATCCACACAAAGCACACGTTCCAGACCCAACACTCACCTCCCACAAACTGAATACCTCCCGCCACTCGACCAATGGTGCGCGAGATCAGATCCGAGATACAGCATCCCATGAGCGCCGTGAGTGCCACCAGCAGGAGCAGCCCACAGCCAACCCCCGTCACCACTGTGCAGATTCTCCACTCCAGACTGGGGATGCCATTGAAACTGGCGTACCTCCCGCACTGCTCCAGCATGACCGTAGCCTGCCTCTCCTCGTCCCGCACTGGATAGGAGCACCTGCGGAAAGTACCAAATGACACAGGCTTGTCCATTTGGGTTCCCAGGAGCCAGTAGGGCATGAAGAAACCCACGCAGGATGCAGCGGCACAAAGCAGGGACAGAAAAGCCCAGATGACTCCGGTACATGTCAGACTAGACCCCATGGTTAACAGTCCAATGATGGTTCAATAAAGAAGATACAAAAGCAGTCACAATCCTGGGGAGAGTCTCGCTGAGAGTGTTCCAAACGGGCAGACTTCACCTTCTCAGTGACTCTGGGTCCCTGAGACAAACAAACACAACAGTTGAGACTTGTTATGGAACAGAAAAAACAAAAACAAAACAAAACAGAAAAAAAAACAAACAAGGAATGATCCAGTTTATTAATAAGAATGATAGTTATTTGGTGCAGATAACGTTTATGTCCAATCAAAGTGCAATGCACAGGAGGTGGGGCGGCAGTGGCTCAGTGGTAGAGCGGCCGTCCTTCAACCGGAAGGTAGTAGGTGGCTGTAACACTGGTAATTACATTAGAACAATGTAAGTCGCTTTGGATAAAAGCGTCAGCTAAATGAATAAATGTAAAACCCCAAATATATCTATATCTATATATATATACCGATAAGAATACCGTTAAAGTACCGGACCATTAAGCAGTATCGGTAAGAGTAGTAATACCGTTAGTAGTAATACCTTAACGATACCCATCCCTAGGTGTTACTTGATATTGGACAGCAATACACAGCACTAATGCATGTTTACTTGTGTCATACATCATATAGGAATGTCATCAACAACAATATAGTTAAAAAAAAAAAAAAATACGTCATCCAAAATCATTATTAACTTTAAACAAAGACTTGTTTTGGTGATTCTTATGGTGATAATCATAAGAGGTGCCTGTCTCCGTGTCTCATGGCATTTGTTATGTATTAATTGTAATCTTTTGTAATGCTCTATGAAGGTTAAGCATTTACAGAGCCTAGTTTAACAGTTTTGCATATCTGTGGTCGAGAAAGGGGGAAAAAAGCTTTTAACTGTATCCCTCTTAGTATATTGCATCAGTTGAGCAAAGTTAAGACAGCTGAAAAATGGGGAAGCCCATCGGTTAACCTTTGCATGAACAATTAAAAAGTAACTAAAAAGTCTAATGTCATTGTTTATTTGCGTATGAGCTTAGGATTTTCAAACTATTAACTTGTTGTTTGTGTTGTGGCGTTATATTCATATCCCAAATTTTTTATTTTGGATGCATGGTTATCATTAAAAAAACAACTGGAAAAGCGATTTTAGCTCATGAAGTGCCTCTAGTGATTTATCGATAGGGGTGACCTCAAGGAGCAGTATGCATTATCGTAGCGCTCGCACTGTTGGAATGTGAATTAAGAAGCAGGAAAAAGAGCAGAAAAATGAGGCTTACATATTGGCAGAGCTCCGCAGAAAGCAGCACTAAACCAAGAGGTCCTATCCATCTACGGACTCCAGCTGTGTGGGCTCCCTTAGCAAACTTTTCTCCTATCCACGAAGAAGAAACAGCGTACGTCCAGTCCACAAATAACGCCTCAGAAGTGACCGCAGACCGCGTTCATAAATGACTTGATGACTACTCATGTAGTTCAGCGAAGAAGCAAGTATTCCGTGCTCGGACAGAGAAGAGAAACGTGAAGCGGCGTTCACCGGACTGCCTTTCCCACATTCCTCCGCCAGCACCACGGTCAGGCACAGGGGGAGAGAGCGGGAGGGGGCGGGACGGGAACGCTCTCTGGAGAGGACCATCTTTCACACAAACCCCGCCTAGAGGCCGGGATCACCGCTACAACCGCCCTCCACAAGCGTCTGACGCCTTCACGGGCAGCTTGTAAACATCTGATTTATATGTGCAGTCGTAAATTGTGTCACGTTTTCTGTTGCTGTTGTTATCGCAGAGAGAATGTACACACGTTTGGCTTTAAACAATTCAATTATGTGAATTAATCTTGTAACAGCTCATGTAAACCTCCAAGACATCATATTGTTGTATTTTGTCTTTTTCTAGTCAGAGTCCTGAATAGCTATGTAACCTCCAGTTGGTTGACAAGAGTGAGACCAGTTGTTTTGAGGTAAATATAGGTGATGGATCCTACAACACACACACTGATTTTGTGTGAAAATGTGAAAAGTGTAGAAAAAAATAATATATTTATATTTCTCATTCCTTTATCTTTATACATTGGTGTTTCAAGCTTGAACTTTATAATTCTCATAATTTCTCATATATGAAAAATTTTCTCCACAACATTACACAAGTGGTTACTGTGGCTGTTTAATTAGCCTACTAAATTATGAAAAGACTACACTATATCTTAGCTAACCTAATTTTCTTAACCATTAGGTAAAATCTTTATATTTGCATATCATTATTTGCTAATAATGTATACGTATCTCTGCCATCCAGACACGATGAAGAAATAACACATCAGTGCAGCGCAGTTTTGCTTTTTTAGATGGTTATCCCACTATCATAGCGTAGACGTGTTTGTGGTTAGCGGAACTGTGCGGAATAGTGCTCGCTTGCTTCAGTCGGACGTTTTTTGCAGTCGGACCAAAACATTTCCCTGAAGTTGACGTGGAGCAATATGAGTACGATGGCTGATACAAAAATGGAAATTGCAGGGGAAAGCCCCGCTGCAAATTCGAATGCATCTTCCCAGCAAAATAACCCGTTGTCAAGAAAATTAAATAAAATATTGGAGACGAGGCTTGACAATGACAAGGTAAGCACTGAATGCTAGTTTTAGGCTAACATGCTAACCGAAGCAAGTGCCAATGCTAGTCGAGTCGCTCAATTACAGGATTAAAAATGCCATTATAATATACTTTCAAATTTCCAGAATCAGTGAAATAAATACTTGTTATTCCAAATATTTATGGTATGTCTAGTACGCGTGTATAGCTGTAGCTACCTTTGCATTAGTATTCAGTATAGAGAAGATTATTTAATGAATAGTTTTGTATTTTGTAAATAAGGTTCGATAAGCTACTTGCATATGTGTAATAATTAAGTAGTCAAGGAAGCAGACAGGAGCAATAACGAATGAACTAAAGCTTGTACTACTCTAAATGGGGCCATAATTAACTTTTTTTCTCTACTTTTAGAACTTAATTCTAATAATATTTAATTAATTACATAATAAAAAAAAATCTAATTTAATCATTGTTGAGGTTACACGGTGTAAAAATTTAGTTATATAGGATTTGTTTAAGATTAAAAAAAAAAAAGTAAAAAATGCACACATTGCCAAAAATCATAACCACAACTAAGTTACCAGAAAATACAACTTAAAAAGGACACTTTTGATTCCTAACAGGGCGTAAGGGTTAACCACGCAGCTTCTTCAAATGGCCGTTTAAATATATCATAAAAAAAATCATAAACGTTTATGATAAACAAATGTGAAATTTACACATTATATAATATTAAAAGGCTATTAAGGCCTGTATGTTGTGGGAATGTATATCTTTATACAACAAAATAAAATAACAGTAAAATATCTACCTATGAATTTCTTTAAAATACCTGAATGTAATAATAACATATTGATAATAGATTTGGTCCAGAAGAAGCTTTGTAAGTGTTTTCATCAAACCCATTAACAGCCATACATATTGTAAAGTGTATTATATTGCTCCTGTCCTTCCCCACACTTAATTAGTCATAAGTTAACTATACCTGTACTAAATGCTGGGCCTTTCAGAAATATTTAAGTCTTTGTAAGTTTACTTGACTCAATATACTTTCAACCCCTCACTGTTTGTGTTTTCAGGAGATGCTGGAGGCTCTCAAAGCGCTGTCTGTGTTTTTCACCGAAAACAGTCTGCGCACCAGAAGGAACCTCCGTGGTGACATAGAAAGACGGAGCCTGGCCATTAACGAGGACTTTGCACGGATATTTCAGGAAGTCAAAGAAGTATGTTTGCATATACTAACCCCATTAAGTTATCCTAAACACACTGCCTCTGGTTTTAAAGTAACTCATGTCACCTGTGAAATAGTTTTGCTGTGTCTTTTTCTTCCTTTCCCTGTGAACTACACACTCAGAAACCTCCCTCCAATGCAAACAAAGGAAGGCAATAGTGAGACATATGTAGACAGAGGACAATATGTCACAGATAATGCAAATTTTAAATAAAGGCGATTTCTATTGTATGGGGGTTAATTACAATTTTCATAAAAATCCTGTACATCCTTTAAGGATGTAACTTTTTGTATGTATTTTGTATGCATGATGTAGGATCCTTTTTTAATTACATATACATATAGATACATTTTTGTTTTTGTTTATACAGTATACATTAAACAGTCCCCTGTCAATGCAAAAAACACACCTGAACCTATAATTGTGTATTTGGTCTCTAACAACTAACAAAGAAACTGGGATCTCTCTGTTATCGACCAATCTCTCCAAGTAGGTTAAAGCACCTTGTTTCTCAAAGACCTTGACATTGGCGGCACAATCTAAGGAGGCAGGCTCTCTCCTCTCCTCTCCTCACTTCTCTTTACAGTCTGGCAGAACAAAGTACGCTTCTGCCATATTGTTTTCTTTGCTACAGCGTAGCAATGTTAGCATCCTGTCAAAGTTTATTGCTTAAAGCTTATTGCTTATTTACACATAAAAAACATGCTACTATTGGTTGTATGTAGACAGAACCAGTAATCGTGGTTATATGAGGTTATAAGCTGACAGGTGCTGCTCCGGTGTTACTTTCCCAATATCTTAATTGTAATGTAATGCATTTCACAAAACATAAAATAAATATAAGTTAAGAAACCCAATTGGAAAAATAAAGGACTACTGGATATTTAATATCATGATATTTGGTTGCACCGAGGGCTGGAGTGGGCTGTTGCCGTAAGGAGTACTGCAGGGTCTGGGTTTGCGGTGGATTAGCTTAAATGTGCCCCTGCCTGCGGTCCCCTGAGCTGGTGAGCTATAGATAGATACGGAGGAGTCTTGTGCATCAGAAACGGAGGTGTCAACATACTGCAGGTAAGCTACAGGTAGAAGTCACAAATCTGATGCACAAAACCCCTGCTGTAGAGTTCATCTACTGCTCCTCTGAGTTCTGGAGACAACTCTTCCTCCTGCTCTGTTCTGAGCGCCCCAGCCCCAGGTAAAAAGGCCACTAATCGCCCAAGCAGGTTTCCCACGAAGACCCAAAAAGTGTAGCGGGAAGCAGCCAGTGCTTCTTTGGCACAGTTAGCTTTTGCTCTTGGTGTTGCAACCGAGGCTTATGAAAGCTAGATATCACAATATCAAGAACTGAACTTTGTTTATTTAAAGGGCCAGCTTCCAAAACGAGCGTTTCAGAGGAGCGCTTCAGAGAGGGTTTTCCAGGGTCCTGTAACCTAAACCATGAGACATTTTGATTGAAACATGTAAAATAAACTTCACTGGTAGCTCAAGAAACTGTGTTATTAATTGAAAATGGGACATTCAAAGTCTCCTTTTAATAATAGGTGTACTCAGCTGTAATAAGTGTCTTTGCTGTCATATCTCTGCTGACAGGAACTTGAGAGTGTTAATGAAGATGTCCGGGCCATGAGCACCTGCTGTGAAGAAATGACCAGCAGGTTAAAGGTGCAGTACACCTATTTTCTTTGAGAAATGATTGGTGTAAACCTTTACATTACCTGTTTGACTTTAACCTTTTAATAATTAGAGTTTGACTTCCACAGGCGGCAAAGGACCAGACTCAGGATTTGATTGTAAAGACCAACAAACTGCAGGGAGAAAAGTGAGTTCACACCAAAGAGATTTTGTAAATGTGTTAGTGTCTGTTTGCATAAAATGTTCATGGACATATGAGATAAATCCAAGGTTTTGCCCTTGTTTATGTTAAGACTACATGTAATATCTTTTAGGATCATTAGTCAAACAAACTAACATTATAAAATACTTTATTTCTCTATTTTATTATTAGAAAAATAAGGTAATGTGAATATAACTTTATAATTATCATAATAATACTGCCCATACTGCTTGAATTTCAATTTCTCATTATCTTAATTGTGTGGTTGCAGAGTACTTCAGCAACCACCTTTAGTTCTTTATCCATCTTTATATTCTATTATTTTGCCATTTATCTCAGTTTTCAGCTTTTCAACAGTTCAAACAGTCCATTTCAGCCATTCAAACTTTAAAACGTCAAAATTCCTGGAAGGAATGCTATTCCTCAAGTTAAATATACATTTTATGCTTTTAAAGATCTGTTGCTTTTCACCTACTTCTATCAAATCTGTTTGGCTTAATTCTGCTTTCAGCTTTTTGTTTTCACTTTGCCACACACTGTGGCAAAAAATCTAGAAGGGTGCTTATTTACATTTACATTTAGTCATTTAGCTTTTATCCAAAGCGACTTATGTGAAGCTTCCATTCACCAGTGTTACGTTTTACATTTTTAGTTGACGCCTTCATTTAAAGCGACTTACATTAAGGTTCCATTCACCAGTGTTGCAGCTGGAACACCACTGGAGGTAAGTTGGGTTAAGTGTCTTGCCCAAGGACACAACGATAGTATGAATTGTATGGGGAGAGCGGGAATCGAACCGCCTACCTCGCAGTTGAAGGACGACCGCTCTACCACTGAGCCCCTGCCCCCGCTTATGATGGTCACTGGGACTTCAATTAAAATAGCTGCTTTAGTAGTTAAAGCATTTTGCAAAATGGGTCACATGAACAAAATTTCAGAAAACATTGGCTAAGATTACATAATAAAATAAAACAAATAATAATTATAATTGTCAGACCCTTAAACTGAAATGATTAGTTTGTTTTTGGTGGTATTTGGTGTTTTACTTTCATGGATGTTTACACTCAGACTTCGAATAGCTTTGTTCAAACAAAGATACTTGAACAAAATTTAAGGGCTTAGGTCTGCTTGCGGAAGTGATTACAAAGTTACCCATAACATTGCAGGAAATATGATTTGGAAAAGTCCTTTAAAAAAATGCCACCAAAATATGAAAAATTACATGTCTTGTGCTGTGAACTTTCAGACTGGCATTTCTGAATGTCAGGAGATCCCAGAGATAGGCCGGTGACCACATTTTAAATTACCCGTGGAAATGAAAAAAAGAAAGCTTGTTGCTTCTCTTTGTTATCCATTACGTAGTCACCAGTCATTCTGACAATCCATCATATCAGTCTGTGATCAGGCCACTCATCAGTCCAGAGCTACACAAAATCACCACACTTTCTGGTGTCTCATTTCCCACTGAGAAATTGTCTTTTCTGTTTGGAGAAAATGGCTGTTCCGTCAAAGAACACAGCTGGAAGAAATGGCCCATTTTACAATAACTGTACACATTGGACTTGAGACACTTCTCAATTCATTATAAAAAAAAAATACAAACTTGAAAGAAAAGCCCATATTTAAAATGCACAGTATATCCTCAAAATGTGACCACTGTAAAGAGTTGGGTCTTTTTTTGCTGGACATAAATTATAATTTAAGCCAAAATGTCCACTTTTGGTGTAATTAATGAATTGTACATGTTTTATTGCCAAACCACTTTGAGTAAAATAATCCAAACCATATTATTGGGTTTCACTTGAATTTTACCAAGATATTTACGTGAAGACATTACGTTGTACGGGTCTGGGACCATCCAACAGTGCATGAGTCTTCCTGGTGTTAATTAACACTGGCATATCTCCGCTCTTCTCGTCTCACGCTGTGTTTCCCTAATTCTGATTGTTGACAAAGATGTAACAATTTCTCACTCTTGTGATTGATTTGTCTTAAGTTGGGGGTGTTGCTCATTAGCATTTGCAGCTGAGATGTCCTCCATGCTAACTGACCTTGCAAGGTGACATAGAGGAGCAGCAAAGATAATGTAGATTTCTGGCAAAAGACACTGCTGACAGCTGTGATGTACCGCCACAATTCCTCGCTCCACTGGCACAGCTTCAGAACCTCCCTGACTAAAAGGTGACATGTTGGAATGAGGGACTAGAACTGAAGCAAAAGGAGATGAGCTCTGAATGTGTGCAGTGAAGAAGCAAAGTGGGAGTAAAGCCACCGAGCAGTGAATTAATCCGTTGTGCTTGAGGTCGTGTAGAGCTAAGTGGTCAGAGATTTTAACGTGAATGCCTTTGTATAGAGGTCCCTTTGAGACTAGCTGTCGGGCTGTGCGACATTTTCATTTGCAAAGCTACAGTGAGTGACCCCAGGAGCAGATGGGATAGTGTCTGCGCACTGGGCTTTGACCTTGTCTTTAGCAGGATTGTCTCTGTAGAGCTGCCAGGGGAAGTGTGCAGACAGGCTGTCCTCCTTCGTTGACCCCCCCAGTCACTGCCACACTCAAGTCCCCTCGGTCAGATCTATTTCAGGTCACACAACCCCCTTGCAGTCTCCACACACTGCATTTTTATTTTCTCCTCTTGACACTTCCAGCATTCTTAGGAGTGTAACCTAACCCCACATAGGACTGGGACATATTGTGTTGCAATATCAGCCCATTTTAAGTTCCATTCCAAGATATTTGGTTTAATTGATCTCAATAGCCTGCTTGTCTCATTTAGTTAGGCAGAAAACAAGACTGCATAAAGCAATCAATTGTCACCTTTAATGAAGTGTGTTAGCAAATCATAAAACGTGACGTATATTATACAATATACCCGAGAGCACATGGTTAATAAGCATAAATTAACACAAAAGAGCTTATTAAACAAATGGTGTTTGTGTTTTCATTTACAAATACATGGACATATAATACATCAACAATTATTGTCACAGTGCCAAGCCAACCTTTTGATATTATGGGCCGATGTGACAACTTCTATTTCCATGGTAACGTGGTCAAATTTGTAGTCCAGGCACAGTTGTGTTTAAAAAGAGACAACTCCTCATCAGTGGGCAAAAGTTTGAAGATTGCTGGGTAAGCGACTAACACATTTTGATTACCTCCACTAATAAATAGAGCTTTGAAACTTGTACTTGTACTGCACTTTTAGCACAACCCACATAAATGTCTCTGACGTCTAAAAATGTCAATAGAAACTGTCCTAGCTGTGATTCTGATGCACAAGTATAACACAGGGCCAAGAATGGATCCCTGTGGTACACCAGAGAAAACAGGGGCAGATGAATGGTCTCAGGTCTTACCACCCCACACTCTTACTCCATTTAAAGTTTTTACAATAATAATAATAATAATAATAGTAGTAGTGGTTCATTCATTCATATTTTCCTTTTATGCAGTTTTTTTTACATCAATTTTAAGACCTAATCTTCAATAATAAACTCTATTTCAGTTTGCTCTCTGGTCTTCAAATCTTATGAGGATAATTAAACTGGACCCATTATTAAAGGATATATGGTAATGAATAGTTAGATTTAATATATTTAATATATGTTTTGTGCTTCTAGGGTAACACCATTTAAAACAAAGTCAGTTTTCAAAGCGGTGCACTCTGCTGATATGCATTTACCTGACAGAGCTGACCTGTCCTACACTCTTTGCTATCTTATCTGCTGCTGACACCGTGTCATTTGTCAGCTCTAATGAAATGGAAAGAAAGGGCTCATTGTTTAGAGGCGGGCAAAGTGAAGGTGGAAGCCCCTGTGATGTGTGTTTGTGTGTCAGTGTTTGTCCACCGGCTTTTAGACATGCTCCACGTTTGTTTTCGGAGTCCTGATCCCATTCAAAGACTCTGTCAGCAGAAGCATTAGTTACATGTTGTGTGTTTTCTCTTAGTAATGTTAGCCACCTGTCCATCTTTGTGTGATCTTTTCATAAAAAAGTGTTTTTATTGTGTCGAACAAGTTGAGACATCTTCCTTCCTACCAGATGTTTTTTTTATGGACTGTGACCTCATGTGCAACCAGAGGCAAGAGGTTGGTTTGTTGGTTTAGTTATTCAGCCATCATCAAATAGCACCGACTGTAACAAGAACATGAGTTACAGTTCATTTGGCTCAATGCAACATTGATAAATGTGGTATCAACAGGTAGCATTTGTCAAGTGGCAGTCAGTCATTTCTCATCGTAAATAAGTTGAGCAGCAATAAAATCAGACAGAAATTGTTTATGCGAAGTTTTTCCAAAGTATGTAATGTCTGCATAGTACACATGAGATGTCTCTGTGTTGGGCTGAATTGGGCAAATACAAAGGACTCCCAAAAATGCAGTTGTCCTTGATGTTTAAAATGTCCACATTTCAGCAATTTGCCAATTATTTTGTTAAAAATTAAATATTAATAATCCAGTGTCTGGATGGTGATATTTTGATTTACCTTTTTAAAATGGTGTAAAATACCTGGAGATTTAGCCAGATCACACTTGTTGAATGTTACTTTAGATTTTCAAACTACTACCTCAAACTAGTGTCTCCAACCTTACACAATATATAAAACTGTAAAAAATGGCTTTGACTTTATTCAATTTTTAATAATCTCAAGTCCATTTCACTACCCGATAATCATTGCTGAATGATTGGCTATCTCTCAGTGGAAACCAATGACATGCTGGCAATAGTTTTGTCCATGGGTGATGCTTACTATTTAACACATGCGCCTCATTTACACAAGCCCGGTCCATAGCTTCATGTGACGCTAGCACGTAGCTGCTCATTTAGCTGCAGGTTATTGACTGTAATTAACTCCACAGATTTAAACTCACTGTAGCTGGTAGATGTATTGCAGGAATTATGATGACCGAGTCCATAAAAGGAAATTAAATGATTTCTGTATAAGTTCAAGCTGACTAGTTGACTTATTGGTTGGAAACAATGAACGAAAAAACATATGGTTTTAAGATAGCTGTGGTTCTGTCCAGAATCAACACACTCATCACTATATAGTGCCCTATATAGTGGTTACGGCATTTTATAGTGGTGTCCGAATGTCTAGTGACTGAAATGTAGTGCACTCAAAGTTTCCCACAATGGATTAGTAAAAGTAGTGAGCCGCAGTGGTCACAAGCCTCTCTCATGGAACCCCTTATAAAAGCCATGAGTAAGGGCGCCACCATACAACAATATACCTCCATCCACTGGAGGGCAGGCTCCAAAAGCAGAAATATGATGCCTCCTGGACGCCTCCCTAGGGAGGTGTTCCGGGCATGTCCCACCGGGAGGAGACCTCGGTGAAGACCTAGGACACGTTGGAGGGACTATGTCTCTCGGCTGGCCTGGGAACGCCTCGGTATTCCTCTGGAAGAGCTGGCGGAAGTGTCTGGGGAGAGGGAAGTCTGGGCGTCTCTGCTTAGACTGCTGCCTCAGCGACCCGGCCCCGAATAAGCGGTAGAAGATGGATGGATGGATGATTAAAGAATGGAAAGTATATGAAATATAAAATATATACAGTATGCAATATGTTTGAACATTTAAAAAGTAAGACCTTCTCTGAAGGCGTAGAAGTTTCTGACATTTCCCCTCTGGCGGGGATGGTAACTGAGACCCAAAGGGGTAGATTGATTGACAGCTGTCAGACTGACAGACACAATTATCTTTGCGACATCTTTCTCCCCGTTTTCACTTGAATTGGAGGGAGCAGGTTTATCTGTGGACACTTGGACTAAACATTTTCAAATTTTTATCCCAGTCTCATCCTGAAGTCGGGGCTGACGAGAGAGAAAGATGGCAACAAGTAACTTTGGCATTGTGGCAAATCTAGGTTGATGTACAAAGCATAGACTGATGAACTGTGAGAAATTTAGATAAATTTTTAAGTAGATCTAGACATAATGAGGCAGAAATCAGATCTTGAAGCCCCCTTAAAAGTATTCTATAGAGAGAGAACAGTGGTGTGTAGCGCTCCGGTGCATTCACGTGTTCTTGTATTTAACAGTATTAAAACTTTGTTGTAAAGAGAAAAGAACGTAAATCCGGACTCCGGAGTCTAATAAACCCGACTGGTTAACTTAGTAATCATCGAGTTATAAATGAAAATCAATGGTAACACACTGACCTTAGGAGTTAAAAACAAATGAACACAACTGCACAGTCCAAAAGCACAAGAACACATCATAAGCCATATTGTTTATTTTCTAAACTTTTTTTTGACATGAACAGAGCAAGATACCAGACAAACAGGTGCTAGCAGCAGTGAGTCTTTGCTCCAAACTCTGCTCTTCATGTTTTTTCATCTGTAGCTTGTGTGTCTCTGTCTCTGTGTGAGCACGTTCGGAGGCTGCAGTGACGTAGTTCTGTTCTGACAGACCTGGTGGGCGTGAGCGAGGCTGCACCAAAGCAGTGCAGCGGACTGCTATAGAGGTGGGGTTAACTGATACAAAAGGTGTGGAAGCGAGTAGTATTTGAACATGATGAAGTCACACTGACCAGGAAGTGCATTGACGAGGGCAGCACTCATGCACTTTTACACCATATTTGTGGAGTTTTTAAGATTTTGCCAAAAGTGGGACTATAAACTATAAACTGTATTAATAAAGACACATTTATACAGCTCATCAGCTAAAAAAATTCAGTCTGGGGTTGAGTTACCATTTGTTTACAGCGGGCACAGTGTGGGATCCTTGAAAACAAAAACAAACTGAGCCTTATCTTACAAACAGTGGCTTTAGTATTACTGTTGTGCAGGTGGTTAATAATTAAAGAGCTCTGAAAGTCTTGAGGGAATGGCCAGGACCATCCCAGTGTAAATGACAACTTGTGTAAAATGACATTTGAGGCCCATTACAGTGCTGGCTGTTAATGAGGGAACAGCTCTGAGTAAGCCTTGCTGTTGTTTGATGTGGCTCTGGCCGTGACTCGAGTCTGTGATCACTGCCGCGTGGCTAACTAACTAACGCCAGAATTGAACACAAGCCTTTGAAATGGCCCCTAATAGATTTTAATAAATAATAGACCCACATAGTTTACAATAACAGGGTGGGTCATTTGGTCGGTGTGCTACTTTTGATCCCCTTATCACTCAGTCTGTCTGTCTATCTGGACAGTGTACTGTAAATCATGTGTTTATTCGTCTAGATAATTGGCTCTAAATGTTCATACTTTCACTCAACTTCTCTCCAAGATATTCAATCAACTCTAATTACCCAATGCCAACATTGGAATAAAAAAAAAAAAACTGTCTATACTCTTTTACTGTAGTTGTACATTTTAATAGAGGTACTATATTTCTTTTTAGATTTCAAGCTCTAGTATACAGTCAGGTCCATTAATATTGGGACATCGACACAATTCTAATCTTTTTGGCTCTATACACCACCACAATAGATTTGAAATGAAATGAGCAAGATGTGCTTTAACTGCAGACTTTTAGCTTTTAGCTAACCCTAACCCTAACCCTTTTTAAGGGACCAAAAGTAATGGGACAGATTAACAATCATAAATCAAACTTTCACTTTTTAATACTTGGTTGCACATATACCTATCTCCTGGAGAGTGTTCTTGATCTGACCAACTGTTGTGAAGTGTGTTTTCTTCACCAGAGAACGAATTCTTCGGTCATCCACCACAGTTGTTTTCCGTGGTCTTTAGGGTCTTTGGTGTTGCTGAGCTCACAGGTGCGTTCTTTCTTTTTAAGGATGTTCCAAACAGTTGATTTGGCCACACCTAAAGTTTTTGCTATGTAGCTGATGGGTTTGTTTTGTTTTTTCAGCCTAATGATGGCTTGCTTCATTGATAGTGACAGCTCTTTGGATCTCATATTGAGAGTTGACAGCAACAGTTTCCAAATACCCTCAAATTAAAGCTAAAAGTCTGCAGTTAAAGCCCATCTTGTATTATCTTAACGAGACTCTAGGTGCGCTAAAACCTGACTCTTTTTTAGCTTTTTTGAGGTCATTAACTCCAGGGTTCACATATTTTTTCAACAAGCACTACGAGGTTTTTTGGTTGTTCTTAATAAAGACATGAAAGATCATTATCAAAGATAAAACACTATGTTTGTCAATACCTTGACTTACTTTTAAAGACAAATTTATTCAGAATACCATGTAATTCCAAAAGGTTCAAATACCTTTTCTTGCCACTGTATACGATAAGATGATACTTTAACCTGAGAGCTGTAATTTTTTTCACATGTTTTCACCCAATTGGGGGGCTATAGGGATTCAGACACTCAGAAAATGATGGCAAAGCAGCACATCACTGAGACTCAGCTACAAGCACATATAAGCCATTTACATTTTTCTCCAAACACAGACCAAACAACAAGCAAACAAAAACAGGTGGTACCAAAATATGCCAAATTCTGCCCTATTCTTTATAATGGAGACTCCGCCTGAGTCCGCCTAATAGTTTTGGTTTGTTTCACATTAGAACAATTATATTTGGTGCAGGTAATGTTGACATGTGTGGCTGTAATTTAAAATAGTGTTTGAGCTTCAACAGCCTTAATCTAAAGAGATCATAATCCAAATATTGTTTTTATTTTTAGGCAGAGATTTTTGGGGTTATTTTTCTGTTTTCCATCTTGATTTATTCTGAAACTGTACCATTGCACATTCAAAATTTCCCTTCTGGGAAATCTCACAAGTGCCCCTTCATTTTGACATCAGAATTATTGAAATAAACCTTGTAGTTGCAGCGATATAGTCAATTTACTGTGTACATGTCCTTTTCGAGCAGACACACCAAAAAACAGGCTCGGGCTTAAAGGGTTAAAACACGACCACAATAGCTACGTGATTAACCAGTTTAGAGGTAAAAAGGCCCTGAGGTCTGCAAAAATAGAGTTTATAGAATATAAATGATAACACAAAAACATTTTTTTTCCCTCCTAGTTAGTGGTTAGATGAAGCCATTTATTGTAAAACAACAGCGTTAACTCTAATCTGCACTCTTCTTTTAAAATGTTTTTAATTTTTCTTATGTTTCTTAATCTAAATCTTGTAAATTGTCTTTTATTCTTGTAAAGCACTTTGAGTTACCCAGTGTATGAATTGTGTTATATAAATAAAATTGCTTTGCCTTGCCTTTTAAAATCATAATGACAACAGAAACTACCCAAATGACCCTGATCAAAATTTTTCAGAAAAAAAACCATCTAATTACTTTTTTTATTTCCCAAAAATCCAGGAAATAATTAATATATTGTCAAGGAAATTGTAATTGTAATGTGTTTTAATCAAGTACATTTTTTGTCAAGTTTGCGTCTGTAAACTGGTGCTTTTACTTTAAAACTCTACTAAACTTTAAGCTTCCAATTCTGAAAACCCAATGTCAATTTGGAGTTTTGTTCCACTGTAGTTTGTGGTAGGGTGGAGTGGTTCAAACTGAACTTCAAACTAAAGTAATTCCAGATGATGATATGATATGCATAAATCCTGTGTAAAAATAAAAAGGTGGAGTAAAAATCCTATTAGTCTGTTGGAAAAAAGTTAGTTCCACGTGCCCTAGAAATACCAGTTGCATTGCTAACGGCTAACAGCTCATTTCTGGTGTCCACAGTTAGCCATGGTCCAGACCAGTGTGCTGTTTATTATCAACTGTGGTGGTAAACAAATCTTAAGAAAAGCCAATAAGCAGCTGTACATCTATAATGTTTTGGTTTCCACAGTGCTAGAAAGCTAACCACCAGGTAATAAAAAAAATAAAAGTAGAAGTAGAGCCAGCTTTCCAATCCATGAACATTTGCATTTTTCATTATTTCAACCTGAGGTATGTTTTCGTAATTGCACTTACCCTAGTTTACAACTGATTGATTTTTACAATTGATTAAATGTTATTTTGGTTAACTATTATATGACTATGAAGTTTGCAAAATGTGATTTTCTCTCAAGTCTTAACTTGCTGCGCTTATAGCCTTGGCCTGGGTGATGATTAAGTAGACATAGGTAATTTACTGTTTGACAAAAGTGTTTATGAGATTGTGCTGTGCTGTAATGCCTAGACAACTTCTGTGCTTGAATAGACAAAATCAATTTCCTAGTTGAAAAAGCACACTCACAGAGGCCATCTCACTTTCATTAGTTTTCTTTGAGGCCCATTGTAAGCTTGTTGTTTGCATATAACAGTGTAACTAAAGAGTTTGGAGCCTGTAGCCTCCTGTGTTTGCTTTTACGGGGTGACGTCAGATGTTTCCGCTGTTATGTCGCATTTCTCTGGTATTTGGTAATTGCAGATTAGAGAAGAATGCCCTGACTTAAGAAAATTATCTTTATTTTTTTCTTCTCTGCAGCTTGAATCTTCCCCAAATTCCAATACTGTTCACTTACGCCATTTTGTAGTTTGGAAATCCTGGAGAAACAGGTTTGTCCCTTTATTTTTCCATTGCTACACGAATGACACCTAGGTCTAACTTTCCACCAAATTACAACAGCAATCCCTCCCTCCTCAAATCAAATCCTGGTTCTCTCTCAATATCCTCAAACTTTACAGTAATAAAACTTATCGTTGGCACAAACTCTACCTTATCCAAAACTACAGTTTCCCTATAAACATTGAATATTCCATAGTCCCCCCTTCCCCTCAGAATAAGAGTCTAGGTGTCATCCTGGAACACACTATCTTTCCAAGCTCAGTAATATTACCTGGTCAGCTTTTTTCCAACATCTATGCAACATCAATTGTGATTATTATGCATAAATTGTATGGTGACCTTGTGTGTGTGTATATAAAATATATTATTATTATTATTATTATTATTATGGCCAACATTAGGATTAAATGTCTCCAATGTTCAAACTGACAAAAGTAATAATAAATAAAAATTCTATGAATGTTAACCAATGAAAGTCAGACATTGCTTTTCAACCATGCTTCAACAGAATTATTTTAAAAAATAAACTCATGGAACAGGCCTAGACAAAATTGATGGTACCCCTAGAAAAGACTGTAAATAATGTGACCAAATGGACATGTTAATTCAAGGTGTGTGCACTAATTAGCATCACAGGTGTGTACAATCTTGTAATCAGTCAGTGGGCCTATTTATAGGGCTTCAGGTGGTCACTGTGTTGTCTGGTGACATGGTGTGTACCACACTCAACATGGACCAGAGGAAGCAAAGGAAAGAGTTGTCGCAGGAGAATAGAAAGAAAATTATAGACAAGCATGATAAAGGTAAAGGCTATAAGACCATCTCCAAGCAGCTAGATGTTCCTGTGACTACAGTTGCACATATTATTCAGAAATTTAAGATCCATGGGACTGTAGCCAACCTCCCTAGACGTGGCCGCAGGAGGATACGGATAATCCGAATGGTAACAAAAGAGCTCAGAAAGACTTCTAAAGAAATCCAAGGTGAACTCCATGCTCAAGGAACATCAGTGTCAGATCGCACCATCCGTCGTTGTTTGAGCCAAAGTGGACTACATGGGAGACGACCAAGGAGGACTGGAATATGACAAACTACATGTTGACAAGCCACAAAGCTTCTGGGAAAATGTCCTATGGACAGATGAGACAAAAATGAAACATTTTGCCAAGGCACATCAGCTCTATGTTCACAGACGGAAAAATGAAGCATATCAAGAAAAGAACACTGTCCCTACTGTCAAACATGGAGGAGGCTCTGTTATGTTCTGGGGCTGCTTTGCTGCATCTGGCACAGGGTGTCTTGAATCTGTGCAGGGTACAATGAAATCTGAAGACTATCAAGGGATTCTAGAGAGAAATGTGCTGGCCAGTGTCAGACAGCTTGGTCTCAGTCGCAGGTCATGGGTCTTGCAACAGGACAATGACCCAAAACACACAGCTAAAAACACCCAAGAATGGTTAAGAGGAAAACATTGGACAATTCTAAAGTGGCCTTCTATGAGCCCTGACCTCAATCCTATTGAGCATCTTTTAAAGGAGCTGAAACATGCTGTCTGGAAAAGACCGGAAACAACTGGAGCAGTTTGCTCATGAGGAGTGGGCCAAAATACCTGCTGAGAGGTGCAGAAGTCTCATTGACAGTTATAGGAATCGTCTGATTGCAGTGATAGCCACAAAATATTAAGTTAGGGGTACCAACAAGGCCTGTCTAGGCCTGTTCCATGAGTTTATTTTTTTTAATAATTCCGTTGAAGCATGGTTGAAAAGCAATGTCTGACTTTCATTGGTTAACATTCATAGAATTTTTATTTATTATTACTTTTGTCAGAATAAAGTTTTTTCTGTGACCATTGTGAGTTTTTCTTTCATTGACCGAAGGGTACCAACAATTTTGTCCACGTGTGTACGTATTTAACAATTTTCCTGGCAGTTGTGGCTGTAATTTTAATTGGTTTACCTGACCTTTTCATTTTCCACTTCTTTATTAGAGTTTGAACACTACTGACTGGCATTCTCAATTCTTTGAATATATTTCCCCGCTGATCCTTTCACAATTCGTTTGCTTTCCCCATGACTCAGAATACAGAAACATCAGTGCAGCACTGGATGAAAGATGCAACGGTCTGTCATGAGCCCAGAAACTCAATGACCTTTTATACACACACACTGATTACAAGCAAACAGGTCACAGGTGAGGTTGGTTACCTGTAGTAACCATTCAATCCTGTTTGTGTCAACGTATGTGCATGTTATCAGGCAAAACTGAAAAAGTGACATTTGGAAATTTGTATTTCTTGTGCCTTAATTTGTTACTTTGAAAAGATGTTATTTGTTTAAAAATTTATTTTTTTTTTTTTGGGGGGGGGGGTATTTGGAAATATCAGAATTTGCACATTATTAAATATTTTTGTCTGTCTTACATTGTTTCTGAAAAATAAATCAGACATTTTGTTACTCAGTACTTAAGTACACTTGTATCCCAATAACTTCCTTGAATATTTTTGGGGAATAATACTTTTTACTTCTACTTGAATTCTAAAATTCTAAACTTATTTAGAAGTAAGCTACTTTTTAGATTTTTGATTTGTATTATTCTTTGTAAAACTTTACTAGACTGCAAATTCTTGACAGAAAAAGCACAGTTGTATTAAATGAATGAAAATCTGGCTGTGGAAGTGGTATTTGTGGAAGATCAAAAGAAGATAACACTTTAGAAGAAGATAAATAGAAGATAACACTTTTGCACAAGCCGGCTGCCTAAATTTGCATATTAATGATAAAATATTATCTCCTTAAAACATCAGTAGATCCTCACTCTCGAAGAATATATTTTATATTAATGCAAATATGTGTGTGCACAAGGCCCACACTGGCTTGTAAAGCATTTCATGAAGTTAAGCTTCACTCCGTTTAATGAATGGCTTCATTTGCATAGCGTCGTAAGACTAAGCTCATCAAACTATGGTAATGCAGCAATAGTTTTTTTCATTAGAGAGGTGCAGCATTGATAAGGGCTCTTCGCAAAATGGCTTCAAATCAATACTGCGATTAACATGTTATCTTGACTACTACTATGAACCTTTTTTTTTTTGCTCATTTCTTGTTGTTTGTCTTGCTTTTGCTGTTAATATGCTCAGGTACTACGTGAATAGGTGAGAACTTTCTTATCAGGGTTATTTTGAAATTTCACATTAATAGAGATGCACCAATATGTAAATTTTCTACCAATAATCAAGTGCTTCTCATGGTCGATACCGATACGATAACCGATAATTGTACACTTAAATAAAATTCTTAATAATCTTTCTTAAACTGTTAAAGACAGAGTAAAAGGACATTGAATAGATGTATGTATCGCGTTCCAAATGGACAATTTATTTGGTTTGAATTTGCCAATTAAAAGCACATATTACAGTTACTAACACAGTCAGTTTGTTAGTAGCTGGCAAAATCTAGGGTCCTCCATCACAGAGGTGCCTCTATTGCTATGATCTCCATTATTTTGTAGTTTATTGTTTTAGTCTTGTTGATGTCTCTAGCAAACCTTTGCCCTAACATCAATGCTAGGCGCTGCAGCTTCATAGGCTAAAGGATAAAATAATTGTCGGCGTTAATTCATTAATGTGTTAATGCAAAAATAACGTGTTAACTTGCCCAGCACTAAAATATATACAGCTCTGTGCTGTCTTTCTTCCGCCTTTTGAAAATCATGCTGATTAGCACTCCTGCCTCACAGCAAGAAGGTCCTGGGTTTGATTCCCATTCAGGGCAGGGCCTTTCTGTGTGGAGTTTGCATTTTCTCCATGTGTCTACGTAGGTTTCTTCTGGGTGCTCTGGTTTCCCCTACCACTAAAGACATGTACAATAGTCCCCCCTTCTCCACGCACACACACACACACACACACACATGGAGCCAGGTCAGGTCTTTATTGTAAATGAGAATTTGTTCTCAATATGACCTACTTACCTGTAATGAATAAATTTAAAACAAAGTCTGCTACTGTGGTTCTGCCCTATGTGATTTATCAAGTATGTTGGGTATAGTACATAAAAAATGTGGTTATATTTGATAGTATCACTAAATGATGTGAATTTATATTGCACACAGTAAAGTGTCTCAAATTATCATATTTGAGTAATTATAAATGAATGTTCTTTAATAACTCCTAAATATAACATATTCCAAAACCTGGTGAGGTGTAATTAAAAAAGCAAATCATGCAATTGTAAAAGAGATTTACAACCCATGACTTTCTGCCGGCTGAGCACTGGTTATAGCTGTGTCAGAGACAATGGCTGGATAATGTCTGGGTCGTCTTCTTCTTCTCCTCTGCCACAACAGCCCAGTGATTTACTGGTCACGTCCTGATTCACTGCCCAGAGGCATGTGGGGAAATATAGACAAGCCGGTTTGGGTTCTAGGATGGATCAGAGTGAGGGAGGTCCCAGTGCTGTCCTGTTATCCTGTGACAGAGTTCACAAACAGACCTAGGCGGTTACTGTGGTTACTATTGTGCAAGGACTGGTTTAGTGACGGTGAAAATGATTGCTCTGATTATTGATGGGGACAAAACCAGGCTCATATCTGACACTGTGGGGCTTTTGTCTTGGCTGCTATTCTACAGCTGTTAATTATATTCCATGCTGGCAATGTGTTTGTTGGTGTCTGTCTTGTGCTTGGGTCTCTTGTCAGGTGTGATACTGCCATCTGCTGGTCTATTCTAAATGTCACATAGTATTGCCGTCAAGGTTCATTAAAACTAAACGCTTCTATTAATACTGAACAAAAGTGTAAACACAACACTTTTGTTTTACTCCCATTTTTATAAGCTGCACTCAAAGCACATTTTAGAGTGGCCTTTTATTGTGGCCAGCCTAAGAACACACCTGTGCAATAATCATGCTCTCTAATCAGAATCTTGAGGTGGATGGATTATCTCGCAAAGGAGAAGTGCTCACTAACACAGATTTGGACAGAAGTTTGAACAATATTTGAGAGAAATAGGCCTTTTGTGTAAATAGAAAAGGTCTTAGATGGTTTTGAATTCAGTTCATGAAAAATGGAGGCAAAAAAAAAAGTGTTGCGTTAAAATCTTTGTTCAGTATATAATGTCTAAATCATCAAATACTAAAAAACATTACATCTTCATTTTGCTGTTGTAGTCTGCAAACTAGCAAAATAGTAATCATCAAAGTCTTCACAACCTCATAACAACTTAACAATTTGGTGTTAGTATTAAATTAAAACAACAAAGCCAGCTTTTGAAACATTTGTGATGAACCATCAAACTTGTGACAAATGCATCGTAAGAGAAGAGAAATGTGGAAGTGTTTCTATCAAATACATTAGTTTAGTGCTATCAAAGTATTATATTTGTAATATCTACAGTATGTTATCTCTCCACAATTTTTTTTGTATCTAAATAAATTGCTATAGACTACTTATTTTTTTCAAAATAGTGAAATTCACAGATGTTCCTAAATACTATATCAATTTCTTGGTTTTAATATTGACTGTAGTTCATGTACGTATAAAAATAATTTAATTAATAGAAATAATTTAATCAAATCAATTATTCTTTCACATACAGTGTCTAATGGACATGACAAATTGAACATGAAATGAATGAAAACCTGCATATATAAACTGAAGTTGTTGAACACAAATAACAGGAAATTAGTTTTGGTTTTGGTGTGACAGAAAAATGATTACAATCACTCTCCAAATTAGTAAACATCAAATACGAGCCTGAAACAGCAAAATGATAAGGCTTAATGATGATAAAAATACAAATGAATAATGAACCTTATTTCTATCTCTCTTTAGTCACCGCCTGGAAGTCAGAGCTCAGGTTGCCCAGGCTTTTCTCACTAAGTTCCAGCTCTCCAATGAAGAGATGACCACACTACGAATGGCTCGCGATGCGCCCGTCACTGAGGTATTATTTACTCATATAGTTTAAAAAAAATTAAAGTATGAATATGAATTGTAGTAAATTAATGAGCTTTGTGCTTATTATTATACATCATTGTAATAGTGTATACAAAATTCAAATCTCTACCAAAACAGCTAAGTTCTGCATAATTGTTACAAAAATGTAGCATTAAATCTAGACCTGCCACTTTTCCACATTTACTATAAAAGATCTATAGACATTTTTAACTCTCAGGACTTCTCAGGCCATTTTTGTAAATTGTTTTTATTTTATTTTCATGAATAACATCAGTGACCTTCTTGGGGCATATTTTGCGGCAACGCAGGCCAGGCGGTGATCAAGACAGTGGTATATTTTCTATCTTGTGCCGGACGCAGCTACCTCGTGCCTATCTGCGGCTCTGTCAGCACCAATGAGGGGTGTGGTTTAAAGAAGTGAGGCGTGGCAAGGAGCAGGCGGGTAAAACAGCTGATCTTAGTCAAAGCACAGACTGATGCAGACATTAAATTCAAATAGGATGTAAAGTTATTGTCACGCACATTTTTATTATTATTGTGCACATGCTCTCTGGTATAATAAAAATGGATGTTTTACCACTCCAAGCACAAAAGCACTGGTTTGCTTATAAAAAAATATTATTCTACAGCCAGGACAGCGCATGACTAAATAAAATATACATGTAATGATTGAAGCAAAGAAAGATTCAAAATTTAGCTTAAACAAGAAGAAAGCGGGGCTTTAGAAGCAGGAAATTCACCAGGATGCAGCTTAGGAGTTTGGGTCTGTGTTTGGAGCATTGTGAAAATATAGTCCCAAACTCATTGGTGCTGCTATTATCCACATTCCTTATCATTGCCTAGGCCTGGACCAAGTCCTGTCAGGTGTGACACCTGTCTGCTCTGTTTGCTCTGTCTGTGCGTCACTTTGCTTTGAGACTCGTGCTGTTTTGAAACTAAATCATGCCGTGTCCATGTGATTGAGACCATTTACATTTATTCATTTAGCAGACATTTTATTCAAAGTGACTTACATTAAGCTCACCAGTGTTACAGCTGGAACACAACTGGATGTAACCAGGACAACCGCTCTACCACTGAGCCACTGCTCCCTCCAATTAACCAATTAAGACGGTTTTACATGACGTGATGATTTGAGAGGTTGAAGGTATAGCTGTCTTCTGCTGCAAAAAATAACAGTTGTGAAGGGGACTGTTTCTAATTATTTCCGGCTTTCTGTATTTAATTTTGAAAAAGCTGCACCATTTTACTATATTCTAGGAACTTAAAGCATCCCGGCATAATTTTTTGCCCAAAAATACAGAATCCAGAGTTGTTCCAATACCATTTTTCTCTTTCCAATCCGATACCTGGGCTCAGGGTAGCTGCCGATACCTAGCATTAATTAATGCTCCTAACCAAAGACTCCTAAACTTTAACCCTATCCATGTACTAATGCATGAGTCAGGCATAAATTCATCACAACACGTTTTTTCTTCCTCTACTGGTAAACAAACAATGCAGATCTGTGGCCTCTGCTGGCTAAAAGTTACGCAGGGCTGCTTTAATTTAGTACTATTTTTAAATAGTATTTAGCACTATTTAATGTATTTAGTACTATTTAATGTTTAAAAGTACAATATTTGACATTGTTTCTTTTGGAATCAAAGAATTAGATCAAGACATTAGATTAGACAAAGATTAATCAAGAATAAAATAAGATCACAATCATTCAATCAACTAGCCCTAGTTAAGCAATATAGCTAAAAAATAAACTCTCAATTTACACTTTCAATAGATTTTTTTGTCTAGCTAAAAATGAATATGTAATTTAAGTTTCAAGTTAGTTTTAGCTCTAAAATAATTTCCACTGCACACAAAGCCTTGTTAGAAGACGTAAAAAGTGTGCCGACCTCATGGCTGATTTGCATAAATCAACAAAAGTATGCTGCACTGCAGAGACACTACGCTATTCCTGTTGATCAGTTTCCTGCCACTTCGCTAAACCAAAGCATAAGACCGCTTTCTCTGGTGATTATTAGTGAGTCATCACAGACATTTTTGGAGCTGCTCTGGAGCAGGTAGCATTAGCCACAACACAATGAACAGCACACAGCAAATCTGTTAAATTTGATTTTGCAATATGGCTATTTTTGACATTGTCCAAAATTAGAAACTCAACTTAATCAATTTATTTTGATATGTCGTCCAGCCCTACAGTCAACAGACTGCAGTGTTTAGCTTCAACCTTTAGTAACTGTACCACACTGTTCAAACCAAAAGAGCACATACTTTTAGTCTCTGGCGTGGCTGTTGGATAGACAATGTTTTTAAAATGAAACATGCATGTCTAAAGTGTATTTATATGCCGCTTTCCAGGATTTCTTCAAAGCACTCGGTCGTGTCAAGCAGATCCATGAAGATGTTAAGGTCCTCTTACGTACCAATCAACAAACAGCAGGGTAAGACGCTCCATTAACTTCCTCTATACTGTTTTTGTGAGCTTTAGTTTTTGTTTTCCAGCATTTACATTTATTCAATTAGCAGACACTTTTAAGGTGGGTTAAGGTGGGTGTCTTGCCCAAGGACACAACGACAGTATAAACTGTGGGAGAGCGGGAATTGACTGCGCCATTTAGTTTACATGTGTCAAACACAAGGCCCGCTATTTTGTGGAGATAATGAGACCGTAATTCATTAAAATAACTGCGCTATAGCATTATGGGGGGCTAAAACCAAAGTTGGTGCCCCACTAACAAACTAAATTACTAATGTAAATGCAATAGTTTTCTCAGTGGGCAACTACTTAAAAACACATAATAATAATAATAATAATAATAATAATAATAATAATAATAATAATAATAATAATAATAATAATAATAATAATAATAATTTGTGAGTTAATCCTTTTTGGCCCGTTGAGACAGTTTTTTTCATTTAAAGCTCCATTCTCCATTTGAGTTTGACACCTCTGATTTAGTTTCATTGAATTATGTAACAACCTGAATAAAGTATCAGACAAATAGGGAACAAAACATTCAGAGGTGGTGTTTAGGTTAGGGCTGTCACGATTATGAAATTTGGCTGACAATTAATTGTCCAATAAATAATTGCGATTATGATGATTAATTGCCTGTTTTAGGGCTTTGTCGATTAATTGTCATACAAATTATTGTGAGTATTTAATTGAATCTCATGTAAGTTGTCACTTGCAATAACACAAGGATTTCATCCTTCACTTATCTGTATAAATTTGGAATTGCGGTTTTGGAAATGTAGGTTTTCCCTGGCAATTTATATTGCTTGTTGAAGTTGTGTGAGCATTTCTTTAAATGCTGGTTTCGCCACTGTATTAAAAGGCTGCATTTCCTTAGCGATGTATCTCCATTTAATACTGTTGCGTTTATATTTTTGTTACCCGTCCGAAGGCCTTGCGCTATTGTCACCTGACTGGAAGTATGAGCGGCTGTGGATGACTTTCAAAACTTCGGCGAACTCTGTTGGGTGATTTAGACCAATTCATTGCGATCAAACGATTATTTAATAATCGTAACAGGTCTAGTTTATGTCACGGTTGGTATCTGATACTATGTGGCTGGGCGTTATGGATATGTAATGTGTGGATGCTGTGTGCGTGTTCCAGACTGGAGATCATGGAGCAGATGGCAGTGTTACAGGAGACGTCCTATGAACAGCTTTATCGCTGGGCTCAGAGTGAGTCAAGAACACCACACATATGCATCATCAGCAGCCTTCACACTCATTTTATATGTCTGCAATTACAGTTCTAACAATACACATTAAAAACTATGGTGCCGCAATATTGGGGGAAAATGTACAATACGCAATAACTGTTTTGAAAATCGCAATAACAATATGACCTGTGATTTCTTTTTTATTAATATTTGACTTGTTAAAAGTTTAAGTGATTATGAAAATATAAAGTGATACAAGGCTCTGGACTTACTTCCACTCGTCTGAGTAGGAGCTAAATTAATTATTTAAGACTGGACCCGGTCTAAATCCAGACTAAAAGGTCTGAACTAAGACTAAATGTAGGAATAAACCAGGACTTTTTTATTTAGATGAACAACAGTTTGATTTAATTCTCTGTTTGGAAAATGAATTTGGGAAAAAAAAGTAAATGTCCATCACATATTTTGATTCAAGTCATTCTCTGCAATACAGATATTGTGATTACGATGATATTGTGATAATGATAATCTATTAATTATCTATTTTTCCAACTCGAATGAAGCTAGTTTTATTTCACTTCTCTTAGTTAGAACACAAAACATAATGCTCATAAAAGTAGTTTGTTTTGAAGAGGCTATGTAGTTCCAGTGCAGACATAACTTCAAAGACGGGGGAGTATGTTGACATAGTTCTTTAACAGGATATAAAACTATATAAGACTATTGTCTGAACAAACCCAATGACTTTTCTGTCAAAGCCTATGAGAAATGTATTTGAAAAGTGTCTGCTGAGAAAACCATGGTCAAACAACAAGAAAGACAGTAGTGATTTTAACTATGAAAGTCTACAACAACCTTATCTTACCATTTTGTGTATTGTTTGTTTTTGTTATGACACAGATGAATGCCGAGGACTAACCCAGGAGACCTGTGACATCAGCCCTGTGTTGACTCAGGCAATGGAGGCTCTACAGGACCGCCCCGTCCTTTACAAGTAAATAAACCATCATATTTAAAAGGATATTAAAATAAGACAAGTATTTTGTTCTGTTGTAGAAACAATTAAACATAAACATAAGTCTAAATTACTTGTGTTCATTTTATTAGTAACATTAAGTGACACACTTTAAAAAGCTCTGTAAGAAATATTCTCCAACTGTTTCCTCTACGCTATTTGCTTCTTTATTCCAGTCTGACACCTGGATTCGAAGTTATTGAATATATTTATACCAAAAGTCATTGCAAGGTGCTTATAGCAATTTTTATCTTTAAATGTGTAACCTCAAAATTATTATGTCAAGTAATGTTGATGTTTCGTGAGTTGAGGGGGTGGGTTTTGTGGGCTGTTGTACATGATTTTGGTGGTAGGGGTAACCGGAGTAGCCGGAGATTTATGAGAAGCACAACTGTCAGTGTGCCCAGAAAAAGTCCAAGGTCATGCTCTGGCTGGGGATGTTGAGGCTGAGAGTTGACTCTGGCGTTCCTGGAATCTTAAATCAGCTCTATCTTCTGTTTAGTCTCACACTGGGCCTGCTAATTAAAACAAACGCAAACTGACAAAAAGACAGTGGGCACCGTCTTATCACATGGAATTTTTGTTGTTGAATATTTGTGCAGGTACACTCTGGATGAGTTTGGGACAGCACGCAGGTGTGCCGTGGTCAGGGGCTTCATCGATGCACTCACACGTGGAGGCTTAGGAGGGACTCCCCGGCCCATAGAGATGCACTCACATGACCCAATGAGGTACAGCCATTTAGTCCAGTGCATGTCCTTAAATCACTAAGGACATTATAATCCAATTCTAGCTTTAGTTTCCAATGGTTCTAAACCCAGTAATGTGTCCCGTTTTCTTACTATACCCTTCTACTGTGTTGAGAACCAAACGTACTGCAATTCAATTTTAATAGACAAAGGGTTTCTGGAAACATGATTCATAAACAATATGCACAAGATAAATAAGTTACATAAACAATATTATATTGGCAAATGACAACCGACTGACCTCATGTGCGTGCTGCCAGTGAGCGTGTAGAGAACATTAGCGAGTGGCAAATGTGTTGCAATCTGTGCTGTTTACTCAAGAGTTTGGGCTACAACGACTTAAAGCCACAAGGTGTCACTGTAACTGGATGCTTAGAATTTTGTTTTGCTGTACATACATAAGCCACTTTCACACATTTAGTGTGCATGTACAGTAATCAGGGTTATTTCAACCACACTCTAGCTGCACACAAAGTCTTTTTTTTGCACATGCAAGATGATGATTAAATGATTAAATGGCTGCATTGTTAATGTTCATACATCTTAAGAATAGTCTGGGTTTACTGAGAAGCTGGGAAAGGGAAGAGCAGAGGATGACGCTTGATGGCGCTAACAAAAAGCTAACAAACAAATGAGCCATCTCCTTTGCGACAGAAGTGATTCTTGCACTAATATTGAAACAGCAGTTTTTCAAACCGATACTGATGTCCGATATTTATCAGGCTTTGGCCAATAGCCGATATTGAGTAATGTTGATATTTTAAATATTGATAGCCATTGATTTAATGAATAAATGAATCCCCAAACAATATTTATTGATTTTTCTTTATTTTTTTATTGAAAAAGCACATTTCCCTAATAACTGTGCAATCAAGTTGTACCTCAATCATTTCCATTCTTTTCTTAGTTATAGATTTGGCCTTTGCTCTGCATTGGCAAAGTGTGCATTCCCAAAATGGAGCGCCGCTGCTTTCATGTTCACTGAACTAGTCGACAGAATAAAATATCGGCTCTACACATCAAGCATTTTTTCCTCATCAGGCCGATGAATAAAAAAAACACATACCGGCCGATAACAATATTAGCATCAATATATTGTTAATCCCTAATTTTGTTCATACAACCAGGGCGAGCAGCTACAATCAGTGCACATCTGTGGATGTGTCAAAGTGGCTATACCAAAAGCCAAATAACACCACATGGTGGAGCCACAGTTGTGCATGGATGTATTGAGGCCTGTGCTTTCTTATCAAAGATGGTTAAAATGAGATCTGCATATGCTTCTCTAAAACTGCAAAACCTACATTAAAGTAAAATGCTCATAAATGCACTTAATTATAGGCAGAAATATAATTCAAAAGTGTATTAGGTAAAGTAACACACAGCTTCAGGGTTATGCAAAAATAGGATAAGGCTGTAGCTATTTCTTGCTCCATCTGCTAATAGTAAACATCTCAGCAGCAACATTTATGAGTAGAACTGGAGTCCATCAGTAGAATATTACTTTTTTAACCACCTCTAAAAGGTCTCATTTATTGTCATTCTGAACAGTTTTTGTCACATCAGGTTTAAAAGAACAGCAATTAATATTTTAAAATAGCTGATCCAGTTTATGCTGCTGTGGAAAGTTAGACATTTGCCTCTAAATATCTATCCTTAAAGACAAAGAGAATATTGCTTCTTTCAAAAGACAATTACAAAAACCTAGATCTCATTTCAAGCCTTGATAATAAGAGTAACATTTCACTGGAAAGTCTCTTTAAATTCCCATTTATTTTTCTGTGTTTTTCTGTGTTGATACTCCTCTAAATAAGTAGTTAGTGTTGTTAAAGTATAATGTACAAGACAAAAGAGGAGATATTCAACTTTCTGAACAGTACCATAAATAGTTATGTATTGTTATCTAATTCATTTATTGCAGATCACTCACTCCTTGCCCACATGTTCAAATGAGTTTACTTCACATTCCCTGGAGCTAAAACACAAGATTGTTTTTCTTCTTGAGTCACATCCCCGACCATCTTCCCTCTGCTCAGGGCCAAATACAATACTTTCCTTAAAAACAAAGCCTGTGAGGGTCACAATCATTTCCAATTTGAAGAGGGCTACAACATTTCTGAGAACCTCAAGCCTTTTCTGACCCCTTAATGTCCACACACACAATTATTTGAGATTAACACTGCAGTTACAAAGACTGTGTGTATTTGTGAGGTGGATAAACCACAACAAGTTAGGCTCTGAAGGCCATGCTGTGGTCAAGATTAAACTGAGGTTGGCTCCAACAGTGACAAGCACACACTGTTGTGGTGATTTTTTCAGGTATGTCGGGGACATGTTGGCCTGGCTGCACCAAGCCACTGCTTCAGAGAAAGAGCATCTGGAAGGTCTGCTGAAACAAGTAACTCTGCCAGGTGAGATTGATCTTCTACATCCACAGGTTACCTCAAAAAGTCAGACTACAGCAACAGGTTTTGATTTTATTGCACTGAAGAAGTCCCAAGCCGAAATCTGATGCAGTGTGCCCGGATTTTTTTAACATAGAAAGTAAAAAAACACAAAACACTATCCCAAGATGTCTATGTTTGCAACAAGAAGGGGGCAGCACAGGGCAAGCTCCAGGAGGGGCAGAACTAAGGTCTCACAGTAACTATAAGAATAACAATCATTTTAAAGGCAGGAAGGGACCAAAGAAAACAGATGTTGAAGTCAATGCAAAATTAAATCAACTCACAGGTGGAATATTCATTTATGAATATATCCCAAGTCTAAAAATCCTAAATTCTAAACATTAAAATTCTAAAGAATTATTGTAGTTCATGTAGTTTGACCTGGACTCGGACCTGGATTTGGATTTTTGAACATGCTAGCGGGTACAGTATCAGTGACAGTAGATAATTTCTTGTCATGTGCCTTAAGATGTACAGTATGTTAATAAAGCGGAAAAAATCACTGTTTTTATGTAATGTGAACAAAGAGTACTTTGATTTGGCAGTGTGGACATGAAGTGGACATTAAATTTTTATTATAAGCAGCTTTTGAAAGGTGTTAAAAATCTTAATTTTCTTAATAGAAATATTCCTTAACGTCTAGAATAATATACATGTGTTTTTAGGAGTTGAGGAGAACATGCAGGAGGTTGTGGGACACATTATTGAGGGAGTGTGCAGACCACTGAAGGTGAGAAGCCACACAGTTTTTGTCTATTTGTGTCCTGTTGTGCAACATTAATGTCTTGTGTTATTGTGATTCCTTCAGGTCCGGATAGAACAAGTCATTGTGGCTGAACCTGGGGCTGTTCTGCTTTACAAACTCTCTAACCTGTTGAAGTTCTACCATCACACCATCAGGTATTTAACTGTAATTTGTAGCTAAACTAAATTCAGCACTAATTTCCAGTCTCTGTTCTATTCTCGTTTAGTGACGAGTGTATTTTCAGTTTTTCACATTACCTTAAAATTGAGTTGTTTCCTGGTAAAATGCATTATTTCTTCATGTCTTGTAGAGCCCAACAGCCAGAGAGGATTCTGCTCATTAATCATAAATGCAGTTCTTATTGACCCCTCGTATGTTTTTTTTCCAGCTCCATCATTGGAACCAGTTTGGCCTCTCTGCTTATGACACTAGAGGAAATGCACATCCTCAGCAAAAATATGTTTTTTAATAGTCTGAGCCTCCATGCAAGCAGACTGATGGACAAGGTAATGCACAACAAAGATGAATCATGCATTAAAAATGTTTGATTAGGACGTACAACACAAGACAATTTTGGTAACTCTTTATAATAATTACAGAAAAGAGGTTAAGTTTTGAACAATTGCAATTTGAAAATAATATCACAATAATGATTTTAATTATCAAAAAATAATGATGTGGAAATACAGTAGTGTGCACAAACCTACCTTAACTGTCCTATAGTTACCTGTGTTTTCTTTTTAAGACCTGTTAATTTTCAAAGTTAATGTGAGCATCATGAGTCAGGGCAGTAGGTTGTTTCTGAGATATACAGTATACCCATTGGCTCCTACCTTACCAATAAATATGCCCAACATGAAGACCCTTGGCGGACCAAATTAAACCTTGTGCGGGCCAAATTTGGCCCCAGTTTGAGCACCCCTGCGCTAACCAGTGTGGCCCCCGGCTTGTACCTTCTAGCGGGCTGGTTTTGGCCCCTGGGACGCATGTATGACAGATGTGAGTTAAAATGTCCTAAAATGCCTAGAACATTGTGTAATGTTAATAGTTTATCCAAGAATATTTCAAAAACTTCTGTTAAGAAATTTGGACAACATCTCATATAGAATCAGAGGTCGTATTAACCGAATATTTTCCGTCATTGACATTTTTTTTTAGCAGTGACGGAATGACTGAATGTCATCCGTCATTTTGACGGATTATTCTGAGGGTGATCTATTGTAATTCCTACTCCTGACCAGTTGGTGGCAAATGTATCGTGTTGTCTTTGTCACGCGCTGCATTCAGTTGCAAAAAGGTCACGGCAGCTGAGTGTGAGTAGTTTTTTCAAACCGCCAAATAGTTCTGATATTGTTAATAAAGGTGAAAAAAGAGGACATGATGCAGTGGATGGTGAAGGAAGGACAAACGGAAAACACTGTGCAGTCACCGACAGGTGTTACGGGACAATCAAGCGGCAAAAAGCAGGTGAAGAAGAGGGAGTATCGTGTTCAGTGGGAACAGGAGTTTACGTGGCTGAGGTGGGAAGGAGGAAAAATGTTCTGTGACATCTCCAAAAAAGCTAACACAAGTAACGGACTTGTCAGGGGGTGCACAACAACAGCGATAGAATTACGTTCAGTTAATTTTTGTCATTTCCTTTTGTCAGAATCATATTGTGTCATATACTGCGTTCTCTAGAGTTCAAGCACAAAATATCCTTTCACTTTTTGGGTATCTGTTGTTCATAAATAAAACGAATAATCTGTCCTCTATGCTCTATGTCCTCTAAAATGTGAGCAAAACGAAAAGCCATCATAAGTATAATTAAAGTATGAAGATTAAAAATGTCAGGTAATAATAGAGTAGGGCGGAAATTTTACGAGAGTGAGAAAGTCTAGTTCAACCTCTGTATAGAACCTAAAAATCTTTAGGGGACGAAATGTAAGTGCCTGAATAATGTGGCTATTTCCGAAGCACTTGTTGCCAGAAAGTGTTTACCTAAATTGACATCCAAATATACCTTAGCACGTGCAGAGCCTCTTCCACAAAACACGCTAGCTGTGTCCGGATCAATAGTAGTTACACAAATTATCCCGGCAGCTCAATGTTAATCAAATTGAAGGCCTTCTGGGTTTTACTCACTATTCCAGCTAATGCCAGGAACACAGGCTTCTCATAATTGGCTCTATTAGCTGCACAAAGGTGGCAGGGCTTAGTCCTGTGACTGGAGACCAATGAAATCAAAACCTCCTTCATTATGAGGTACTCCTGATGAGCTGCTCGGTGTGACAGGAGGACTGCTCATTATTGAAGATACGTTTTTCAGGGCTGCTCTATGTGTCTCTGAGAAGGCTGTATTCCAGAGACAACAAACTTGTTACTCGAACAAAAACCCTGTTGCTCTTTTTGCTCCATCTGACTGTGTGTGTGCAGGTGGAGCTGCCCCCCGCTGACCTCGGCCCCACCGCCTCGCTCACACAGACCCTGTCCCTCCTCAGGGAGGTGCTGGCCTCCCACGACTCCTCTGTGGTACCACTGAATGCTCGCCAGGCAGACTTTGCTCAGGTAATCAAACATTCAGTGAGTAGAAGACTGAAAAACAGAATGTCAATAAAAAAAAACAAATATTTTGATCAAGAAATACAATTTTGTAAAAAATACTGATAAGAAAATTGAAATTTATTTGTTTTTTAAGTAGTTATAAATATTATGTCAGCCATAGAAGCATGTTTACACCTTTTGAAGAAGCCAGTATATAGTATGTATGTAGGACTGCACAAAATTTATCATCATTGCAATATCAACAAACACAATGCTTATAGCGAAGAACTGCTTGTATTACAATAATATTACAATCTTCCATCTGACAGAGATTCAAAGGAACTCTCGACCAAATTCCAAAGAAAGATAAGTTCAATACGTCTTTGTTTAGACATGGTTTAGTCCTGGTTTAATATTAGTTTTGATCAAGCTCAGGTTTCAATCAGTGGAAGTTAGTCCAATGCCTTGCATTTTATTATGTCAAAAAGAATATCCAAAGTCATATTACAATATATTGAAATATTGATGGGTATTTAATATTGTGTGTAGTTCTAATAATGCATCCCGATATAGGACGTTGTTAAATGGGGTCAGTTCTAGCCCAAGAATATCTCTCAAAAATAATCATCTCAAAATCATTTTGATGATTTTTAGACATGAGATTGGTGAAACCAGGACAAGGACCTATTGCAAAAGGATACGCAAGTGCCACGCTCTTACAGCTCAAATACAAGGAGCAGAAATAGGCCAAGACACTGTACCCTAGCAGAGTTTTATTTGTACAAAACACGCTAAAATGATCCCACCATTTCCAAAGACATGTTTTTTTGTCTGTGAAGGTTCTCTCTTTAGGTTTCAAAACAACCTAAATCAAAACTGTTTCACTCTAGAAGGACAACAACACCTGAATGGAACAGTGACACTAACGACTCACCTAAACCTTTAACGACTCTCACATCAGGAGTCACACTGTCCTTTCATAGAAACGACTATGAGACCAGAACAGTCTGGTTCCATCAGGTTTAGTTTTAGGTCAAAATCTTCCTCTAGAGATTTAGCTCAGATCTCTTACCAGTTGAACACCTATTTTAGAGCCTTTGTTCAGGTCTTTTCTTCAAGACCTCTTTTGTTTTTTCTTCCAAACTTGTTTCTGAGTAAAAGTTACACAGTTCCCATTTAAGATGCACACTGAAATTATGTGCTAGAACATTCTCTAAAACTATACGTTATAGTAGTTAATTTTTGCAATAATTATCTCTTTAATCAGCATCTTGATCAAATGTTTCACTCCACGTATCACCTCAGAAAATATTTGTTCTCTTCAAGTATCATCTTTATGGCAGTAGAATACAGAAGCCAAGTCTAGAGTAGACAGAGCGCCTTACCACAGTTGACCTAGTGAATAGACTATTTTAGCCAATCATTAAATAAACCTTTATTCATATGTAGGTCATTTTTCTTCATTCATGAAAAACAAATGTGTTAAATTTTGTTGAACATATTTGAAATGACTTGAATTGCCAGACTGTAAATGTCTTTCATGAGCTGTTTTAAAACCAGCCAAACACTGTTCATTTATTCCTCACCTCGGACCTCCCAGGTGCTCTCCTGCATCCTGGACCCACTTCTACAGCTGTGCACCGTGTCTGCCAGTAACCTGGGCACGGCCGACATGGCCACCTACATGGTCAACTCGCTGTATGTTATGAAGACCACACTGGCTCTCTTTGAATTCACCGACAAGAGGCTGGAGATGCTTGAGTTCCAGGTCAGCTTTACTCTTTGTGTACTGTTAATAATTTTCTACTCTATACAAAAAGTGACCCAATTTCTTTTACTGGAAACTATTAACATAAAGTAGCCCATCACACCTAAATAGAAAATGAATCTCTGAAAACTGTCACAAAATTACAAAATCACATTGTAATGTCTTGTGAATAAATTATTCTGCTCCCCTTTTATTTATATCCATAATGGATAATCTTTCAGTAAGATTTCATTTTTCTCTCTCATAGAAAAGTCTGCGTCATGTATTGTTGCTCATACTCAAAAGCACCATCTATCCAACTATTTTTAGTGCATCTTTTGTAATTGAGGGGCACAAGAGCTCCCGTGGAAGTAGCACAATGATTCTCCATTAAGCCCGAGTACAATTAGATCACAATGCAGCCTTTGACTCGATATTCAGCCACACTCTCTCTTACATTTTCCAGATCGAGGCTCATCTTGACACACTGATCAATGAGCAAGCGTCCTACGTTCTGACAAGAGCTGGACTGAGCTACATCTACAACTGTGTGCAGCAGAACAGCCCCGAGCAGGTCTCGCATCTTTTTTCACATGCACTTTCCTCACCTCTCCTGTTAGTCTGCCTAATGGCCCTCTTTTTATTCTTTTTACTCTTCAGGTTTTTTATTATAGCATTGTCAAACTTCCAATTTGCTTTTCACAATAGCTCATGAACAATGTATTTTATTAAGAAATAATAGCATTTCTTTTAGATTTTCAGATGAGAACGCAACAAAAGGAGACTGATTCCATTATGTTCTATTAAAATATATTATCTTCTGCTGAAATGTCCTGCGCAGATAAAAGATCAAAAGCCCTGGAGTCTTCCTTTCTTATTATAACACACTTAGCCACTAGGCTGACTAAGACCCATAGTTGTGGTTTGGCATGCGAGTCTTGAAGGCCCGGGTCACAGCGGGACACACCACACCCTCCTGCTGCTGCTCTAAAGCTGCAATGACTGTCATTAGTGACTGTTTTTCACTCTTTTTGTGTGGCCTGTTTTAGAATTCCATTAATAATAAAAAAGTAAAGTGTAGCTGTTCTAAGTCAATAATATACTGTACAAATTAGATTGTAGTTTTAAAGGTGCATTGTGTAAGAAGCAGTAAAAAGTTGAACATAAACACATCAGTTTAAACTATAGTGTATAATTATATAAAAATAACACACTTGCATTTTCTATCTCTGAAAACAAGACCTTTAAAGCTGCATAAAGCCAAGAGTTACAAGAAAAAAACTGAAAAAGATTAGGAAAAAGTTTAATTTACTTTTTTTTTTACAGGGTTTATTCATAAACAAGTGCATGTCCCTGCAGGGCTACCGTAGCTGTTAGCATACTCTAAAAAGGTCAGAGTGTGAGGTTTGGAATGAAAAGCTACATTTTTGGCACAAGATGTCACCAAAGAATCAAGAATCTAGAATCGATGAACTGCATTACAAAAGCCCCATTTACACAGATCATCAGCTAAAAGGTTAAGTTTTGAGGTTACGTTACCCTTTAATTACAGCCACTAAGTGCATGAAGAGATATGTAAATAAAAAAAACTTTAGCATCTGACTAAGGAAGCATAGAACACACCATAAATCAAGATTGTAAAGAAATACAACCATAAAACAAGAGGAATAAATATAGTATCACAAAAAAGCAAAAATGTTTAGCTGTTATGGAAGCAGTCTAACTACCAGGTGCCACTATTAGAGTAAACATATGCCTTTCTATGACAAGAGCCATAAAACCCTGGAAGGACAAAAACAGCATCTCAAATTGCAACTGTTTTACTGACTAGCAGCGGGGTAATGACTTTGTAGGCTGTAGTATGTTTGTTGATGTGCCCACATCCCCATAAAATCACTTTTAAGCACTGCACTGCTGCTCTGACCCTTGTACTGCCTACAGTTCGCTGCTTTTAATGTTGGCAATTTAGGCATTTAAGCTTAATGTAATGTGGCCATTGAGGATAATGAGTGTTGGTTAATTGCCTTAAAGGTACTTACTGTTGTGCTCACAATGACAGTCTTCGGTTTCTAGAGGTTTTTTTATGCGAGTGTCCAGGATAAAGAGGGACATTGGTTCTTGCACAGAATGCACCTTCAGGTTTAATTTTCTAGAAATTTGGAAGATGAAGCTTTAACTGGTTTACTGTAAAGTTTAGTAAATATATATTTACACAATGGAGATGGCAATTGCTATACTTTAAATTTTCTTTTATTGACAGCGTCTTGCTCAATTATTTGGCAAAAGCTCATTGGTTTAAAACCATCAGCGAGGCTAGTGTAGGACGATGATCCAAGGACTCTTTGTTAGTGGGGGCTCATTTATGGTTTACATGTGAGCAATATTTGACTGGACATGAACTAGTGTTACACAATGGTCTATGTGCTATCAAATTTGACTGAAAGGCAAAAAATCTATGAGGGGAAAACCAAGTACCCCTTGAGTTTATACCTTGTGGTTTCCTTACTTCATGAATTTTCGGTCCATACTCTTTTTAAAACATTCCTAGTTCATTAAGATGTTTGGTGTATGCTAATGCAGAAGATTTAAATCTTAAGCCATTATCTGGGGTTACTAAACCATTTGAGTTAAAAGTCCTGAATTAACTGAAAATAACAATCCCAAATGAATGACAAGTTGTTGCTTTCAAGTTTTCATTTAGGTCTACCAAGTTTTTATTTTATTTGAATAACAAAAAAGAGCTTTCTAACATGGCTAAAAAGCTGAATAAAATAAGAGCGTTTCCCACCTGACATGTGTTAGCTCACAGACTAAACACTGGATTAGATTGTTTTTACAGACACACCATTATTGCATTGTGACTATGACTGTGTATGACTGTGAGGTGGGCTAAAGCTGATCACTTTCTGTCTTAGGGCCCTCTGTCCCTCCTTCCCAGCATGGACAGCTCATCCGTCAAGGCAGCTATGGTGAGTTTAACAAATCTTAATACATTTCTGGAAGAAATACATTCCTCATGCAATTCTCTTTTTACAAACAGGTCCAGTTTGATCGGTACTTATCTTCACCAGACACACTAGTGATGCCACAGCTCAACTTCCTTCTCAGTGCAGCCATCAAGTAAGTCCCTAGGCCCAATCACATTTCATTTACCTACAGTAACACCTTCTGAACAAAGGGGCTAAGGTTCAAGATGAAAGGTTATTGTCTTGCCAACAGAATTTTTTAGAACATTATTTTGCTATACTTATTTGCAAATGAAAGATCACTGGGCCTTGTTCATCTGTAATTTTATATGAAGCTTGAGGAGAAAGGGTCATGAAGCTTTTTTAAACTGCGTGATTCATATTAGCTGCGTGTGAAACTCCGCTCATCCAGGTCGTCATAACGGACCATGTCCAGATGCGTTTTTTTTTTAGCCCATTTGTGTTATGGCATTATTATGTAATTAGGATAATATTAACATTAAAAAAAACATATATGGACATAAGCAAGGCAGCAGACCAGACAGTTCAGTGCACTGCCTGGCCAAACCCTAAAGTGAGAAGCAGAGTGTCCACTGTTGTATTTCAGTAGAGCTTTTTAAAGCGTATGTAGCAGTGTAAAACTCACACCGTGTATTCAGTTGTGTGATTATATTTGAAGTGTTTTTTATCATTTATTACTGTTTTAAAATATTTTTTTAAAATCATGATTTGTTTAAAATACTTTGTTGCAACGTAAGTCTGATAATATTATAGAACAGTGTTCATTTCAGGGCTGAGATGTGTGCAACAGTGCTTCTCCCTGTTCTTGGGATTTGTTCTTCCAGGAGGAACTTTTTCAGTTAAGAAAACAGTGCTGAATGCCAAAAATAGAGCTTAAGTAGAAATTTCTTCGTACAAAGCCTCATGAATGGGGCCCATTGAACATTACACTCACTCCCCTATGCCAATAATAAATACAAAGACATATATTAAATAAAAGCTATTGCACATATAAGACCACAATAACAAAATAGTAATATGGAAGTAGCAGTTAAAACACATGGTAATATTTATATTTGTTGTTCTGTGTATTATTTGTATACTTTTTCTCTTTCTGACATATGGACACAATGCACTCAACACTGTATAGTGTACTAATGTCATAGTACACTAATTGAAGTGAGTGGCCCTAATGGAAACTCATTGGTTTTAAATGGTATTTATAACAAGCCTGAGACAATGTATAAATTAAAGAAACACATATGGAGAGGCTACATACAGTATTGTTCAAAATAATAGCAGTACAATGAGACTAACCAGAATAATCCAGGTTTTTAGTATATTTTTTATTGCTAAGTGGCAAACAAGTTACCAGTAGGTGCAGTAGATTCTCAGAAAACAAACAAGACCCATCATTCATGATATGCACGCTCTTAAGGCTGTGCAATTGAGCAAATAGTTGAAAGGGGTGTGTTAAAAAAAGTAGCAGCATGGCATTCAATCATTGAGGTCATCGCTTTTGTGAAAAAACAGGTGTGAATCAGGTGGCCCCTATTTAATGATAGGGATGGGCGATATGGCCAAAAATCCATATTGCGATATACATTGCAGCCTCTTGCGATAACGATATATATTGCGATATATAAATTATAATAGAATCATTTCAGAACAGGTTACATAGATCCTAAGGAAAGCCAAACTGCTAAATGTATTTTTTAATGTTATTCCTGTATTCCTGAAAAGGAACTCACAATCTTCTTGCATAAAGCAACAGCACGGTCAATTCGGGGATCTTTCACACTTTTTTCTGTTGACAAACGTGTAAGATTGTATATGTTAATTTAATCTATAATCTCTCTCGCTCTCTCTCTCTCTCGCTCGCTCCCGCGCTCGCTCTTTGGCTGCATTGCCTGGAGCTCCGTGAAGTTGCTAGCTCCGTGAAGTCTTCACGGAGCTAGCATACATGTTAGATGTTACTGAATGTTACATGTTACTGAATACCAGCTTTGCCAGCTCCGCAAAGCTGGTATTCAGTAACATGTTTCGTTTTGAGGTAGTACAACAGATTAGTCGTGTTACCTCTCTTAGCCGGAACTGTTGCCCCACACACTCTAGAGTATAATTTGCTGCTGCACGTCAGACGGCTTAAATCCGAATTACGTCCAAATAATGGATGTTGCGTCTTTTTCACCAGCTCCTCCGTTTCGTTTTCAGCCATGTTTCAAGCTGCAGCTCGTGGCTGTAAATTTTGCGGGGAAGTTGCGTCATCAACATGTATTATCGCGGTAGTGCAATAGAATTAAAATCTCTATCGTATGCCAATTTTTTATCATTTATATCGCATATCGTTCATATCGCCCATTACTATTTAATGATGAAGCCACCAGCACTTGTTGAACATGCATTTGAAAGCCTGAGGAAAATGGGTCGATTAAGACATTGTTCAGAAGAACAGCGTACTTTGATTACAAAGTTAATTGGAGTAGGGAAAACCTATAAAGAGGTGGAAAAATTATAGGCTGTTCAGCAAAAATAATCTCCAATGCCTTAAAATGGAGAGCAAAACCAGAGAGACATGGAAGAATACGGAGGACAACCATCAAAATGGTTCAAAGAATAACCAGAATGTCAAAGGCTCAGTAAATGATCAGCTCCAGGATGATCAGAGACAGTCCTGAGTTACCTGTAAGTTCTGTGACAGTTAGAAGACGTCTGTGTGAAGCTAATCTATTTTCAAGAATCCCCCGCAAAGTCCCTCTGTTTAAAAAAAAAAGGCATGTGCAGAAGGTTACAATTTGCCAAAAAACACATCAACTGGCCTAAAGAGAAATGGAGGAACAGTTTGTGGCCTGATGAAAGTAAAATTGTTCTTTTGGGTCCAAGGGCCACAGACAGTTTGTGAGACGACCCCCAAACTCTGAATTCGAGCCACAGTACACAGTGAAGACAGTGAAGCAAGCATCATGATATGGGCATGTTTCTCCTACTATGGTGTTGTGCCTATTTATCACATACCAGGGATCATGGATCAGTTTTGCATTTGTCAAAATACTTGAAGAGGTCATGTTGCCTTACGCTGAAGAGGACATGCCCTTGAAATGTTTGTTTCAACAAGACGATGACCCCAAACACACAAGTAAACAAGCAAAGTCTTGGTTCCAAACCAACAAATTTACTGTTATGGAGTGTCCAGTCCAATCCCCGGATCTTAATACAGTCGAGAAGCTGTTTCTGAAGCAAAACCAAGAAATGTAAATTACTTGAGGAATGTTGTTAAAGAATCATGGAGTGGAATAACAGCTGAGAGGTGCCACAAGTTGGTGCCACACTAATGTGAAGCAGTTTTAAAAAACTGTGGTCATACAACTAAATATTAGTTTAGTGATTCACAGGATTGCTAAATCCTAGAAACAAAAACGTTTGTACAAAATAGTTTTGAGTTTGTACAGTCAACAGCAGACACTGATTTTTTTTTTTTTAACACACCCCTTTCAATTAATTGCCCAATTGCACAGCCTTAAGAGCGTGCATATCATGAATGCTAGGTCTTGTTTGTTTTCTGAGAATCTACTGCACCTACTGGTAACTTGCTTGCCACTTAGCAATAAAAAATATACTAAAAACTTGGATTATTCTGGTTAGTCACATTGTACTGCTATTATTTTGAACAATACTGTAAATGACGTTTATATTAAAGCTAAACACCAGAGTCAATGCTTTCCTGTTGTAATACTGTAATTATTCAAACTGTTTCAACAATCATAGCATAAAAGCAAACATCAGCTTTGTGTTTACAACCCACCATATATTACTTAAGTCACTTGTTCAACATTCATTAGCTTCCCAAATGTAATGTGACCATTGTTATATGCAAAACAAAGCACTCAGCTAAATGCACACGAGTCGGGATGGTAAATTGCAGACGCCGCAGACACACCGGTGGAGCAGTCAGCGGGTCGGATGACTGTATTTGTCTTCCTGATCAGAAAATGCACATGCTTTTAGCTCGTACCAGCCGTGCTACATTGAATGGCCCTTTCTGTGAGTCACGTTTACTGGGAAGTGCAGCAGCAGGCTTAAGGAGCACTCTGTGCATCAGGTTAATGTTCTCTATTAATGGACACGGGGAGGACTGATGTGCAGGACGCCATTAATTAGCTTCTGGTCCATTTCTCACTCACAACCCAGCTACCTGGAATTGTTCTCCCCCCCACCCGCATTTTTTTTTCCTTTCTCTCCCACAATATTGCCTAGTGTTTGCTCCAGGACTCGCCTAAAAGCACAAAAAAAAAAACACGGGCGCCATCTGTAAAACACTCCTTAACTGCACTAATAATGGGAATGTACTTTTAGACTTTGGTTTAGTGCACTTGGTAAAGAGTGAGGTGTAATATGCAGCAGCACAATGGTTCTGTTCTCTGTGGGGCCAATTAAATATATGGATCTCAAGAGCCAGAGTGGGATTCAAGTGCAGCGCTCCCACTGCGTCCTCAAGGCCTCTCAGAGGGATTTTCAGTCTGACTGCTGCGTCCTCTAAGATACCTCAAACATTTGACCACAATTTTCAATAGTCTTCTTAAGTTTTATACATTTAGAACAAGCACACATTTTAAGCTCAAATCAAAAGATCTGTCTCTTGATGTATAGTAAAGTAAAAATGGTTATATAGTTATAGTTTAGAGGTTATAAAACAATTCTCTTGATTCTGTTAATGTTATGCATCCATAGATGGCAGTGTGCACCACAAGCTACCATTTATCGTTTTGACACAATGGCAATGATCATGGACAAAGTGATCTTTGATGCATCTTCTTTTAAGAATGCCTCGGCAGCATGACCAATATCAAAATTACTCAGTATTGTACCTTAGCCGCAGTCAGTGAAATTTGTTTTGTTTTTTGCCTGTCAAAACTGATAAGGTTTGCATTATAAATGAGCTTAACCGTTAAAGTCTGCTTTTTCATTTTAATTTCAATATGTTGAAAGCAGTTCTAGTCATCAAAGTTTTGCAAAGTCCCCAAAGCCTACAGTGTTGTGAGTTATAAGTAAATTTTTATCCAACCTAGTAATATTTTGGGCATAATTGAGCAGCCCAGATTGTAACAATTGTAATTGTCTTAGCTCCTGAAATGGCTCAGGAGCTCAGTGGTAGAGCAGTTGTTCCTCAACTGGAAGGTTGGTGGTTAAATTCCCGCTCTCTCCACAGTATATACTGCCGTTGTGTCCTTGGGCAAGACACTTAACCCACCTTGCATACAGTAGTGTTCCAGCTGTGACACTGGTGAATGGAAGCTTATTGTAAGTCGCTTTGGATAAAAGCGTCTGCTAAATGAATAAATTTAAATGTAATGTAAATGGCTCACTGGAATTTCACTGGGATTTTCTAGATTTTGTGATGTCACAAATGACTCCATGACTGTTTCCACTTGACACATTAATGATGACTAAATAACATCATGATAATTTTAGGAAGATTATTCCTTGTGGCTGACTTATCTCAATTAGACCTTTATGTGATAAATTATACAATATAACTAAAAAAATTCACTAGATTGTGATTAACTGAATACCTTCATTGCAACTAATGACATTTGTTTGGTTTTTGGTCTTATATTTTAATACAAACTAAATTAATTATGATTATGACCATAACTGAGCAACAGCATTTTTCCCATAAAAATTATAATTCTCTAAACTCTTGAAATGACTCACTGGAGTACACTAAGATTTTCTGACAAATAACTCTAAGACTGTTTGGCTACATAATATCACTCCAAATGATTATCACTATAGCCTGAACATTGTACCTCAGTTGCAATTATTGAAATGTGTTTTGTTGTAGCCCCCTCAAACTTCACAGATAATGTTTCCAATGTAAAAATGCTCTTACAAGGCACCTATTCTGCTTTTTCACTTTTTCTCATTATTCGTTTGTTGAATAAAAGATTAACAAAATTACATATTTTATATAAACAGGATAAAATATTTGCAAACCAAAATTTTTGATGCGAGCCAAAGAACAATGGTCAGATTTTGCCTCTAAAGTTAACATAGATTTAAGGCTCTCAGGAAATACAAATCTGTATTTGTAATTCTTAAATGTGCTGTGTTGCAGGGAGCAGATCTTCCGTCAGTCCACAGAGCTGGTGTGCCGGGCCTATGGAGAGGTCTACGCAGCACTGACTATTCCTGCTAATGGCTACAAAGACTCTGAGAACCTGCTTCCCCGGTCACCTGAGCAGGTCCAGACCTTACTGTCCTGAGATTCTGTCTAACACCTGGTTGGGCTCGTGGCCATGGTTATTTAAAGAGCAGAGTTGCTGGGACAGTACAATCACATAAATGTATATAAACGCGGTTGAAGGAGGGGTTCTTTGTGGGATGTGGGTCACTGACCTAGGAGTGTGCTTGTCTGTATATAGAGCCTGCTGTGTGCCATTATATGTACATGATCCATTACCAACCGGTGCAGGCAGGCGGCTTGTTTTTCTCTCTGTACGACATGTGTGTGTCGTGTCGTACAGTGTTTGGAGTATACAATTGTACAAAACAACGTATTTTATCAGAAAATTTGAACATAAAGTAAAATACTACACTAAATCAAAAGCTTGTATTTTTTCACAGAATTCTGCCCCAAGAGAGACCTCAAAGACAGAATTTATTTTTTTAGGTTTTTTTAGATTAAAAGGGATAACATGGAAAATCTCCCCTACCAACCCTTTTGACTGTATAAACGTTGTCCTCCACAAGATGAAAAAACAAGATTAATAGTCATGAATGTCTAAACATTGAATCAAAATAAAGCTCAAAATGTCGCTCATTTTTTAAAGTAGCATATGCCGTTTCTCTTAACTTTTTTTTAGTATGGCAGCCCCCAAAACTAAAATTAAAAAGTGAGCAGAATTGTACCTGTGTTTTCAAGATTTTGTGATGTTGCAAATGACTCTAGTCCTGATAGTGGTAACATCAGTAATATTAATATTAGTTAAAGTACTTGGAGTATTTAAACATGTAGAGAACTTATTAAAATTGTTCTGTTGGGCATAAAATGAGTATTAGTTCACATTGGTCTAAAATATGAAAATGTACATGAACAAATGTTAAGGTCACTTATAGTTACTTTAGCTCTAGTAGCTCGCTTTGTTTTACATGAAAGGTTATGTCCCGGAGGCCACTTCTACAAAACGCTTACAATAAAAATGTGCCTAAAAATTGGGACTAGGACCAAAAGCCAATCAGAACACTGGATGTATAGAGACCTCCCATTGATCAATCACAGTACACAGGGCCTTTAAGACAGAGACTTTTGAAATGCATGATAAATGTGTTTTCTTTAACGTCAACGCAATATTTGGATCTAGTTAAATACAGAATATGGAATACAAAAAACTTTTGATGAGGAGCACGGATAGTAACTTCTGTTGGGTGGTTAATCTGAGGTCCACTTTGGGTCATCAGGAAACTAGTCCATCCAATTAATTTGTATATTATTTGTACCTATTAGTAACTTTACAACAGACATACACCAGCTCCACCCCTCCCTCTCCTGAGAATGGTTTGGTCCACTTTCCTTGCCCCAGCCCCCACTCTAGGCGCTAACAGAGGCTGGAGGCAGGCATTTTTGTTTAGCCGTGATTTTAGTAAGTAGTTAAATTAAAACGGGGCCGGTGCTAAGTGGATTGGGTGGCAGTCGAAGGTGGAGGCCTCAACGACCCAATCCCCGGACACGGAATCTGGCGCTAGGGACATGGAATGTCACCTCGCTGGAAGGAGCCTGAGCTTGTGCGGGAGGTTGAGAGATACCGACTGGCGATAGTTGGGCTCACCTCCACGCACAGTTTGGGCTCTGGAACCCAAATCCTCGAGAGAGGCTGGACTCTCCACTACTCTGGATTTGCCTGCGGTGAGAGGCGGCGGGCTGGTGTGGGCTTGCTCATAGCCCCTCAGCTCAGCCGCCATGTGTTGGAGTTCACCCCGGTGAACGAGAGGGTCGATTCCTTGCGCCTTCGGGTCGGGGATAGGTCTCTCACTGTTGTTTGTGTTTACGGGCCAAATGGCAGTGCAGAGTACCCGGCCTTCTTGGAGTCTCTGGGAGGGGTGCTGGAATGTGCTCCGACTGGGGACTCCGTCGTTCTACTGGGGGACTTCAACGCTCACGTGGGCAGCGACAGTGACACCTGGAGGAGCGTGATTGGGAGGAACGGCCCCCCGGATCTGAACCCGAGCGGTGTTCTGTTATTGGACTTCTGGCCTAGCAACAGTTTGTCCATAACGAACACCATGTTCAAGCATAAGGGTGTCCATCAGTGCACGTGGCACCAGGACACCCTAGGTCGGAGATCGATGATCGACTTTGTAGTTGTTTCATCTGCCCTCCGGCCGTATGTCTTGGACACTCGGGTGAAGAGAGGGGCGGAGCTGTCAACTGATCACCACCTGGTGGTGAGTTGGATCCGATGGTGGGGGAGAAAGCTGGACAGACTCGGCAGGCCCAAACGTACTGTGAGGGTCTGTTGGGAACATTTGGCAGAGCCCCCTGTCAGAAAGACCTTTAACTCCCACCTCCGGCAGAGCTTCAACCAGATCCCGAGGAAGGTTGGAGACATTGAGTGGACCATGTTCTCCACCTCCATTGTCGATGCGGCCACTCGAAGCTGTGGCCGTAAAGTCTCCGGTGCCTGTCGTGGCGGCAACCCGGTGGTGGACACCGGAAGTAAGGGATGCCGTCAAGCTGAAGAAGGAGACCTACCTGGACCTACCTGGTCCCACGGGCCAACCTGGTTGGCTCGTGGGACTCCTGAGGTAGCTGATAGGTACCGGCAGGCCAAGCGGACTGCAGCCCGGGTGGTCGTGGAGGCTAAAACTCGGGTCTGGGAGGAGTTCGGTGAGGCCATGGAGAAAGACTGTCGGTCGGCCTCGAAGAAATTCTGGCAAACCGTCCGGTGCCTCAGGAGGGGGAAGCAGTGCCCTGCCAACACTGTTTACAGTGGAGGTGGGAATCTGCTGACTTCAACTGGGGATATTGTTGGACGGTGGAAGGAATACTTCGAGGATCTCCACAGCCCCACCGACACGTCTTCCGCTGGGGAAGCAGAGGCCGAGGGCTCGGAGGTGGACTCGTCCATCACCCGGGCCAAAGTCACCGAGGTAGTTGGGAAGCTCCTCGGTGGCAAGTCACCGGGGGTGGATGAGATACGCCCTGAGTACCTCAAGTCTCTGGATGTTGTGGGGTTGTCTTGGTTAACACACCTCTACAACATTGCGTGGCGGTCGAGGACAGTACCTCTGGACTGGCAGACCGGGGTGGTGGTCCCTCTTTTCAAGAAGGGGGACCGGAGGGTGTGTTCCAACTACAGAGGGATCACACTCCTCAGCCTCCCCGGGAAAGTCTATGCCAGGGTACTGGAGAGGAGAATGCGGCCGATAGTTGAACCTCGGATTCAGGAGGAACAATGCCGTTTTCGTCCCGGTCGTGGAACACTGGACCAGCTCTATACCCTCTCCAGGGTGCTGGAGGGTTTATGGGAGTTTGCCCAACCAGTCCACATGTGTTTTGTGGATCTGGAGAAGGCATTCGACTGTTTCCCTTGTGGCGCCCTGTGGGGGGTGCTCTGGTAGTATGGGGTCCGGGGCCCATTGCTAAGGGCTGTCCGGTCCCTGTACGACCAGAGCAGGAGCTTGGTTCGCATTGCCGGCAGTAAGTCAGACATGTTCCCATTGCCTGTTGGACTCCGGCAGGGCTGCCCTTTGTCACCGGTTCTGTTCATTATCTTTATGGACAGGATTTCTAGGCGCAGCCAGGGGCCGGAGGGAGTCTGGTTTGGGGACCACAGGATCTCGTCTCTGTTTTTTGCAGATGATGTTGTCCTGTTGGCTCCATCAAGCCAAGACCTTCAGGGTGCACTGGGACGGTTTGCAGCCGAGTGTGAAGCAGCAGCAGCAGATGAGGATCAGCACCTCCAAGTCCGAGACCATGGTTCTCAGGCGGAAAAGGGTGGCTTGTCCCCTTCAGGTTGATGGAGAGATCCTGCCTCAAGTGGAGGAGTTCAAGTATCTTGGGGTCTTGTTCACGAGTGAGTGAAGGAGGGAACGTGAGATTGACACTGTGCTGCGGTGCGGAGCCCCGAGCAGCTCAGAAGAGCATGCAAAGTAAGTAAGAGTTGGCATGTTGAAAGCCATTGATGAAGATATGTGCGGGACAAAAAAAAACGGTTTATTTAAAAGAGGAAAGAAAAAACGGTTAAGTTTGAGATCACTTTGTTGTTCAAATAAACATTACTTCAGTTTTTTTTTCCTTGTTGGGCACAAAAAGGCTTTGTTTTTGCAGATCTTATTGCATTTAATGCTTAATCGTGTAAAAACAAAAAACACTTAAATATTCAAATGAGAAAGCAGAGGCTAAGTTGGCTCCGTCGTTTCGGAAAAGCTGAAGGATGTGTCTGGGGAGAAGGAAGTCTGGGCATGTCTGCTTAGAATGCTACATATAAAATGTATTAATTATAAAATACTATTTATTATGTTAAGAACCAATTTGGTCAGCCAGGTGATGGGCCTAATGAGAGCTGTAGTAGAAAATATGAATTGTAATGGATTGAGCTATTCAAAACATAAAAATACAATGGAAAAAGTAACAAAAGAATAACTAGAGTTTTATTGGCACTTTTTTTACACGCATTTATATTTTTCTATCAGCCCACCCTAATGCAACTGGCTAGAACTTGATATTTTGCTAATCACAAAAATTTATGTACAGGTCCATTGTGTGATTTTTTTGTACTGACCAATCACCCAATGGGCTTGGGAGGGGCCTTAAAGGGACAGAAACTAAGACACATGCTATTGTTTGTGAACAAACCCAATAGAATAGTCAGATGATAAATTCAAGTCTTCATTATGTTCAAAAATAATTATTACTTTGCTTCTCCTCCAGTGGTGCTCAGTTTGTCCCCTCTGGGCCTGATGCTACAAAGCTTTAAATATTTTCCATGATAGAAAAAGTCTGAGTGTTATTTTGAATAACCAACACTTTATTGAAAACAAATAAATTAGAACATTGTGTTTACCATTGTTCAACTTATACAAAATTATACAGACTGCACCTTTGATCCAGTGACGTGAAATGTTCCCTTACAATAACACTGCACAGTTTACACAATGGAGGCAAATCTGACCATATCGACTATGACACTATTTTGCAATATTTTACAATAAACCCAAAATACAACATTAAATAGAGCTGACCAGTGATTCCATCGACTGTTGTGAATCTGACATCAAGGTTAATGGCAGCCGGCCTGGTGTTGGCAGCGCTGGTAACTCTGAGGCCCAGGATTTCCCCAGCTCGCCGGATGTTCCTCGGATATCACTGGCCAGGACATTGAGTACTGTGAATAAATGGAATACCACAAAGTCGAGCATCTGGCTGTTGAGCTCCGGTTCTTTAAATAGAGCAGCTCTCTCTTCCAGTTCTCTTTGGCTTCAGTTGATACAAGAAAAGAATTCTCAGTGTTTTCTCTCAGCAAGTCTCTCTTGTTGACAACAGAATGATTGAGTAGGAAGATTCAGTTTAATTCATAAACTTTTGATTCTGAAATACTAAACTTAAAAAGTTTAGGGTCTTGTGTATGAGCAGCCCCTTACTATGGTATAAAAATCATTTAATATTTGATCCCAAGAAAAATACATAAATATTATAATATACATTTGAATGTACTGATCACATTTTGATTCTGTAGCCTTTTTTTTACTTTTCTGGTCAGGAGTGACACATGAAACATTAGCCAAAGAACATGAATGTCTATAATGTGTTAAATTATTATGACTTTTGCAATAAGTAGCAAACCGATTATAGCTTGTGAACAAACTACACTGATTGAGTGTGTACAACTTTTCCATTTCAGTAGCTATGTTCATAGTTTATTAGGCTAACTTAGAGAGAAGGAACACACTTCTTTTATATAAGCATATGTAAAGGGAGGTCCATGTTGCTCAGAATAGCATCCATCCTGCTATACAGTATTGTTCAAAAAAATAACAGTGTGGCATTCAGTCACTGAGGTCATCAATTTTGTGAAAAAACAGGTGTGACTCAGGTGGCCCCTATTTAAGGATGAAGCCACCAGCATTTGTTGAACATGCATTTGAAAGCCTGAGGAAAATGGGTCGTTTAAGACATTGTTCAGAAGAACAGAGTACTTTGATTAAAAAGTTGATTAAAGTAGGGAAAAACCTATAAAGAGGTGCAAAAAATTATAGTCTGTTCAGCTAAAATGATCTACAATGCCTTAAAATGGAGAGCAAAACCAGAGAGACGTGGAAGAAAACAGAAGACAACCATCAAAATGGATCGAAGAATAACCAGGATGTCAAAGGCTCAGCCAATGATCAGCTCCAGGATGATCAAAGACAGTCTGGAGTTACCTGTGAGTTCTGTGACAGTTAGACGTCTGTGTGAAGCTAATCTATTTTCAAGAATCCCCCGCAAAGTCCCTCTGTTAAAAAAAGGCATGTTCAGAAGGTTACAATTTGCCAAAGAACACATCGACTCGCCGAAATAGAAATGGAGGAACAGTTTTTGGACTGATGAAAGTAAAATTGTTCTTTTTGGGTCCAAGGGCCACAGACAGTTTGCATTTGTCAAAATACTTGAAGAAGGCATGTTGCCTTATGCTGAAGAGGACAAGGATTATTCTTTCTCACATTGTACTGCTATTATTTTGAACAATACTGTACATGTGTTGCAGAGAACAGCGCCCTTAATTGAAGAGTCAAGTCCATGTAACTACTCGTATCTTTAAGTGAGCTCTGTTTTACATTACTTTAAAACACACAAACCCTAATAGGGATTTAATGCAAATTAGCCATGGATCCCCAAGCCAGGGCACGGGGGCTCTCAATAGGACACAGTACTGACTGAAGTGAAAATATTGGTCTGAGAAAGATCACAGGAAAAAGCATAAATGGGAAGGCTTTTTGGTGACCTTTAAATGCACTTGAACTGGTATTTATTTCATTTAATGAATAATTAATAGAGTAACTGTCATTTTGCTGTAATGATTGCATTTTACCATTAACTAAAGCAGTCATGATGCCTACAGACACACAGCTAACAATCATCCACCTGTGATCCCTGTGAACAGAGCACACATACTGTATAGCCTTTTTGCTAAGTTCTGTCTTCTGATTGGATAAAAACAGAATGTTTGTTAAGTAGAGGGACATATTACTAACGCAACACTCTACATCATTTATGTCTGTATTCATATGAAGCTATTTATTATTATAATTTATTGAGTCCCTGATACTTATTCTTTAATTGACTTCAGTTGGCAATGTTATACGTAATCCTAAGCAATGTCTCTACTTTTATCCAGAACACCAATGAAAGGAGACAGTTGCTTGTTGTCTTACTCACTCACTCACTCAACCCAATTCAATTAGCCTTATTTTCTTTCGTACTCTCTGCTAATACTGCTATAGACTAAAACAGACTGTAATTGTGTTAAAGTCTAACAAATTATACAGCCCTAAGTCCAGCTTGTGACAGCGTTTTCCCTCCTGTTGCCTGTATTAATGAAGCAGATGCAAGGGCTGCTGAAGTCTCCACTTAGAGGCCGGCCGCGTTGTGCAAGGTGGCAAACATTCATCCCATCATCCGCTCCATATGACAGCGCTCACTGAGCTTTTGCCTGTTCAAGCATGAGACCAGCAGGAATCTGGGTTAAAGGATAAAACCGGCGAGGCCTGCTCCTGCTGCTCCAGAGGCCACTGATAAAGTCGTTTTGTATGGGCTCAGCAGAAAAGACAAATGACTTCAACAGATGCCGGGGGAGCTGGACTGATCACGTATCTCTCTGCACACTTCCCAAATGTTGGCTGATCCTGTGCAGAAATGTCTGTTGTTGATGTTCGGCTTCAGCATTGGGTGATTCATCCAGTGATTAAGCAACTTCTTAAAAGATGGGGCACGAGAACTTTGTGTCACAATACAGTAAGGTCTGGGAAAATTTGCACAGTGACAAATTTTTATAAGAATAAGAGATATGAAAATTGTGTCACTGTCCAAATATTTCTGGACCTAATTGTACGTTTAGAGAATAGTTCTTGTTTTGTACTCGACACATGTTGTTAAGGACTTATCTGAATTGTGTCGATCATCTCCACCTTGCACAATTAAGGTAAGATGTTTCTATTAGGTCCATTACATTTTTGACATTTGATTATTATTTGGGTCAAAACCTCTGCAAAATGATATCTTTATATACACACCAATATTACACTCTAAAAATCATTCAGTTGGTTAAACTGTGTTTCCATCTAGTCTCTCTTTTAACACACACCTGATTGCTCCTGCCAAGACATCTGCTTTTAAAGGGATCTGCTCATCTACTGATGCTCAAGTCATCAAGGCTGGATGATTATCAGCACCTAGGTACCACTCAGCATGGAAGCAAAATGGAGTACTTTGTTGTGCTTACATTTTTGTTTAATAATGGCATAATTAATTAACTTATGGGCTATATGATCCGTGATGAGTTCTTTAAAAAAAGATCTTTGCATTTCAGTGTATGCTATTTGGCCAAAAACCCAGGCAGTAATGGAGTTTGTAAGTCACTCATTTACCTTCATTAAGTACATTCGAAAAAAATCAAACCTAACCTACCGAGCTAGCAAACATTTATACGGCTACTGTAGCGTCAACTCCAGCTCTGTACCGCTGCTGCTAGTTTTCACCTGCTTTACTACTCTCTGAACCCACAGCACACACAGAGTATTTAAGGTGTGTTTAATGTTGCACAACTTGCATTTATGTATGCCACCTTTATGCAGACAGACATGCTATAAATGCGTATTAGGTAAAGTGAGACGCACATTCGGCTTTAAGGTTTGTCAAAAATACATATAGGTTATAGCTTCTTAGCATTATTGATCCATTAGCTAATGCAAAATTATTATGCCACCTTTATTGTATCATATTTAGTGCTCATATTAATGAAACAGCAGGGCAAAACTTAAAAACAGATCTTAAGGAATAAGCATGGTTGACACACTCTAATTCAATTCAGGAATGTAAGACGAATCACTGTTTTTTTCCTCTGATGCATTTTATTATGTTACAGGCTGAAGCCATAGATAATTGAATTTCTCTTCGTTCCTCTTTCTAATAACATTCCAGATTGGCTAAAGTCTGACTAGATTTGTACAAATGGAAGATTTGTTTTCTCACAAACTATGATGTGTTGAAATATTATAGACCTAGCAAGTAAATATGCAGTGTACTTTTTTGTGAGGCCAAATAGATTTCAGTGTTACTATGGTTCATGGTAAGGGCCTTCTGCATTTTTCCAACCCAATCTTTCCACAGATAAGCGTGTGTCCGTCGGAAGTACTTGTGAAATCAGTGACGAAATGATGGACTTTGCCTCCATAGCTCACCAAAGGGCTCCACTGTACGTCCTCCGGCGTTAATGTGTTATCTGTTTTGATTTGACACTGTGCTTCTCTTGCAGATTGTGGTCTGTTGCATCACAGGCCCTTCCCCTGTTACTGGTAACCACTGAGGACAAACACTCCGGAAGTGGTGTTTATCTGGGAGATACTGTCTGTGGAGTATGGGCTCAGGCTGCGTTCACACTAGAGTGAAAAGTGACCCAGAGAAGATTTTGTTTAACAAGACTTACACTAAATCCGATTCAGTAAGAATTGGTCTAGGTAAGTTATTGCTAATGAAGGAATAGTCAGGGAGTAGCAAAAAACACATTCTAAAATTTGTTTAAAAAAAAAAAAATAATCTGTATTTTTAGGAAGTTTTCCCTTGAAGCAACTCTGCACCATAATGGTTTGGGATAGTGTGTATTTATAACAACTGGCATTTAAAACACACCACACTGAGTTATATGGGCCATTTACACAACACCAACACTGAAACACATATTCAGAAATTTGATATAAGCTCAGCTGTTGAGCCAACGTTTGCTGGCTCTGCATCATGGTCCTGTTGTGTGTCAAGTGAAGTAGGGCTGGTCCTAATAACTATTGGACATCATCTTGAGAAGCTCAAACATTCTATTCAGGACTGTTTCATTTTTAAGAAGCGCTGTGTTGAATTGGCGCTCATTATGACTCTCCACTCATTACACATGGCTCTCACACATTTCACCATCATTTTAGTCTGAAGAGCAGCATTCACTGTAAATCACATCCACAGGTGATCTGTGTGGAGGCTCATGCTCCCGCTCACTAACTCCCACTTCCATGAGGCAGACTTACGTGCGCACATTTCTGCTTCAGGTGGGATTTATAAAGCAGAAATTGTGTGCGGAGCATAAGCACAGATTCATACATCTGAACATTTCTGGGCGTACACATTTTTCCAGTTTTGGGCATACGCCATCTTTGAGTATTAAAGCTGCACAATCCTTTGTACATGAGGCCCCTGGAGTACAGCTGTCAGAGCACCTACAACTTCTAAAATATTAAAATAATCGAATAAATCTAATATTTTTTTTTTACTTTTGTGACGTCAGAACCGATTGGGCAGAATGCGACATCACATTTTTTTTCAGAAATGTTTATTTATAAATATTGAGTTTGTTTATTATTCTTACTTTAACAGGTGAAAATCTTTGTTTTCCATTTAGTTGCATAATAATTCTGCACACTAATCATTGCCTAATAATCGTGTACACGTAGATATTCGTAGCCAAAACTTCACTTTTGCTACTTAAATGTTCAGGTTTGAGGGTTTGTTAACATTTTGGAATGACCAAGAGCACTGTAGTTGTACAATAATAAAATTAATCCTCAAAAATACAACTTGCCTAATAATTGTGCACACAGTGTACATATTCTATTAGATGCCTTCCGCAGCCGGTCTCATCCTTTAAGCTCGGGCCCTCTACCAGAGGCCTGGGAGCTTGAGGGTTCTGTACTGTTTCTTTGCTGTTCCTAGGACTGCTCTCTTCTGGACTGAGATGTCTGGTGGTGTTCCTGGGATCTGCTGATACCACTCTCCCAGTTACCACTGTTGCTTTCACTTTCTAGGCCTTCTCAAGTTCTTCTTTAGGGCCTTGGTATTTCTCTAGTTTCTCCAGTTCCTTTTTTCTGATGTTGCAATCACTTGGTATTGCTATGTCAACCACAACAGCTTTCTTCTGCTGTTTGTTCACCACTACAATGTTCGGTTGGTTCACCATTACCACTATCTGTATCTGGAAGTCCCACAGGATCTTGGCTTGGTCATTCTCTACCACTTTCAGAGGTGTTTCCCACTTTGACCTCGGGACTTCCAGACCATATTCTGCACAGATGCTTCTGTACACTATGCCAGCCACTTGTTTATGGCGCTCCATGTATGCTTTCCCTGCCAGCATCTTACACCCTGCAGTTACAGTATGTGCTGAATTGTCTCAGTACATACACTGGTAATTAGAAGCTTAATGTAAGTCGCTTTGGATAAAAGCGTCAGCTAAATGAATAAATGTAAATGTCTCAGGGACCTCTTTGCACAGCCTACACCTTGGGTCTTGGCTGGTGTGGTAGATCTGGGCCTCTATTGCTCTGATGCTCAGGGCCTGCTCCTGTGCAGCCATGATTAGTACCTCTGTGCTATCCTTCAGTCCTTTCTAGCAATTGGTAGGATTTCTTGATATTAGCCACTTCCGTTATCTGGTGGTGGTACATGCCATGTAGGGGCCTTTCCTCTCACGATGGTCCCTCCAGCACCTCTTCCTCTTTCCCCCTCTGCCTGAGAGGTACTTCGTCCATCGGGGCCATTTTCCTCCTGTACTGTATTCAAGGATCTTGGAGGTTTCCTCCTGTACAGTGGTTTGTACACTCACAAGCCTCCTTCCTTGTGCTTAGCGTACAGTCTCAAGGTGCTGGATTTGGGGTAGAACCCTCCATGCATGGTGAGGAGTTTCCTTGTCTTTACATCTGTGGTCTGTATCTCTTCCTTTGGCCAGCTTATTCTAATGGCTGGCATGGCATAGCTGTTAATTACTCAGACCTTGTTTTTGCCATTGAGCTAACTCTTTAGGACTTTACTTACTTGTTGTAGGTATTTGGCTGTTGTCGCCTTTCTTGTGGACCCTTCAAGGTTGCCATTTGCTTGTGGGATTTCAAGGTACTGTAGCTGTCCTCAATGTCTGCTGTTGTGCTTTCTGGAAGTGAGACCCCTTTAGTAGGGTCTTCCCTGTCTTGGTCACCATCTGACCACACTTATATAAAAAAAAAATGTTAAAAGTTAAACTCACCTTATTCATCCAAGCTCAGGTCCTCTACCAGAGGCCTGGGAGCTTGAGGGTTCTGCGCAGTATCTAGTCATCTAGTCATCTAGTGAGGACTACTGTTATTATATACACAAGAAATGAGTGGGCCCTGTAACTTGAAAATAGTGTCAATAAATGTAAATGACCCTAAATGTAAATGGCACGATTAAAAGAAGTGTTAAAAAAATTGAAAAGGGACAAGGCACCAACAATATTTATGCACACGAAAAATTTAAAAAGGTTTGGGTATACAACATACTTTTTTATTACAAGAATAGCAGGAGAAGAGGTTGAAAAACACTATTATCCATTACTGTTCATTTTGACGGTGAGAAAGACAGTGATAATGATGGTAGATATGTGATGATTATGGGGAGGATTGACAGCACCCTTGTCACATTAGTCAATGTGTAAACACTCCCCAAATTCTTAAAATTCTAATTTCACAAGACTACCGTATTTTTCGGACCATAAGACGCACTTTTTCTTCACCAAATAGTGGGAGGAAAAGTGCCTGCGTCTTATGGTCCGAATAGAAGACCATAAGACGAATTGCAGAGCGGAGGACCCGCTGCCGCTCTGCAACTCGTCTTATGGTCCGAGTTGCAGAGCGGCAGCGGGTCCCCCGGGACCTTCCGTGTCCCAGGAAACTGCATCATACCCCGTGTCGCCTTGCCTTACTGTAGTGGCAGAGCGGCAGCGGGTCCTCCCTCACCTTCCTTACGGAAGCCGATGTGTGCAGGAAGGCGCGATGCTGCTGTATTGTGTCACTGCCGTATGCTATTGGAGGATAGCATGTAGTAGACGGTGTTACAGTACACAGCAGTGCGCATGCCCTTCACTCCGGTCATATAATTCAAATATTATTCTGTCATACTTTATTAAATATTTTATTACACTATTTGGTTCAGAATATTTTTTTTCCTATTTTTCTCCTCTAAAAACCAGGTGCGTCTTATGGTCGGGTGCGTCTTATGGTCCGAAAAATACGGTACTCTGAGTGAACGAATTCTAAATTGCGGGGGTGATTGAAAGATGAGCGTGTACCTACAGCTACAACCAGTGGTAGTGTGTACCTACAGCTACAGCCAGTGTGAGCGCGTACCTACAGCTACAACAGGTGTGAGCGCGTGCCTACAGCTACAGCCGGTGTGAGCGCGTACCTACAGCTGCAGCCGGTGTGAGCGCGTACCTACAGCTACAGCCGGTGTGAGCGCGTACCTACAGCTACAGCCGATGTGAGCGCGTACCTACAGCTATCCCCGGTGTGAGCGCGTCCCTACAGCTACAGCCGGTGTCAGCGCTTACCTACAACCGGTGTGAGCGCGTACCTACAGCTACAGCCGGTGTGAGCGCGTACCTACACCTACAACCGGTGTGAGCGCGTACCTACAGCTACAGCCGGTGTGAGCGCGTACCTACAGCTACAGCCGGTGTGAGCGCGTACCTACAGCTATCCCCGGTGTGAGCGCGTACCTACAGCCAGTGTGAGTGCGTACCTACAGCCAGTGTCAGCGCGTACCTACAGCCAGTGTCAGCGCGTACCTACAGCCAGTGTCAGCGCGTACCTACAGCTACAGTGTCAGCGCGTACCTACAGCTACAGCCAGTGTCAGCGCGTACCTACAGCTACAGCCAGTGTGAACGTGTACCTACAGCTACAACCAGTGTCAGCGCGTACCTACAACTAAATCCAGTGTGTGTTTGTACCTACAGCTACAGCCAGTGTGAGCGCATACCTACAGCTACAGCCGGTGTGAGCGCGTACCTACAGCTACAGCCGGTGTGAGCGCGTACCTACAGCTATCCCAGGTGTGAGCGCGTACCTACAGCTATCCCCAGTGTGAGCGCGCACCTACAGCCAGTGTGAGTGCGTACCTACAGCCAGTGTGAGCGCGTACCTACAGCCAGTGTCAGCGCGTACCTACAGCCAGTGTCAGCGCGTACCTACAGCCAGTGTCAGCGCGTACCTACAGCTACAGCCAGTGTCAGCGCGTACCTACAGCTACAGCCAGTGTGAGCGTGTACCAACAGCTACAACCAGTGTCAGCGCGTACCTACAGCTACACCAGTGTGAGCGTGTACCTACAGCTACAACAGGTGTGAGCGCGTGCCTACAGCTACAGCCGGTGTGAGCGCGTACCTACAGCTACAGCCGGTGTCAGCGCGTACCTACAACCGGTGTGAGCGCGTACCTACAGCTACAGCCGGTGTGAGCACGTACCTACAGCTACAGCCGGTGTGAGCGCGTACCTACAGCTATCCCCGGTGTGAGCGCGTACCTACAGCCAGTGTGAGTGCGTACCTACAGCCAGTGTGAGCGCGTACCTACAGCTATCCCCAGTGTGAGCGCGTACCTACAGCCAGTGTGAGTGCGTACCTACAGCCAGTGTCAGCGCGTACCTACAGCCAGTGTCAGTGCGTACCTACAGCTACAGCCAGTGTCAGCGCGTACCTACAGCCAGTGTCAGCGCGTACCTACAGCTACAGCCAGTGTGAGCGTGTACCTACAGCTACAACCAGTGTGAGCGCGTACCTACAGCTACAGCCAGTGTCAGCACGTACCTACAGCTACAGCCAGTGTGAGTGTGTACCTACAGCCAGTGTGAGCACGTACCTTCAGCTACAACCAGTGTCAGCGTGTACCTACAGCTATCTCCGGTGTCAGCGTGTACCTACAGCTACAGCCAGTGTGAGCGCGTACCTACAGCTATCCCTGTTGTCAGCACGTACCTACAGCTATCCCCGGGGTGTCAGCGTGCACCTACAGCTACAGCCGGTGTGAGCGCGTACCTATAGCTACAGCCGGTGTGAGCGCGTACCTACAGCTACAGACGGTGTGAGCGCGTACCTACAGCTACAACAGGTGTGAGCGCGTACCTACAGCTACAACAGGTGTGTGCGCGTACCTACAGCTACAGCCGGTGTGAGCGCGTACCTACAGCTACAGCCGGTGTGAGCGCGTACCTACAGCCGGTGTCAGCGCGTACCTACAGCCGGTGTGAGCGCGTACCTACAGCCGGTGTCAGCGCGTACCTACAGCTACAGCCGGTGTCAGCGCATACCTACAGCTACAACCAGTGTGAGCGCAAACCTATGATCAATTAGTCTCCATACATTTGGTGAAATAAGTATGTTTTGAGTTTTGGAAAACCTCAACAGAGTCAGCTTGCCGCACTTCCACCATTCCATAAAAATGGGGCTCCATAAGAAAAGGCTCTGTAGCTAGCAGACTTCTTCTTTATTCAAGAAAGTTGAAGGTTGCCAGCGTCCTGAGAGCGAAGGGTACGAGCTAGAGCATAACGGGTGATGAGGTCAGATAGGTAAGAGGGCACGCGTCCACAAAGGATTTTATATGTTAACAGGAGAAGTTTTAAATCAGCTCTAACATGAATAGGAAGCCAGTGTAATGAAGCCAGGACTGGAGTAATGTGATTGAACTTCCTAGTCTTTTTTAAAAGTCTGGCGGCTGTATTTTGGACCATTTGTAGTCTGTGAGTACTTTTCCTCGGCAGTCCAGAGAATAACGCATTGCAATAGTCCAGCCTGGATGTGATAAATGCATGAATGAGAATTTCAGCATCAGCTAAAGAGAGGCAGGAGCGAATTTTGGAGATTTTCAAGTGACCTCACTAATGTGCTGCTGCAGAGATAGTGTGGGGTCAAAAATAACACCGAGGTTCCTCACAGTGGTCCCGTGCTCCAACACACAGTTGTTGATCGAGACAGTAAGACTGTTGAACTTGTGCCGATGACTGGCAGGACCAATTAAGAAGAGCTCCGTTTTATCCGAGTTTAAAGATTTGAGACATCCAAGTTTTAATTGAAACGAGGCAGGCCTCTAGATGCATGATGTCAGTAGTATTATTTGCTTTTATTGGCAGATACAGCTGTGTATCATCGGCATAACAGTGGAAGTTTACTCCATAACTTCTGATGATTTGTCCCAATGGTGTAACATATAGTGAAAAAAGTATGGGACCAAGCACAGACACTTGTGGCACACTTCACTGGTTGAAGTTTGTGGCAAATTTCACTGGTGCCATGGAGGAGAAGGATTTATTAAGAGACAAAATGAGACCTATCACACAGATAGGATTCTAGCCAAGCAAGAGCAGAGCCAGAGATGCCAAAAACATCTTTTAGTCTGTTGATTAGCACTGCATGATCAATCGTATCAAATGCAGCGCTGAGATCTAGCAATAACAGTAGAGCCGAGGAGTTCTCGTCAATCTGAAGGAGGAGATCGTTAGTCACTTTAACTAAAGCTGTTTCAGTGGAATAAGAGGCCCTAAATGCAGACTAAAACTGCTCGAGGAGGTCATTATCCAAGAGTTGTTTTTACACAACTTTTTAAGGACTTAGAAAAAGTCAATTGGAGACAGGACAGAAATTATTTAGACATCCAGGATCCAGAGTAGGGTTTTTGAGCAGGGGTTTGACCACAGCCTGTTTGAAGAGGGAAGGGATGGTCCCAGTAGACAGGGACAAGTTTATAATGTTTAACATAATTTGCCCCACATAGGGCAACAGTACAAGCTTGTGGGGGCAGTGATATGACCTGGGGCGGCTGCAGTTGGTCGGGTCTAGGTTCAGCACTTATGCCCAGTTATGTGCCCAAAGAATGTGGTCAGCTGAATACATGAATATACTGAATGGATTTTTATTTGGATAAGCAGTGTATACACCTAATACAAATACTATCACAAGTTTTTAAAGAACAAACACAGTATTAGATTTTACAACATTGCCAAAAGAACAAATACTGCAGCATTATTATTATAAAACATTTTTGGGTGGTTTTGTTGAGTGAGAACCCCGCAATATTGTCAATGTTTTTTTTAATTTTGTTATTGAAAAAAGAAACAAGCAATCTTGTTTTTTTTTATTATTATTATTTATTATTATTATTTATGTGACACCTACTGACAACAATAAAATATTTACAATACTTACACATTTACATAGTATATAGGAAGCAGGCAGGGATGGGGAAGAGGGGAGAGATAGCGGAGATAAGCATAACTGTCTGGTAGACCAAATACATTCTGTCTCGGTAATGTTAATTACATGTGTGTGGTTTTGTGTGTGTTTGTTTGTGTGTGTGAACACGTGGGTGTAAAGTGTGTTGTCAAATTCATGAGTAAGAGGAAGAAAACAAAAAACATTTACACATTGACTTTACTTTTGAACAGATTTGCTTAGGTCCAGCTTCTGGTATGTCTGATATTACCCATTAATTAATTGATTTTTTTCTTTTCTATTTCCCCCTCCGCAGTGATTTTTGGAGGTTTTGGTTGAAGACAGGGTTACAGCAGTAATAATATGCATTGGATAATCATTATTATTGGGATGATAATAATTAGGTAGAGTAGAGTAATTAGAACCTAACATTTATTTCTGTGCAGTAAACTTTTTGTTGGCGAAATTGCAAGCTGGCCAGGCCTTGATGCAGCAAAGTAGGCCCAAATCATGATGTTTCCTCCACCAGACTTTACAGTTGGGATGATGTTTTTAGGCTGATATGTTGTGCCCTTTCTACGCCAGATGTAGCGCTGTGTGTGTTTTCTTACAAACAGTAAAATCTTAGTTTCATCAGTCCACAAAACATTTTGCCAGTACCGCTGTGGAGTGTCAATGTGCTCTTTTGCAAACCTCAGACGTGCAGCAATATTCTTTTTAGTAAGCAGTGGCTTCCTTTGTGGTGTCCTGCTGTGGAAACCCTGCTTGTTCAGTGTTTTATTTGTTGTAGACTCATGAACAGAGATGTTAGCAAGTTTCAATGATGCCTTCAAATCTATGGCTGTCATTCAGGGTTGTTTCTTTACCTCATTGACGAGTCTTTGTTGTGCTCTTGGTGTCATTTTGACCGGATGCCCACTTCTTGGTAAAGTCGCAACAGACTTTGTAACTCTTTCCAGCTTCTATGTAAAGCAACAATTCTTGATTGTAGCTCTTCTGAAAGCTCTATTTGGCGAAGCATGGCTCACATAAGTGTGTTCTTCTTGTGCAGAGCAAACTCCAAAAGTTTGAGTTTTTTTAATCAACATCACTTTTAGTCAAAGTAGCTTTAGTTTACACCTCCATTTTATTGAAAACTAGTAACTATTAGGAGTTGACCTATTTTCTGTTTTAATTCTGTACAGCACTTTGTAAACCTTTTGTTGGTGAAATGTGAACTATATAAATTAAATGGAGCAAAATTACAAGTTATGTCATATTCTAGTGATTTAAAAAATAAAGTCTGTATTTCAGTTGCATTTAGCTTGGCCTCATTTAAGTATTTATCAGAGAAAGTTGATATTTAAGCCAGCGCCAAAGAGACAGAAAAATCGAATGAATTGGACCATTGTGACCAGTGTGAACACAGCCTACTTTTCTTTGCTGCCCATTCACCTCAGCCAAATTCTTCATGTCTAATCAATGCTCTCTCCACTTGCACCACACATCGATTCTAATTAATGCCACTAGAATAACTGGTTATGTAACACTCTCTGCCGCATTATGCTCCGGCTCAGTGCACGCTCATTCGTCTTATTATCAAGCTCCAATATCTCTCCACTGTCTATCAATACAACTCTTTCTCCACATCTTTTTTGTTCCATGGAGAGGTTACTTAATGTCAATGCTTCGTCTCTTTAAAGGCCGTTATGTAATTTGTCTATTAGCGCAGGAAGTGGTAGACTGTGAAGTACTGACCTCAAAATATGCTATATCCTTTTTCTGATGCTCAGCCCTAATTAACATTCAGCCCTTTAGAAGATTTAGAAAAGAACCGTTTTTGACACATAGTGCGCAGTTATTAAAGCGTCCATCTGGCAGTGACTGCGGACAGGCCCTTCGCCGACCAGATGCATGTCCAGGTGGCCCGGTAAACAAAGCATATCAGCCGGCATGTTTGGTCAGTCGGAGGCACAGGAGAGGAGCGCAGAGATGACTGGCTCTCTGCGGGCCGAGTGTTAGCCAATAACAGAGCCCTGGACTCACCCGGCGCTTGTTGGAAAAGCCTGGACCCCCCGATGGTGCCCCAGAATGCTTGTACAGTACTGTGTGTGGCTGTGATGCTTCATTGTGTAAGCTTTTCCTCTCAGGCAGAAACATGTTTGCTTTTGCTGCTACGAACACTCTGTACAGATTCCTGGGCCAGCGTGCACAAAACAGGCCGAACTTTCTGATTTGTGTCATTGTGAGTGAGTACTGCCCTCTCTAGTGTTGTGGTTAGACTTTGGTGAATACAACTTTGAAGAATTCAAAATGATTGGGCCATATTAAGTCAGGTTCACACTTTACATAAACATATAAAGAAAAATAGCAAATAAATATTAATTATAAATAAAAATTATTTGCCAAATACTGATCCTTGTGTGAGATTTTGATTCTAGAAATTCATGAGCTTTCTGAAATAAGACTAAAGATAAGTATGAGCTCAGACCTTTTCTCTTTTTCTAAAGTTTTAAAAGAGCTTATGAATGTCTTATTAACAATAAACAAACACAGTACAGCAATGATTTGACGTTGCAAAGAAGGCAGAACTTGTTAGAAAGTGCCTTTTAAGACACTTTTCAAGAGGAGCCATATAGTACAAGTCAGGTCAGTATGGGTAAGTTTCAATTACCAAAAGAGTCTGAAGCGTACCCAAACAAACATCACTCCAAAAGATTCAGCTAAACACTGCAGTCTGTTGATCGGACAATGGATAATTCTTACTTAATAAAACAAGAACCAAAAGGAATATCATGGACACCTTTTCTGATGACAAGCGCTAAAGCTAATAAAACTAAGGCCCAATCCCAATTCTCTAGCCTAATCTCTAATTCCCCTTAGCCCTATCCGCTATATATATAATCTCATATAGTTTATAATGTAGCCTATAATTTAATACACAACATAATATTACTATAAGGTCTAATAATACATCCGTCATCATTATACAGTTTATTACATTATAAACAGTTTATTGTGAGTATTTAGACTTGAATCTTGCTCTGAACAGTATCAGCTGTCACAGACACAAGACACTGAAGGATGTTGCAACAACCTTATTTCCAACATATCAATTTATATCGACGGAAAAACTTAAATTACAGTTAATAAAAGGTTTAAAAACCTTTGCAAATACAAGACTATGAGGTGTTGATGTGAGGCTAACGTTAGCAAACAGAGATTTTTACAAAACTTTTTTTAAATTTTTACATCTGTATTTTTGGCCAATTTCTTTACATTTTGCACCTCTCTTGCAGTAAACACACTGTATTATGGAAAATGATCGTACCCCTTTATTTCACAGAGAATATTATCCATCCTGTTATAAGTCCTGTCAGATTAGAGCAGCAAGAGGCAGAAGGCAGGGTCAGAGGTCAAGTTAACGAACAGCTGCCTATCTTTAAATATGTGAGTCAGTAAAAGCTAACACTTCCCAAAATTATACTTAGTCTAAAGCAGGGGTCTGCAACCTTTTGGAGCCAAGAGCCTTTTCACGGCAGAAATATAAACTGTGCATCACCAATAGACCTTTCAGACCTTTAATTTTTGTGCGTTAAACTTAGTTTACATTATCCTTTTTAATTTTCTTTATTATTTTGTACTAATCATTAATATATGCAGACTGATGTGTAATCACTGGCATAATAAATGAACACTGTTTTTAAAAGATCAGAGAAAATTAATACTGTGTGATCAATAAATACCTGTTACCATGAACATAAAGGCTACAAAATAAATGTTTTACAGTGCACTTGAATGCTACATTATGTGATATGTGATATGCATGACTCACTGAACCTGCTTTGTTACAAAATGAGGCCATAATTTGGATCTTATTCCTGGTCTGTTCTGGTAGTTTGGGAACATCAGCTGCTCTCTGCTTTGGGAAGAGGAGCTCTGGTGTGTTTTTAACCTCTAGGAACGTGCCAAGTTGGCTCCAGTCTTGTCTCTTTAAACCTGTATTATGATCGTCAAGATACGGCCCTAAGTCACTAGAATATTGGCAACTGCTGTAGCTTTCTTAATATATACCAGAAACAATCTTCTTTTAATGCAGGTTTACAGCAGCAGTACACATCTGTATCTCCAACCTCTCTGACCACTACACACTGAGATTTACTCTCTTCTTTATTCTTATTAATGGCAACACATTTCCCCAAAAAGTTTTTAAAAACAATTATTTTCTCATGTAGGAAGACAAACAGTCTTTTCGGTTCATTTTGTTTTTAATACCTGTTTTATATTCAGCAGAGGAATCGTCGAATGATTCCATTTGACTTTATGTGCATGAACTATTTAAATACCAAAAGCACCAAGTAAGCAAGAAAAAGTACCTGTGGTGGGGCACATTAGTGTTGGCGTTGTAGAACACATGCTAGGAAAGTTACTGAGGTGAGTCCGTGAATGAAAAATGAAAACCATTGAAATTAAGTTGGAAGCCAACGTATTTATTTTGACTGAAAATAAAAGAATAAAGAAAATTAACAACATATGGTCTTACATAAAGGTGTGTGGTCCATAAGCATAATAAGCATGGTTAAAATCTGTATATATTCAGAGCGCCCTGAAATGGCACCACGAGTGTAAAAACACTTTACTGTTTAAGTAAGAAAATTTCTAATACAATAAAATGTGAATTCAAGTCATTTATGTAAATGTGACTAGTCACACGCTCCTGTCCATGTCAACAGCTTTCATCTAAAAAGATCACTCAATTAGCACAAGTCATGCGGCACATAGAGCTATTTACACTCACAGAATAGACAACATGTCACAAATTCACCATGACTAATGCCTTTGTGAGTAATCCAACTTCTGTCAATCATTGCTCACACACAGCTCTGTCTCCGCTCTCATTGGTCCTTCTTCAAAGCACAGTCTCGTGACTCTCATTCTGAGGCAGAGAGACAACAGGGCCGGGCCCCAAATGTACGCTCCGATTTGTTCTTGTCACCGGGTCACGGCCACAAACCTGCTCACCCCACTTTCATGTCCCTGTTCAGGGACGGTACACACCAGTGTGAGGACATGCTCACTGTGTTTTGGTTTTGGGAGTGGAAAGGGTCAATTACAGGCAACAATCAAAGCAAGAGATCTGGGTTCATCGACATTGCAATTACTGTACTTATTTACATGTTGAGATAGATATTATTGATAAACATAAGTAATCATGCATATTTTATAAGGCAACTGTTAACAAGCTGCAACAAGCTTAACTAGTTGTAATTCACTTTTTTCTCCTTTGAGTTTCTGAGACAACAAATGAATATCTATTTTGTATTTCTAACCTGTAATCATGATAACTGCAATTTGGAGATAATATAAGTTTTGTTTTCAGCATTGCAAATAGTACTGCTCCAGAACACACTACACATTACCCAGGAGCTAAGGAGAGAGTGTGCGTGTACTTTGTTTTGAACTCAGTCTGATAGAGAGTAAGAGTAAAACTCCTTCTGAAAGACACATAAAAAGTACAAACACATTTTAAAGTGTGTATATAGTGCAATATAAGCTGTATAGAAATGTGTTATAAGTTATTATTTTTATGAAAAACTAAGTGCTCCTTTACTACTTCCATAGACTTTAAGAAGATAAATTAGGTGCTGCTAATCATCAGTCCTTGATTCATTTAATCACAGACGGGGCAACGTTTTCACACAAAACACTCTTTACAATAGAGGTCCTGCTCAGTTGTGCTCATTAGACGTCTAGCAGAAAAGTGCCCAGATGTGTGCATGTAAACGTGCTTTTAGTGGGAGGTGTGGTTGCGCAGAAACAGCACTAGAGGCCTATAGGAGCACAACCAGAGAGAGCCCCAGTTACTGAATAACTTGGAGCAGCAGCCCACACTCACCTTTTCCCTAATAGCCCTTCACCTTCCAGCCACGTGAAGCAGGCCTGGATACTGACTCCCCACAGTGTGCTCTCACACACTCTCTCCCGCTCTCACACCCAGACGGCAGCTTAGTCTGCTGCACAGATCTGGGTTGCATGTACTCACAGTCAAGCCATGGTTTGTCCCAGTCTCAGAAAAGTCTAAATAATGGCATTTTAAGGATGTTTTCTCAGCTGAAAGTCCACTCTGCACTAAGAACTTACAGATTGTTACACAGTGATTATTTGGTTCTGTAAATTTTGGTTTCACAATACAGTTTGTAAAAGAAGACCATCTGACTTTCCTTGGCTGTGCTTACTGTCGTCATGTAGACGGCTTTAACTGTGCTGTATGTGTCTGTGCAGAGGCTCATTTTACAGTTGAACTGGGGACATTTAATAATCAGACTGGAGTAGAGCCTATAGAAACATCTTATTATTAATGTAGAGTTAATACAAAATAATGACTTTCCAGACACTAATAACACACAGAGGAAAAGACTCATATTACCTGTAAAATACCTTGTATTAGCAAGGTAGCAAGAAACTGATTAACAGTAACAATGTAGCACATGTAGTGCATGGAGTACTTTGTTGATTTATGCAAATTAGCCATGTGTCTTTTACTAGAACTCTTTTACTTTGCTGGTGTAGAAACTTCAAAAGCACTGTTTAAGACATGATTTAAATCATTGTAACACTCATTAGAAAGCTTTTGTCTTCACAGGAGGCATCTGCCGTAACATACAACTATTATTATTATTATTATTATTATTATTATGATGATGATGATGATGATGATGATGATGATGATGATGATGATGATGATGGGGGCGCCAGTGGCTCAGTAGAGCAGTCGTCTTTCAACCGGAAGGTAGTGTGGTCGAGGTGGTGGTGGTAGGCGCAAAATGGCTGCCATGTCGCCGTCATTCTGCCCCAGCTGTGGCTACAAACGTGGCTTACTGCCACCAGTGTGTGACTGTTGAGTGAATGAATAATGGACGGCCTGTAAGCACTTTGAGTCCCTTGGCCCCTTGGGAGAAAAGAGCAATATAAATCTAATCCTTTATTATTATATAGTGATTACAACATTTTGTTGTGGTGTTCGAATGTCTAGTGACTAAAATGTAGTGCACTCAAAGTTTCTCACAATGCATTAGTAAAAGTTGTACTTGATTTGACACGTGACTAATGACAACAGAAAAACAGCCGTGTAGTGTCCGAAACCATTCATTAATTGAGTGCACAATATAGTCCTCTACATTTATAGTGCAACACTATATAGTGATTGAGGGGTTGGGACTAGGGAGTGCATTCAGATACAGCCAGGGTTTCTGAATGGTGCTGCTGTCAGAACAACTTAAAGAGAGCCTGTAAATGGATCTGTGCCCTCTACTGGCTATAGGTTCCTCTTTAAGATAAAACAATGAATTACAATAGAAAAAGTAATATGACTCACCCCTTTAAATGAAACATCATTCAAGTGGAAAAAAGACAAGGGACACTACTCAAAACGTTTATCACAACATTTTTATAAGATTTATAATTTAATAATTTATCGTTTTCAAAGAGAAGAGAAGAGAAATGCAATAAAAGACTCCAAATATGGTTTACAGCGTAGTTATGTACCTTTGGAGACCAACACCACAGCACAGCAGGATTACATTTAGAAACTCAAAATAAATACAGACATTTTTATGAACTACAAAAGCACAAAATGATGTACGGTTATGTTTGTACAGAGAAATGAGAAGGAATGTACCCATGTGTCAGCAGAAAGCCACTCCCTCCCATTGTAGCAGCCGAATGAGTAAGTTGTAAATGGAAAGTCTGAGTCACAACGCACAACAATAATATTTAGTATGAGTGGGCCTTCGTTTTGCTTTGTAGAAGGTACTGTAGATTGGAGATTAGTGGCTTGAAGCAGACAGGGAGTGTCTGCGACCAAACCTGTTGTCTGACATCATTAATCCGACCTACGCCAGACTGGTAGAAGGGAGGTCCCGCTCGAAGACGCACTGCAAATTCAGCGCAGTGTTCCAGGTCTGCCACACACAGACCTTCGTCACATGGGCGTGACTGGGTGCTTTCCTTCTAAGGCCTCGTCAAACAGAATGAAAAGAGGAGCGTGCATTCTCACACTACAGGGTGCTTTCTAACACGTCATTACATTCTTTGTATAGAAATGAAATATTGTTGTAGTAGTGGAGGGAGGTATGCTCTGTGGCAAGAGGCCACGAAAAATAGGGCAAAGGCTGTGTTATATGGTGCAGTACACATTTATTTACATCTTGGTAGGACATCAATAGATTTGTAAAAAAAACTGTCAAGTTTCAATTAGAATTTCCATGTGCATTAATGTTTATAATGGCAAATGACAAATCTAGACTTTGACAATAATCTTCTTCTTTAAAAGAGTTATTGACGCAACCGGGTTTTCTTTACCAGTGGAAAAATACTTCCTAAGGTGGCACTGATATGTTACACACAGCATTAAAAATGTAAACAAAAGACATGTACAGTACAAGTCAGGGATCACAACATTTTTCAACGGAATAATGTATCCCAATCAAGTCTCAACAGGTAACAAGGAAAAGGAACACTATAAAAAAGTGATTACAAATCCAGATTGACCATGGCATGTCTCACCACTCCTATCCTATGTTAGCATTTTAGATTAGCCAAGTAAACTACATTAGGTCATTAGACTTACTGGTTGATTGCTAGACACAACCAACTTGTATTGACAAGCTCACATTCTGCTTTGATCAACTGTTTTTCTCAGGAAATATTGGGTGTGATGATGAATGCTAACATCTAAGTTGTACAGTCCACAGTGACCCATGTTTCAGACTGGTGCCCTGTTGTCCATCTGGAACCTACAACCATGGCTTTTTTTTAAGCCACCTGTTTGACATAAGGCAGACAGGTTTGAGTAGGGTGACCAGACGTCCCGAAAAATTCGGGACATTCCCGAAATCTAAACTGTTGTCCCGAATCCCGAATCTGGCTCTAATTGTCCCGAAAATTATACTAAAGTAAAAGCTTGAGAAGTTATTGTCTAATAAACATTAAAAATAATAATTATTTAATCAATTTAATTGAATAAAAACTGTCTGCGGAGGTTGAGCCATCCTGCAACTATCCCCGCCCCCGGCTGCTCATTGGCTGCAGCATTCTAAGTTTAAAAAAAATAAAATAAAAAATAAAAAACTTATGCGGCTAGGCGCAAATTTAGATATTGATAAGCTAATTTTCATTCAAAATTAAAAAAAAGAAAAAATGAAAATTCATTTTTAAATCAAAATTCATTCATTTTTCATTCATGGGGTGCACGTGGCAGAGTGGTTAGCACTCCTGCCTCACAGCAAGAAGGTCGTGAGTTCAAAACCCAGGCAACTCAAACATTCTTGGCCGACTCCGGTCTTTCTGTGAGGAGTCTGCATGTCCTCCACATGTTACCGTGGGTTCTCTCCGGGTACTCCGACTTCCTCCCACCGTCCAAAGACATGCATGTACAGGTTAATTGGCAAATCTAAAGTGTCTCTAGTGAATGAATGTGAGAGTGAATGGTTGTCTGTCTCTTATTTCTACTTAACTTTACATTTCTCAAATAAACACCTCTACAATCCTCCAAGATTGTTTTAACAGTTTTAACATATACGTAGGTACGTTTGTTTGAACTCACCAGATTGAGCAATAGCTCAGTGGGTAGAGCGGTTGTCTTTTAACCGGAAGGTAGGTGGTTCGATTCCCACAGTTCATACTGTAGTTGTGTCCTTGGGCAAGACACTTAACCCACCTTGGCTGCTGTCATCAAGCCTCTCCTAAAGAAGAGCAGTCTTGATGCTACAGTGCTCAACAATTATCGGCTCATATCAAACCAATTGAAAAATCATTGGAAAAAGTTGTATATCAGCAACATAATGACTTTCTATTACTTAACAACTGCTTTGATCCTTTTCATTCAGGATTCAGGCCCCAACACAGCACTGAGACTGCACTTATCAAAGTCACAAATGACATCCGTCTGAACACTGACGCAGGCAAAGTCTGTAACACTGGTAATTACATTAGAACAATGTAAGTCGCTTTGGACAAAAGCGTCAGCTAAATGAATAAATGTAAATGTTAGCCCTGGGACAAACTGGCCACTGTCCAGGGTGTACCCCGCCTCAGGCCCAAAGTTGCTGGGATAGGCTCCAGTCACCCACGACTAAGCGGGGACTAAGCGGTAGAAAATGAATGAATGAATGAATAATTTTCATTCATTCCGTTGAAATGGCTGGTGTACCGGAACCCCAACATACTGCTAAAAAGCAAAAACGCCTCTGCAGGTACCGGGAGGAGTGGGTGGGGAAGTATCCATGGATTGCTACAGCCTTAAGCGATGAAAGTAAAGCGTTCTGCAAAGTGTGTAGGAAAGAGTTTGGTGTTTCTCACGGAGGGGAGGCAGATGTTAGGCTGCATGCTAGCAGCAAATTACACTGTACCAACACCGCGACTGTACAGACTAACACGTTGGTCTCGTCCTTCTTTAAGAAGCAGGATAATTCCATATATAATAAAATAGCTGCTGCTGAGCTGACCTCCGTGTTCCACTGTGTGGCCCACCAACAATTATACAGATAGCTTGACTGTGCGATGAAGTTAACACCAAAACCGTTGTTATTTATGTTCCACTTTTAGCTGCAGAGGTGCCACAAAAACCTCTCATCAATGGCGTTTCTAGTGAGATAGTCATGTCTTTCTGAACTATAAAATAAGCAACTAGCATGTCAGAAATATATTCTGGTGCTAAACCATTAAGAGACTTGTAAACCAGCAGTGCTGTTTTAAATATTATTCTCTGAGCAACAGGAAGCCAGTGCAGAGGTTTTAAAACTGGCGTAATGTAGTTGTACTTCCTGGTTTTGGTGAGAACCCGAGCAGCCGCGTTCTGAATAAGCTGCAGCTGCCTTAACCCTTGTTTTGAGAGACCAGTGAGCAGGCCGTTACAGTAATCTAACCTGCTGGAGATAAAAGCATGGATACGTTTCTCTAAGTCTGGTTGAGACATCATCCCTTTGACTTTGGAAATGTTTTTAAGGTGATAAAATGATGATAAAATGATGATTTTTAGATTTTAGAGAAAGAGACTCGAGGTGACTGCTAACACTTTCACTTTGTTTCTGTGTTCCAAAGATGATTAGTTCAGTCTTGTCTCTGTTCAGTTGGAGAAAATTATTTTGCATCCACACTAGGGCTGAACGATATATTGTTATCGTATCTAGATATGAACTTTCAAGATATTACTATCGAAAAAAGCAACGATATAGACGATATACATTTCCCCTCTCCACGCTCGCCCTGCATACAACTCTGGCAGTCACAACAAACATGTTTTACGAGTGCCCTTGAATGCACCACTAAAGCCAGTGCGCACACACTACCAGGGACGTGGGAACTATATTGTGAGGGAGGGGCGTTTCCATGGTGACGCGTCAGCAGCAACAGCGCTGAATGAATGATCTGCTTTTATGTCATTTTTCCTTTTTTATTCAGAATATAATAATGTGTTAGCTATGGCATGAAATATCTGTTATTCCGATTGTGAAATACATGCAAGTGGAAGTATATTGTTGTTTAAACACCTGTCTCGCCTGTCTCTGGCAAAATTCAACATTTGAATTTAGCAGTTGACCATGTAATGTACTTGATCGTACACTCCAGGGACCAGCCTAGACTGATTACACCTGTGTGATCGTACGTGCAAAAGGCTTAAAAACAATACATTTTCTGTCACAAAATTTTTAAATGTAGGCTTAAATCAAACACATTTTAATTCAGATTCTGTATATATATATATATATATATATATATATATATATATATATATATAAAACATTTTATTGACAAAAAATGCGTTAGAAAACGTTCATCTCAAAGACGAGTTTGTTCAGAATAAGTTACATATAGCAGGTCGGCTGACTCGATTTCCTTCTCATACATTCCCGCAGCGTCACAGTGCATTTGTGACACACAGTAATGTGTATTCACATTATGTTTTATTTTTGTATGTAATCAGAAAGTTACATTTAAGAAATAACTTTAAGTTGTAATTGCACCCTCACGCCAGTAGGTGGCGCTTGTTTTCGTGAGACAGTATTGTGAGGTCAGCGTATCCTCCTCTTCAATATGGCAGAAGCGAGGCAAAGAGAAACTTCACTGTCGCTTGTCTCATCATTTCCCTGTGTTCTACAGGTTAGTAACTAAGTAGAAAACCACATAAAATGGGTCACGAAGTACTAATAATAAACCCAGCTAACTCTGGAGAAATTTAGCAGTTGGTAAATGTTGTATTTCTGTTGAGTTTGAAGCAATGTAAAAAGATGAGAAAAACAGGTCAAGGCGAAGCCATGGGCGCCATTTTGTGTTTAGTGTGCATTTTATTTAAGCTCCTGTTTTGTAGAGAAACTACATTTAATGCTCTGACATTGTTAAAAATTGTGAATATGTAATGTTTAAGTTTATGGGTTCAGACAGTCAAAAGAATAAAATGTCTCAAGCTACAGCTAAAGTGCCAGTTCGCACATGGGTTAGTACCATGCAATCTATGAGCCGTTAATTTAGCGGAGGTACAATAAAAAGCAGTTCAGCTGCGAGTTTAAAAGATTAAAAAAGGGTATTTTTGGTTTTAAAACAAATACGGAAAAATGAGTACGTGAATTGGGAAATTGTAATCATATTGAACGGTGTATTGTTAATAGAAAATTCAAAGAAATTGTGTACTGTACAGGATATTATATTTTATTGCATAATTGTGATATAAGAAACAGTAGTTAAAGCTGATTATTGAAAATACATGATTTGTATTAATAAAAATATGGCAGAAGCGAGGCAAAGAGAAACTTCACTGTCGCCTGTCTCATCATTTCCCTGTGTTCTACAGGAACATTTAATCTGCCCAACAGGCCCAGAACCTGGGTCTGTTACACATTTCCCTATTGAAGCCCAGCGTCCATTGACTCCAATGGGGCTGCTTTGAACGTTTTTTTTCAGCGCTTAGAAACTAGACGGTCATTGGATAAACGCTGCGATTATGTCCCGCCCACGGACGCTCAGCATCTCTGGGGGTGAATGGGGAGTGGGCTGGCCCGGACTCCGAGCTTCTGCGTGATGATTGGAGGGTCCTGTCGAAAGACTGCATCTCCTTTTGACTGACAGCGATTCTGTACTATAAGGAATCACTTACAGTCGAAAATAAAAACTGCTGCAACCTATTTCTTTGATATTTGCTTGGCGAAATTGCTTGATTTTCATCATACATTTCACACAATTATACACCACATTCCTTGTTTCAGTTTTACAGAGTTACATTTTTTTTTTTAGATCGTTCATTCATTCCTTCATTCATTCATTCATATAACGTTAGTAGGCTAGGCTAGCGTCGTGGGTGAAACTGCGCACGATGGCAGACGGTGCTAATATTGTCGACCTGATTTTGGCGAAGCCATTTGAAAGTGTTCCTTACGAGGAAAAACTTAGAATTAAACAGCAGGGCAGATCAACACCTAAGATTGATTTAGTGCAAAAGATAGGGAAAAATAACAGGTCTTTTCAGCTCTCCTGGTATGACAAAGTTAGCTGGCTGACTGGAAGTGCTGTGACAAATAAAATGTACTGCTGGCCATGCCTCTTGAAGAAACCATCTCACGGATGTGTTGTTTGGTCAAAGGTGGGGTTTGGAGATCTGTCTAACTTTGACAGGGCATATAAAAGACATGAAAAGAGCAATGAACATGTGAGTGCATGTGCAAGATTAAGTTGCATGGGCAGGATCAGGGTTGAGCATGCAATAAATGAAGGTGCTCGCATTCAAGTGGCTAAACATAATGAAATAGTCAAACAAAACAGGGCCTTTGTTGCACTTGTAGAAGAAGAGGAGGAAACCTTTGTAGATTTCAGTGTCCTTACTTTATTGTCCGGATACATAGACAAAAACTACTGCGTGTTTTTTAGTCATGTTCACATCCAGATTCTTCAACGAACTTGCTACTCACTTCCTCGTGAGTCATAACTACTACTCAAAACAAGCGAACGCCACCTTGTGGCACCAGTATAATACAACAAGCGTTATAACATGTACTGCGCCAATAGAGTTTCATTAAAACTTCATAATCACTTAGTGTACACTGCTTTTAACTAAAGTAAAATAAAATATTGTGGGGGGGCCTACACATTAATAAACAAAAATGTCCATTTTCTCACATTCTCCTCAAAATGTAATGTCGTCCGACATTATAAAACTCTTTTTCTTTCATAATATTAACATTCCACGTTTGGTATTTATGCATTACATGTGAGTAGGATACTACTACTTGAGTCAGGAGCACATTAAAGTCCATAAAGATGCAAAACTGGTTACAGTCCACTGTACGACATATATCTCCATTTCTACGCCGCATGTCTGCAGAAGATGTCCTTGTGCACGATAACATACATCTGCACCATTCACCATAGTGAGTATCTGCATCTTTCCTGAGAGTAAGGTACTCAACATAGTTGTAGCCTACTTAACTAACCAATATGTGGTACAGATTAACACACTGAAATTTTTTTTTTTCTGTAACAATAATGGTAACATCTAAATGAGTTTAGTAACCAATACTCATTTACTTACAAAATCTATAAACTTTGAACAGTACCTATGGGTATTTATCACACTTTTATAAATCTATAAACATGTGAAGTGTTAGGCTGGCCCAACTTATCATAAGTAAATATCACCCTCTTTTTCCTTTGTCTGAAAGGATACTGTTTCGCTGGGATTTGGGCAGGACTCTCCTGGTCACTGGAGTCGGACTCTGACAACACATCTCCCTGGCTTTCACCTCTCTCAGCCAGGATCTCAGGCGCCACCACTTCATTGGCCTCTGGTGCTTGCTGCGCTCTTGTGTCATTATCAGTGTTGTGGTCCTCACTCTCCAGAGTTGTGTCATTACCTGGGTAAAACACGGGTGCTTCAGCTCTGAGGTGAGAGTTACTTTGACTATTATTGTCAGCCTGCAGTCCAATTATGGCGTGCCAGCCATCTTCATCCTCATCGGCTGTGCTGTCTTGAGTGGTCACATGACTTTGTTTCCTTGGGCCTCTTTTTGGTTTCTTTGTGGCTTTATCAGGAGGCACTCCCGTTTCTAAGGAAAGAAAGTCACATGGCAACAGCAGATTTCTGTGCAATATTCGGACACGTCCTTTGCCATTCTCAGGTTTAATTTCATAGACTGGACTGTCTTGATGTTTCCTCTGAGTTACAACATATACGATCTTCCCAAAATGATCTCAGCTTTCCAGGCCCACCTTTCTCTGTTAAATTTCTGACAAGCACTCTGGATCCAGGAAGTAACTCAGCACCATGAACCTTTTTGTCATAAAAGACTTTGCCTCTCATCCCCTCTTTGCATGCTGACTTTGAGGCCAGTTTGTACGCTTCGGCCATTTTTGACCTCCACTGTTCTGCATAATCCTGATGGGAGGAACTCTGTTCTTTTGTCTCCAGACCAAACATTAAGTCAATTGGCAGCTTTGGACTACGGCCAAACAGCAAGAAGTATGGCGCATACCCCGTAGCTTCACTGCGCGCAGTTATAGGAATGAACCACCTTCGCGAGAGAGGATTTCCAGTCTGCCTTTGCTGCTTCGGGCAAGTTTCTGAGCATAGACAACAAAGTACGGTTAAACCGTTCCACCTGCCCATTCCCTTGAGGGTGGTAGGGCGTTGTTCGTGACCCCTGAACCCCACTGTATTCCTGTAGTTTTGCAAACAATTTATTTTGGAACTCCTTCCCCTGGTCGTGGTGAAGACGGGTGGGGAAACCAAACTTAAGAGCGAAGTCCCCAAATATTTTTTCTGCAGCAGTGTGGGCAGCTTTGTTGCGACAGGGGTAGGCCTGAGCGAAACGTGTGAAGTGGTCCATTAAGACTAAGATATACTCGTATCCGCCTTTGCATCTTTCCAGATGTAGAAAATCAACGGACACTAGTTCAAATGGATAGGTGGTGACAATGTTCGTTAGTGGTGCCCTTGTTGGCTTGCTGGGACGTTTGTTTTTCAAACAACTGCACACTTTGGTAATATAATGCTCGACATCCCTCTGCATATGAGCCCAATAAAAGCGCTCCCTGATCAGGTTCATTACCCTCTCCACTCCCAGGTGGCCCATGTTTTCGTGGAGCTCTTTGTAAACGAGTCTGTGGAACTTTTGGGGCAAGAGTAACTGGGTGCGGGATGTAGTTTTCCTATAGAGCAGTCCATCCTCCCCCATTTGCAGCTTGTGCTTTTCTCTGAACAGGGCAGCAGTTTTACTGTTGAGCTGCTTTCCACTTTTTGGCCATCGTTTTGACTCCACATAACGTAAAACCTCTCCTATCACTGTATCTTCTTCTTGAGCCTTTTTCAACACAATTCTGGGTATTTCAGCAATTGAGCTGACTTCCTGCTCTGCCTCACTAATGAGAGTGGAAATGGTCACTGGGCAAAACCATGGCTCATTTTCTTGTGACTTTACAGTAACTGCCTGAGCCACACATTGCATTACATCAGGATGAACATCTTGTGTGCATTTGCTCATGTACTGCTCTATATCTAAGGGCATACGTGAGAGACCATCTGCATCCCTATTGGCTTTACCTGGGCGGTATTTAATCACAAACTGGAAGTCCGCTAGCTCTGCAACCCACCTCTGTGTTGTTGCATTTAACTTTATGTAGTGAGCACATATGTAAGGGATTATTGTCAGTATAGACTGTAAATGGTAGGGAGTAGTACAGAAAATCCCGAAACCTCTCACATATGGCCCACTTCAGGGCAAGGAACTCCAGCTTCCCTGAATGAAGGTGGTAATTTTTTTCTGCATTTGTGAGTGTTCTAGAGCCGTAAGCTATCACAACAAGTTTGCCGTTTTGTTGCTGGTAAAGCACTGCTCCGAGCCCTTCCTGTGAAGCATCACAGTGCAAAATAAAGGGTTTCTCAAAGTCCGGGTAACCTAGCACAGGGGGCTGGGAGAGAAAGTCGATAAGTTGGCACAACACTGTCTGATGCTCGGGTGACCACTTGATTTTGTGGGACGAGGGCAGTTGGCCTACCCCACTTTGTTTCTTTTGTCTTGTCTTTTGGGGTTTGTTTTGCTATGTCTGTTCTTCCATTAGCAAGGAGGTCATAAAGAGGCTTTGCAATACGGAGAAGTTTGGTATGTAGCTGCGGTAGTATGAGACAAAGCCTATTATCTTTCTCAACTCTCCTATAGTGGCAGGTTGGCTCTGTTTTAGGACCTGCACTGGGGCAATCTCAGCAGGGTCCATCGTATAGCCCTCTTCTGTTACCAGCTTGCCGAGAAAACGTACCTGCTGCTTGAATAACTCACATTTACGTGGGGTCAACTTCACCCGTGGTTTCTGTAGCGTGCAGGACATTTCTCAGGTCACGTAAGTGGTCTTCAAAAGTCTGTGAATGAACAAGATTATCATCGAGGTAAGGCAGACATATATCATCCCTCAACCCCCACAAACACTCCTCCATAGATCTTTGGAATACCGCTGGTGCTGAGGACAATCCAAATGGAATTCTTACCCATTCGAAGAGACCCCAGGGGGTGATGAAAGCAGTGAGGGGACGGCTTGACTCTTCCAGGAAGCCCTGGTGATATGCCTTCCCTTGGTCGAGGACTGAAAACCAGGCACTTCCCTTCAGACTGTTCAACATGTCCTGTATGCGGGGGATTGGGTGGCGATCAGGTATTGACTTTTTATTGAGCTCCCGATAGTCGCAGCACAAGCGAAGACCTCCATCTTTTTTCCGTACACAGACAATGGGACTAGAGTAAGATGACTTAGATGTGGTTATCCAGCCCCGGTTTAACAAATCCTCCAGGTATTCTTTTACTTCTTTATGAAGTGGTCTAGGGACTGAGATGTATGTCTTTTTGACAGGAGTGGGATCGTTCAGTCTTATTTCTAACTGCAGAGAGGGAATTGTCCCTACGTCATACTCATCACGTGCAAAAACATGCCTTTCCTCTTTCAGAAGCTGTCTAACTTTTTCCTGCTCCGCTGGACGGAGGTGCTCAAGGGGAACTGGGGGCACCCAAATGTCCAGAGATTCATTCACAGCACTGTCCATTTCTTTGTTTTTGCAGTTTACTTCATTTATTTTATTTTTTTCCATGACGGGGTCTGTCACTACCTGACTAACAGAAGCGTTTATCCTCTCTGCAGGATAGACGGTTTTCACTCTCTGTGTCTGTCCCACAACTGTTTTAGCTGCCAGTTTAATGTCACAAGTAGTACTGTTAGTGACCGGAATGGTGAACATCGATCTACTCCCTTTCTTTAACTGCACTACTCCACCCTGCATCTGTAACCCGTCTGGTAGTTGAGTATACTGATTTGGCTCGAATAGTACATCCTGCATCTCTGCGAGTGTGCCCGCTCCGACAAAACATTTTACTGTTTTGGTTTGGCCCGCTGGAATGGTCACTGTCTCCCTGCCTAATTTTACTGTGCCTTCCCCCAACCCATCATCTCTACTTTGCATCACCTTCAGAAAAACTTCTGTCTTTTTGCAATTAAATGAGAAGGCGCGCCACCGCTTCACTGATGGCACAAGGGGTTCAATACCCATCTTAAGGATATGCTCAATCACATTAAATCCAATGATAGGCTGCTCAGCCACCCCAGCTCCAGTTGCCACCAACAATGGAACAAAAGCTCTATCTGTTGACCACTGTCCGTAGGAAGCTTAAAGGTAGCCTCCACCACCCCCGAGAATGGAATTGGTGTCTGGTTCACGGCCCTCCCATCCAGTACCTCTGGACCCACTAACTCAGCTAGGTCCCTGATTGGAGTGTTTGGCATGTTTTCTTGTCTCCAGGTCTCATTTATTAGGCAGACCTGTGACCCAGTGTCCCATAATGCTTTTGTCTCTACATCATTTAGAAAGCAGCTAATGACATATTTTTTTCCAATCAGATTGAGCAATCGTGTTCGACGATTAGGGACAGTAAACTGATACTGACTGTTTCCTTTTCTTGGGGCATTTCTGCTTTAGCTTCCAGTTTTGCCTCTAACTTCTGAATACTGTCCGTGACTAGCTTGTACAAATCCTGTGTGTCAACTTGTGTGGGTGTGGTTGTAACAGTATTTGCGGCCATGTCAACGTGCCCAGTCTTTTTACCTGATCTGTTTCCAGTCCTGCAGTCCCGTGACATGTGACCAGTCATCCCACATTTGAAACAATGGTTACACTGGTCTCCATTGTTAACTGACTGACAGTTTTTGCATCCACGTTTTCTGCTGGCTCTTGTGTTGAAAGGGGCTTTGGGAGACTCTCGTATGGCTTTCTTTATCTCCTCCATTTCACCTTTGAGCTGTGTTACTATGTCCAGGAGCTCTGACTCAGTGCTGGTTGCTGTGGCCTGTAGTTTAGGCGGTTTACCTTTTATCAGTGGGGCGGCTTGACTGCCTACACTTGCCACTGTTGCCTCTGGGACTGCTTGAGCTTCTACTCAAGTTCTCTGACTTTGGGCTCTTTCATTTGTTTTTTGAATTTTTGGTGTCTTTCCCATTCAAGACTGGCTGCTGCATTTGTTTTGGCTATAAGTAGCTCATCTGTTACTGCCGGATCCTCCAGGTAGCGCTTGAGCTGGTATTTTACGTCAGCACTAATCAGTCCTGTTTCTACAGCCCTGAGAAACTTTCTCTGAATCAGGTCGGGCTGTACTGCTCTTCAGTGCCAGGCTCTTTGGATGCCAACAAAAGTCTTTCTTTTAACTCCATAGCACGGAAAAGGAAGTTTTGTGGTGACTCATTACTGTCCTGAGTAAGATTGATTAGTCTATTATACAGGTCAGTGGAACTGTCCTCTTTATAATGTCCACGCAGTATCGTGCGCAACTGTGAGAGGGTGAGATCAGACTTTATCTCCAGCATATCACGTAAACTGAGGCCGGGACTCACCGCTCTGACAACCGCTTCAATAATCTCAGCCTCACTGTGATTCTTCTTTAGGCCCATATCTATCTGGTGAATGAGGTTGGAATACGACAGTTTGTCTTTTTGACCCCGCTCTCCTATCTGGCCATTAATTCTGAACTCCCTCCTAATGGTCACTTCAGGCAGTGAAGGACTCGGGAAATAACGGGGCGCCAGAGTAAACTGTCTTTGTGGTTGATCTGCCCCTCTTGTTGTTAGCTTTGCCATCTCTAGTTCAAGCCTTCTAGTAGAATCTAGAAAACTTTCTTGCAGAGCTGCGTATTGTTTTTGTAAACTCACTAGTACTTCCGCATCTTGACTCGTGCTTGCTGCTGTCGCCTGTGGCGGGAGTTCACGGAGTTTAGCATCGTTAGCATGCGTGATCAAGTTTTGCAAGAATGTGCGTGCTATGTGCTCCTCTTCACTTTCAATAATCTTTTCAACTTCCTCACTAATTAATCTTATCAGCGTGTGCTTTTTGGACGGTTTTTCTGTGTCTATTTTAGCGAAAGAACACACATCATATAGCTGCTCAGGCTGTAGCTGCACCAAAGCCTCGCTTAGCTTGTCCTGTAGCCGCTCGAACTCCATCTTGCTTTTTTTTTCCTTTTTTTCGTGACTCACCGTCCTCTTGAGCACAGCTGAACCATCCTCTGCTACCAAATTTTGTTGCACTTGTAGAAGAAGAGGAGGAAACCTTTGTAGATTTCAGTGTCCTTACTTTATTGTCCGGATACATAGACAAAAACTACTGCGTGTTTTTTAGTCATGTTCACATCCAGATTCTTCAACGAACTTGCTACTCACTTCCTCGTGAGTCATAACTACTACTCAAAACAAGCGAACGCCACCTTGTGGCACCAGTATAATACAACAAGCGTTATAACATGTAACATAAAATATTGTGGGGGGGGCCTACACATTAATAAACAAAAATGTCCATTTTCTCACACCTTCCTAAACCGCCTTATTGATGTGACATTCTTGCTTGGCCGGCAGAGTGAGGTCAGAACTTCAAGTCCTGTATTCAGATCAGGACTTGCAGGGTAACAGGGGAAAGCTGCGTGATTACTTGGTGTTCCTTAAAGACATGGAGTTGGACAGTGCAATGCCTCAGCTTTACAAACTGTTCTCATTAGTGGCAACAATTGGAGCTACATCTGCAGGTGTAGAAAGGAGCTTCTCCTGTTTAAAGCGACTCAAGTCCTACACCCGAAACACAATGGGCCAAGGCCGTTTAAGCAGCCTAGCTCTGCTGGCCATTGAGAGGACACTGGTCATGTCACTTGAAAAGACTCCTAGTTGGTACGACAGGGTCACAGACCATTTTCTTGAAAAGGAACGTAGGGCAGAATTTACTTTTAAATAAATAGACAATTTTATGATGTATATATATATATATATATATATATATATATATATATATATATATATATATATATATATATATATATATAATATATATTTGGTCATTTGTTGCCATTTGGTCTGACACACAGTTACCAACCGAAACAAAGTACTTGAAACCATTTAAGGGCAGTTCCAGTGATACCTATCCATTCCTCTAATCTTTGTGTCAGGATTTCATGGTCCACTGTATCAAACGCAGCACTCAAGTCCAACAGAACTAAGACAGAGACTTTGCCTGTCAGTGTTCAGACGGATGTCATTTGTGACTTTGATAAGTGCAGTCTCAGTGCTGTGTTGGGGCCTGAATCCTGAATGAAAAGGATCAAAGCAGTTGTTAAGTAATAGAAAGTCATTATGTTGCTGATATACAACTTTTTCCAATGATTTTTCAATTGGTTGGGTATGAGCCGATAGTTGTTGAGCACTGTAGCATCAAGACTGCTCTTCTTTAGGAGAGGCTTGATGACAGCAGTTTTTTAAAGCCCTTGGAAATGTTCCAGACTGTAAAGAATTATTGACTCAGTACTGATTTTAGAAATCAACCTAAAACATTATGCAGTTTATTTACATTTGTTCTATATTTTAGCACAATGTGGACAGCTTTGTTTTGTAGTTTTTTTTACATTTATTCATTTACATTTATTCATTTAGCTGACGCTTTAATCCAAAGCGACTTACATTGTTCTAATGTAATTACCAGTGTTACAGTCACTGGAGGCAATGTGGGTTAAGTGTCTTGCCCAAGGACACAATGACAGTATGAACTGTGGGGAGAGTGGGAATCGAACCGCCTACCTTCTGGTTGAAGGACGACCGCACTACCCACTGAGCTACTGCCGCCTGCCTTTTACATCTGTAAAATACAGTACATATCTATTTTGATGATATTGATTATTTATGATAAGTGGACTAAACTAATAATGTTTTTTTGCATTTCCAGGCCTGATATAGTTGCCTGTTAAAGTAGCACTTACACTTACCCATGCTCTTCCTATGAGGGATAAATGAAAATGGCAAACAACATGCTTGATGACAAGAAACATTAAATTCAGCTTTGGTGCTCCTATCTGTTAGCTCCAAGGTTTAGCTAAGTAAGATTTAGCTTACTAGCTAGGACTTTTGTTGACTTAGGTTAGATTAGATTAGATACTTTATTGTCTTTTCTCAAAAAATATACAACAAAAATGATGGTGCACCTTCAAGATACGGACCCAAGATTCACACTACCAATACACATTCATTTGAAAGCATGACTCTGTACCAACATATGCATTAAAAAGATTAAGGTTAAGAGGCTAGCAGATCCAAAATATATAACAAAATATTCCACAGAGCTTTCTTTAAAAGAAGTAAAACTGTATTGTCTTATGGGGGGTGAGTTTTGAGTTCATTGTTCAAGATGGATCTGGGATAAAAACTATTTAAAAATCTGGTGGTGCATGTTTTTATGGACCTGTACCATGTACCAAAGGGAAGCAGTTCAAACAGATGATGTTGAATAAGTTACTTGTCACCATCAAAATGTCTGTCCTGTTGAGATATGGGACATTCTCTCGTGATCACAGGTTTGCCCTCCTTAGCTCCCTGGAAACGTGTATTTATAAATGCTAACAGTTCACAGTGAGCCATGGTCCAGACCAGTATGCTGTTTATTTTCAAATGTAGTGTTGCTGAACTAAATAGGCCAAGGCAAAAACACACAGTTGTAAAGAAGTTCACCAAAAACGTTTTTCTCATAAAAATTTAATTCTCAGCTGACTAAAAAGATATGCAATACATTAATACGCTGAAAACCAAATTTTCACTTTCTTTCTTTCTTTCTTTTTTTAACACACACCTTTCAACTTATTGCCCAATGCACAGCCTTAAGAGCGTGCATATCATGAATGCTGGGTCTTGTTCATTTTCTGAGAATCTACTGCACCTACTGGTAACTTGTTTGCCACTTAGCAATAAAATATATACTAAAAACCTGGATTATTCTGGTTAGTTACATTGTACTGCTATTATTTTGAACAATACAGTATGTATGTAGCATCAAGTAGCCATAAATGAGTCTATACCAGTAAACTATACTGCAGGTTTTACAATAAGTTATTTGTAAATACTTACAACCCTGCTCCCTTTTACATTATATTATATCAGAATTACTGTACTATATACTTTTGTAGACCTTGTTCATTATATCCGTGTGCATATTTATCTAAGTTCTGCACATATAAGCGAGTAATCAAATTCCAAATTGACTAATGCCTCTCTGAATCACAGCTCTGTGGTCAGGCTCAAGTTTGTGGTGTTGACTCAGAAAATGAATCACGAAACCTGCAGAGAGCCCAGATCATCTGAGCAGCTGTCCTAACAAGCCGAGGGGCCCTGGAGAGGGGCCGGGGGGTCTGATCGGGCCCTGTTTTCACTGGGGTGGGACTTTGGAGTGGAGAGAGTGGGAGAGAGAGAGAGATGTGAAAACTTTCCACCACTTGTCAAGTTTTGAGATTGTGGAACTGAATCAAACACAAACGCATGCAGTGAAAACAAGAGCTGTGTCTCCAAAAAAGCCGAGCGCGGCTGTTGTTATTGAACAAGTGGCATGGTGGGTAATGCTCCAGCCATTTCCTCCCATTCATGCTCTCAAAGGTCCTGACGTTCTCTTAAGTGATATCTTGGCTCTGACTCACGAAGGGCTCCAGGTCAACCAAGAAGTAGGAAGCTGCGTCGGAGCTCAAAGAGGAAATCACAGTAGGAAGTTAGATAAACTTCAAGAATGGCCGTCACCAATACACTCTGTCACTTGTTCTGCATTGTGATTTATAGACTGTTTTCAACTTGAAGCAAGGCCATATTTATACCCTCAAGTACCCCGGGGCACTGAGGTTAGAAGTCCTCCCCTGCCCTTTTGGTTTTCAGATGCCAACACCTGTAAGGTTTCTCCTGTGTCAGATTGTTTGGGCTCTTGTGAAAAAGCTGGTTTTCCACCGTGATGGAGAAAGGAATAAAAGTTCAAAATATACAGTCAAAAAAGTCATAACATTTTACTCGATCACAGATGAAGAGATTGGGCGGCGGGCCCGGATAAGCAGAAGAAGGGAGATGGATGTGCAAGGGTGAGAAGTGATCACGCCCACCAAATCTACAACTTCAGCAAACGATTTACACATTATGGTAATATACCACATACCAGCATTGCTCTGATAAACAGATTATTACTGGCATTAACAAGCAAAAACAACCTTTTGATATGGCATTATGCTCACTTAATAATTGGGTGTTGTTTATATGAATAATATCTACAGGAAGTAAACTCTGCCATTCCATTGTTCCATTGCCATTAGCTGCAAGACAAATTATTACTTACTGGTACTTACTTTTACAAGCCTGATAGGCAAGAAACTTGAAATCCCTAATGACCCAAGGAGATGTAAAGATGGGAAGATGAAGACAAAAGATGGTCAACATAGGAGGGCCTTTACTAACCGTCCACCCACAATTAACTGGGCCAAATGGGAGGCTAATTCATTCACTGATTAATTCAGCCAAAAAATAAAATGTTTTGTGCCGGAAAAAAATGAAAGTCTTTTGTGCCGGTGATTGAAGTCCTGCTGTAACAAGTGCATTATCAAAAAAAGATGTACCCCAAAAAATATCATAGCAACCTTTTTTGTTTTTTATTCATTTTATGTAATAAATAAAACTGAACAAATACAAAGAGATTACATCAAAACTGAAGTTTCAAGTGTAGCTTACTGATATCTCCACTTAGTTAAAGATCTCTTAAATGCATTATCATGTGTCACTTTGCTTTCTATGATTGGTATTTATTTTTTTGTTGCACTGTTTCTAAGCAGACATACTCAGCACTGAAATAGACACAGTTTGTATTTTTGGCAGCCATTGATTCAATGTGGACAAGTTGTAGATGCCAATGTGAGCGTTTCCCAAATGAGGCCCCCTTCTATGCAAGAATGGCAATATTCTTGACAACAAAGATTCATGACATCTCAAGGTCACGATTTTTTCAAAGAGGTCTCTTATAACAATATGTTAAAGTTTAGAAAAAAGAAAAAATAAATCTGCATAGCCACCTTTTAAGGATAACGGTTATCTTATCTAGTACCACCAGTACAATAACCACTTCAGTGCACTGTGTTTGTTACATTAACGTGGTCTCTTTGTGCATTGCTAACATTGAATAAGTTAATCTATTTGTATTGATGTGACAGATTTTAGTTTTGTTCTCAAGATCTATGAACACATGCCCCAGATGGTGACAAAATCACAAAAAGACAATAGAGTCTACTTTCAATATATTCATCATAACTCTTGTTAGTTTACTGGTACAAGTCATACTCTGTGTTAAATCAATTCTGAGTATTTATGAGTCCAGAAGCTAGGCTCTAATTACCACTTTTGTGTGAGATGAAAGAGGGAAAAAAATTGTTTTGAAGGTATAAATTATGGTCGTCGTGGAAACAGTGTGTGACTTTAGCTTAGTGCGTTCAGACGTGGGTGGCCCAAACGTGTGAGTCAGCGAAACAGACCACTCGGATTGCATCTGTTGTCACGATATGAGATAGATCGTCAACCCATCTTTTTTTTATTCCCTAAAGGACAGCCATATGCTTAAGCCTTCTCTGAACCCAGGCTGTGCTTACACTCATTTGTCTGGTGACATTTTGGTTCTTTTTTGCATAATCATGAACAGCATGGATATAGCAGGAAAAAAACAACAGTGTTTACCCCCTAGTTGTGTTTTCAGAGATAGGGGTTTAATTGTTTTTAGCATTGTTTTCACTCAAAATGGTGATGGTGTAAAACACAAGAACTCACCTGCTCACAAAGCAGAAGTAAATAAAATAAAAAATCCATTGAAACATTAGGCAGCAATGTTTTTTTTTACTCACCCTCTATCCAGTTCTAATAATACATTCATGACTTATATGCAATGGCTCAAGTTATTACATGCTAACTTTTAGAATAGCCAGTGATTCTGATGACGCAAGAAAATCAGATGAAAGGCAGGAAGTACAGCAACTAAAGCAGAGATTGTAAAAAGCCTGTATTGTGCTAGCTTAGTTCTAGGTCTAGTTTCAAGTTTATTGTACTTTCAACCATCTACTAGCTTAGGAGCTATCCTAAGAGAAAGACAGAAAAACATTTTTTTTTATTATTTTATGAAGAGAAATTAGCTATATAGAGGCAGTAGAAATAATCAATTGTCTTGTACTGTAGACGTTCCTCTACACTAAGCGCCTCAAAGCATACAACGTTGTTAGCATTTGGGTCCACAACTGACGACTCACATTTAGTTTTTTGTTAAGGTGAGTTATTCTATAGATGCTCGTGCATTTATCTTATGCCTCATCCAGCATTATTAGTTAGCTCTCTCAACTATCCAATTCTGCTTCTCTTTACCCAGGGACTGATTACGGACTGGGCCAGCGGGGCCGACGCCCAGGGGCAAAACAATTTGAGATGACTATCAACAATGTATTTTCATGTGTCTATTTCAGAGGGCCTCCATTCTCTAGGACTACCAGGGCCCCTGACCCTGTTATAGGGACTCTGACGAAAACAGAAAGGGTGGGGGCGCTCTGACATTTTGCTACCAAGGGCCCTTCTGTGTGTGTTTTGCAATGCAGCAATAGGATCTTTTGAAAATTAAAATGTTTACCTTTGGGTAAACAGTGCATGTTAATGAACATATATGAGACACAACCACATGAATGTAAACATGCCAGATTGTAGCCATAGGCTATTTTCCATCCGTTGTCCCAACATTCTCACACCATTCACCAGAGCAAATTCATACATCAGTGCTGTGTCACTGGAGGCAAGGAGGGTTACGTGTCTTGCCCAAGGACACAATGACAGTACGAACTGTGGGGAGACCTTCCAGTTGAAAGACGACCGCTCTACCACTGAGCCACTGCCGCCCTCATCCCACCTGAAGTGTATCCCACCTTGGTGTCCCAATTTTATTGGTCGGATCATATCACACTTTCCGGCCAGTTTCTTCAATAGAATCATTGCCTGCCCTTCATCTGAGTTTCGCACCACAGCTGGGTTAAAAATCCAAAAGACAGATGGTTGATTGGTTGGTTTCACAAAGATCCAAGAGCGAGCAGAAAAGACCTGCAATCAAAAGTGAGCAGAAACATTACGAGTGCAAGAGGGTGGCCACTTCTCTGTGTGTGAGAAATGCTCTCAAATAGCAATTTAAAAATAAAACCAAAATACCAAATGAAATACAACGCTCTCGAATAAATACAGTATTTTCTTCTATAGCAAACAAGCTATTGGTTAACTTCAAGACATCTGAAGCTCACTTGATTATTTAAAAGTGTAGATTTATGCGAGGTGCCGCTATGGCTGCTTAAGCGTTGCATTCTAGCTAGAATTTATATTTGCTGCTAATGTAGGCAAGGCAGGGCAATTTTATTTATACAGCACAATTCATACGGCAGCACTGTTGGCGGCACAGTGGCAGAGTAATTAGCAGCACACAGCAAGAAGGTCCTGGGTTCGATTCCCATCCAGGGCAGGGCCTTTCTGTGTGGAGTTTGCACGTTCTCCTGAGTCTGCGTAGGTTTCCTCTGGGTACTCCGGTTTCCCCTACCACCAAAAACATGTACAACAGTCCCCCCCAAACACACATGGGGCCAGGACTCCCCTGCAAAAGAGATGTGGGACTATCCTTGTTAAATAAAGGTTACATAAAAAAAAGAAAAAAATACACTGGGTAACTCAAAGTGCTTTACAGGAATAAAAGACAATTTACAAGATTCAGATTAAGAAACATAAGAAAAATAAAACATTTTAAAAGAAGAGTGCAGATAAAAAACACTTTTAGTTGTAATGTAGGCGGAGCTAAAGAGGAAGGTTTTTAATCATCTCTTGAACATTGTTAAAGTTGAGGCTGTTCCAGGTTTTTGCTGCATGAAACTTAAACGCTGCTTCACCTTGTTTAGTTCTAACTCTGGGCACGAGCAGAAGCCTGTCCCAGATGTTCTTAGAGTCCGAGGAGGTTCATAAGCAACTAGCAGAAATTCTGTCCATGATGACCCCTAGATTTCTAACCTGATTTTTAGATTTTAGAGAAAGAGACGCGAGGTGACTGCTGACTCTTTCTCTTTGTTTCTGTGGCTCAAAGATGATTAGTTCAGTCTTGTTTCTGTTCAGTTGGAGAAAATTATTTTGCATCCACACATCAATCTGTTCAATGCAGTGACACAGTGAATGGTTTGGTCCATTTTGTACAACTTACAATTACAACTATCCATTATCCACAGGAAGTGCATTAATAGCTTTGAGACACATTATAATAACTAAGTACTGCCTGGATGAACACTGTGTAAATCATTAAATATTAAGAATTGAGTTGTACAGTCTTCTTATGAGCTAACAGAGCAGCCCAGTCCTTCTTCACCTGCTCCCTGTGCTCAGGTGCTTATGGGAACAGGTCTGATCACACTTCGCAGGCATGTTCTCCCTCGGGAGATGCTGGGATACCGTGGCCATGTCCAGACTTGCCAGCTTCAGAGGAACTGGCTCCCATCATACAGGTCAGACGTGTTTGGGTTCGCACAGCCTCCAGCCTTGTACGGCTTAATGAGCCAACTTTCATGGATGAGGAGAACGTTGGATTAACTGTAACACCTGAGCCTCCAGCACATGTAACCTACTGTAACCCTGACACAGCAATTACTGGTGATTCAAGTTTTGATTTAACGACACAACTATGGTATGAATTGTAATTATTCATCAAGAATTTGTCAGGGGAATGAAGGTCTAGTATACTCTGACGTCATCTCTACTGACTCATGGAGAACTGAAGTTGCAAAGTTTAAGATGAACCTCATATTTGGAAAGGAAAGTCGAGATCAGAAAGCATTGTGGTCACAAGGTTAGCTAGCGATGCTAAAGAACAGAATAGCATTAATAAAACCTAAGTTTAAAAATAAAAAAATGACGATGAAAGTAATGAAACTGGAAAGAAAGATTGGATGACTGGGTACAATTCCTACAATTTTTGCCAATGTCAATAAATCAAAAATGGCTGACATCCAAGTGTAGTGTCCCACCCAGAGGTCATTTTAACCAAATATTTTCCATCATTGACGTTTTTTTTTAGCAGTGACAGAAAAATCTGAATGCCATCTGTCAATATTGACGGATTATTTTGAGGGTAATCTATTGTGACCTACTCCTATTGTGACCTACTCCTGTCCAGTTGGTGACAAAAGTACAAAAGTACATTAATTAGCAATAATCTTGAATCGTCTTGTCTTTGTCACACTGCATTCAGTTGCAAAAATGTCATGGCAGCTGAGTGTGAGTAGTTTCTTCAAACTGCCAATTAGTTCTGATATTGTTAATAAAGGTGAAAAAAGAGGACATGATGCAGTGGAGGATGAAGGAGGACAAACAGACAACACTAAACAGGGCAGGCGTTAGACAGAAAGGTTCCTTTTTTATTTCCTTTTGTAGTCCGTATTAAATTGTGTAATATACTGCCTTCTATACATGACTGTTCAAGCACAAAACATCCTTCTGCTGTCAGTGCAGAAAAATGCTTTGTGTTAAACATAAAGGGCCAATTTTATAAATCTGTTGTTCATAAATAAAACAAATAATCTGTCCTTTATGCTTGTCTAATAGCCTAATTTCTTAAATTGGAATTAAAACAAAAAGATACTATAAGTATTATTCAAGTAAGAAAATGTTCTATCTAACTATCTATCTATCTCTATGAGTCTCATGGAATAGAGACGAAACGTCTTCACCTTGAAAACCGAGTCCAGATGCTTTTACTTCAACCTTTTCTTTTAGTTCAACAATAAATCATTTACTATTGTCACGGAGGCTAATGCTGAAAGTCCAGTCTGTCTCCTTGTATTTCTGTTTTCATTCGCTTTAGAAAAAAATATTTGAGCTTGTGTATGTTGCTGGCTCTGTCCAATCAAACGACTTAAAAATGTCAACATTATAGTACGCCTGCTAGCTAGCCCTGGGCACTTGGCGGGCTACCCAACTCTAAATCTTATTGGTTAAATCACAGTTTCATTACGATTTATGGCCCGCACTGTTGATTTTGAAGGCCTCAAGGCAGATTTTATTCACCCTGGCAACACATGGCTGAAATCTGATTGGATAAAAGCTCCAGCATAAACAACTGCTGGAAGCAGCGCAACAAAGAGAAAAGCTATGAACTGAAGAGAATTGGTAATAATTTTATACAAAATAATGGGAAAAATAACATTTCCTCTTAACAATTCCTCTTAAGACACTATCAAGCCACGTGATTTTAATGTGGCATCTTGTCCCACTCTTCCTGTTATTGGTTTGATTAATGGTTCTTGAGGCTTTCACATTATTGTTGTGTATCTGAGTTCATATGGAAACAAACCGAAAAATCTTTATATTTTAGTTTAACATCGTGTATTAGTATGAAATAGCTAGTTCATTTGATGTAAAGGATGTAAAGGATCATTCCTGGGTCCTAGTCTCTAACTCTAGATGATCTGTGTCCTGTCCTGTGTCTCCCTGCAGATCCTGGGAGCCTCACACCTTCAGGGACTATTAAAACCTGTCTACAGGTACGGCTCGACAATCCAAAGGTGAAAGGCAGCCACTAATAACCATGACAAATTATGTAAGGCTCCAGACCTGTGCGCATCAGCTGGGAAAACAAGCAGCGACTTATAACAGGAACACATTCCTGCCTGAGCCGAGCGGGTGGACAAAGCAGAGCCCTATTCTCACGCAGCGCCCGGGGCCTGCGCAAGTGTGGGAGTGAGGTGAACCCCGCAGAGGTGCAGGACGCTCAGTATCTTGTGTCGCAGACAGGTTGGCTGTGTGAGAGCAGGAAAACAATAACACGGAGAGAGGAGCTGTGATTGGCTGTGGAGAGTGGGCCTGTCTGTCTGGAGTCATGTGAGGGCTCGGAGCTGGTGAACTGGATTACAAGCAGAGTTAAAGGGCTGTGGAATTAATCATTTATAAAACAATAAACAGAAACATGAAATATGACTATGCAATGTGATTACAAGATGAAATGTAGGATCCTGTTCTTTGTGGTTTATCAGTAGTTGCGACTTTTTACACTGTCATGGCCTGTTAGCAAAGCACTAACTTCTGTTTTTCTGTCTTCCAGGTACACAAGAGGTTTGACACCCCACCAGTTAGTATATGTACATATTTTCCCATAAAAAAGCTTTGATAGGCCCAACTCCTAATTTGTCACAAGCAGAAGCCAGTCTTGTGGCAACATTAAAATGTTTTCATTCATTCATTTTCTTCTCACCCTTAAGGTCTTAATAATAATAATAATAATAATAATAATAATAATTATTATTATTATTATTATTATTATTATTATTATTATTTTTTTTTTTTGATTGAAATTATATGCTGAAATGATGTAAGCAAGTTGCTTTTTCCACTGCTTAGTCCACTTCATCCTCGTACTGAGTAACAGACAGTGAAGTGTGGGAGGGGCTACGTACAGTGGTGCTCAGTCAGAGTCGAACTCACTGTCTGAGTCACAGCTCTGACTGACACAGCTCTAAACCACGTCCCAACCAGATCTAAACCAGGTTTAAACCAGGACTAAACTTGGGCTAAACCAGGTCTAAACCAGGTCTAACCCAGGTCTAAGCCATTAGACGGGCGGCAGTAGCTCAGTGGTAGAGCGGTCGTCCTTCAACCAAAAAGTAGGCGGTTCGAATCCCTCTCTCCCCACAGTTCATACTGTCGTTGTGTCCTTGGGCAAGACACTTAACCCAACTTGCCTCCAGTGGTGTTCCAGCTGTGACACTGGTGAATGGAAGCTTAATGTAAGTCGCTTTAAATGAAAGCGTCATCCGTAAAATGTAACACTGGTGAATGTAAGTCGCTTTGGATAAAAGCGTCTGCTAAATGACTAAATGTAAATATAAGCCAGTGTGAAACTACTTTACTGTCATTACTGGATAAGAGTCATTGATTTATGGTGAATTTCTGCCGATTCTAAAAGACACATGCTCAAGAATAATGTTAACATAATTAAAATAAAATTGCATGAATGATGCATAGAGCATCGAGAAAGACTATCGGTCGGCCTCGAAGAAATTCTGGCAAACCGTCCGGCGCCTCAGGAGGGGGAAGCAGTGCCCTGCCAACACTGTTTACAGTGGAGGTGGGCATATTGTTGGACGGTGGAAGGAATACTTCGAGGATCTCCTCAACCCCACCGACACGTCTTCCACTGAGGAAGCAGAGGCCGAGGGCTCGGAGGTGGACTCGTCTATCACCCAGGCCGAAGTCACTGAGGTAGTTGGGAAGCTCCTCAGTGGCAAGGCACCGGGGGTGGATGAGATACGCCCTGAGAACCTCAAGACTCTGGATGTTGTAGGGTTGTCTTGGTTGACACGCCTCTACAACATCGCGTGGCGGTCGGGGACAGTACCTCTGGACTGGCAGACCGGGTGGTGGTCCTCTTTTTAAGAAGGGGACCGGAGGGTGTGTTCCAACTACAGAGGGATCACACTCCTCAGCCTCCCCGGGAAAGTCTATGCCAGGGTACTGGAGAGGAGAATGCGACCGATAGTTGAACCTCGGATTCAGGAGGAACAATGCGGTTTTCGTCCCGGTTGTGGAACACTGGACCAGCTCTATACCCTCTCCAGGGTGCTGGAGGGTTTATGGGAGTTTGCCCAACCAGTCCACATGTGTTTTGTGGATCTGGAGAAGGCATTCGACTGTGTCCTTCGTGGCGCCCTGTGGGTGGTGCTCTGGGAGTATGGGGTCCGGGGCCCTTTGCTAAGGGCTGTCCGGTCCCTGTACACGACCGAGCAGGAGCTTGGTTCGCATTGCCGGCAGTAAGTCAGACCTGTTCCCAGTGCATGTTGGACTCCGGCAGGGCTGCCCTTTGTCACCGGTCCTGTTCATTATCTTTATGAACAGGATTTCTAGGCGCAGCCAGGGGCCGAAGGGAGTCTGGTTTGGGGACCACAGGATCTCGTCTCTGCTTTTTGCAGATGATGTTGTCCTGTTGGCTCCATCAAGCCAGGACCTTCAGTGTGCAATGGGACGGTTTGCAGCCGAGTGTGAAGCGGCTGGGATGAGGATCAGCACCTCCAAGTCTGACACCATGGTTCTCAGTCGGAAAAGGGTGGCTTGTCCCCTTCAGGTTGGTGGAGAGATCCTGCCTCAAGTGGAGGAGTTCAAGTATCTTGGGGTCTTGTTCACGAGTGAGGGAAGGAGGGAACGTGAGATTGACAGACGGATCGGTGCAGCTTCTGCAGTGATGCGGTCGATGTACCGGTCTGTCGTGGTGAAGAAGGAGCTGAGCTGTAAGGCAAAGCTCTCGATTTACCAGTCAATCTACGTTCCTACTCTCACCTATGGTCATGAGCTTTGGGTCATGACCGAAAGAACAAGATCCCGGATACAAGCGGCCGAAATGGGCTTTCTCCGCAGGGTGGCGGGGTGCTCCCTTAGAGATAAGGTGAGAAGCTCGGTCACTCGGGAGGAGCTCAAAGTAGAGCCGCTGCTCCTCCACATCGAGAGGAGCCAGCTGAGGTGGCTCGGGCATCTGTTTCGGATGCCTCCTGGACGCCTCCCTAGGGAGGTGTTTCGGGCATGTCCTACCGGGAGGAGACCCCAGGGAAGACCTAGGACACGCTGGAGGGACTGTGTCTCTCGGCTGGCCTGGGAACGCCTCGGTATCCCCCCGGAAGAGCTGGAGGAAGTGTCTGGGGAGGGGGAAGTCTGGGCGTCTCTGCTTAGACTGCTGCCCCCGCGACCCGGCCCCGGATAAGCGGTAGAAGATGGATGGATGCATAGAGCAACACTCTGTCTCTGTCAGATGGTTTGGTGTTGGTTTGTAAAAATGACCCTTTCAAAACAAATACTTAATGTAAATAAAGTTAATGATATTATTTAACAGAATTCATGATATGTAATTTATGGTTTATTGCCAGTGACTAAAAGTCACTGTGTGTTATATACATATTAGCCCAGTGTATGAGGGAAGATAGGCAATAGAAAACAATAAACAAAAATTGTGATCGCATCAAAATTGTTATATTGTGATAAGAAAACAGATTTGTGCCATATCACCCAGCCCTAAATGAATTAACAAGAGATAACGCACAAAAAGAGATTTTGAGATGGCGTCGGTCTGACGCCAATTTCAGAACTAGAAGTTAAAGTTACGCGCTAAACTTCAGTTTGATGTAATGTTTTAGTATTTTGCAGTTAGGGAATTGATTAATTTCAACCATTTTTAATCAAATAAACACAGGAAAGGTTGCTATACTTTTGTTGAGGAGTGCATGTTTAAGTAACATGCACATTTCCAAACATGTGACCCCCTTCTTTGCAGCCACAGATGTGCCTTAGGCTGGCCACAATAAAAGGCCACTCTGAAATGTTCAGTTTTATCACAGCACAATGCCACAGATGTTTGAAGTTTTGAGGGAGCGTGCAATTGGCATGCTGACTGCAGAAATGTCCACCAGAGCTGTTGTCTGTGAGTTGAATGTTCATTTCCCGACCATAAACTATCTCCAAAGGCGTTTCAGAGAATTTGACAGTACAACAGGCCTCACAACTGCAGACTACATGTAACCACACCAGCCCAGGACCTCCACATCCAGCATCTTCACCTCCAAGATCCTCAGACACCAGCCACCCGGACAGCTGCTGCAGCATAACCAACAAACTGACTGTTTTTTTTACAGGTATATGCTGGGCGGTAATGACCTCAGATTGATCTTACAAAATAACCGATTTTAATTTAAAAAACATAAGAGTACAATGATATTTTTTACACAAACAAAGCACAAATGAACATTACCACCTGTAATAATTTCTGAGTGTTAGGGGCCTAACCCAGATATACCTATAAAAATAATTATTAATATCTTTAAAATCATAACAGCACAGACAACAATTTTTACAGCACAAACCAACACAAACAATTGGTATAGTTTTCCTACAGATATGCGCTTGATGGGGGGCCAGCTTCACAGAGCTCTTGGTGAGTGCATGTTGAAAGTGCACGTTGAGAGTGCACTGAGGCTGCAGGTTGCCCAGCAGGCCGTGTTGTCCCAGCCTTCAGCCGGCAATGATGGATGGATCTGGAAGTGCTCCAGGAGAGGCCTGAGCACACGTGTGGAGACGTGGCAGGTGGTGAGCGCTGACTTGACAGCAATTAAATGTACAAATCTTTGATTAAGCCCAGGGGAAGACGGTCATTAGCAACACCCAATTGGCTCTCCCCAAACAGCCGCACATGGTCAGTGAACTAATACTGGCAGTAATCACAGCTTCTCACAGTATACATAGAGTGGTATAGCTTTTTTCTAACGTGAAAACAGCTCTGCATTACATCTTTAGAAAGTAGAAGTATATTGGATTATACTGTGTAACCAGTAACTACATTGCAAACGTTTTGCAGTTATGATAGTGGTCAGACAGTATGGAGTTATACCTTTTGTTTTTTATTGCTTTATTACACAAGCTTATCTGTTGCATTACATCACCTGGTGACCAGACCTACAATGTGCCTGAAATGCATTTTACTGGCTCATAGCATAACTAGGAACAAGGCCACTTTGTGTCTGATGAGATTCAGGTTATACAAGAGGTTAAACAAAAGAACAAGGTATCTGGTTATAGCATTTCAAACCTGGAAATCATCCATAGACATAAGGAAAGCAATGACAATGACAGCAGTTGATGCACTGATTTTGAAAAAAACAAATGCGCATAATACATTTAAAGTGAAAAGTAATGTACAAACAGCGGCAGAGAGTGCACTCCACTTACAGCACCTGTTGCATAATATAAAAGTCACCACATCAACAAACACACCCACTCTTGGCACTCCTCTGAAGGATCTCCAGACATTGTTCATACATGACGCCCCTCCAGACGTTGCACCAAGGATTAAGGATAAATCCGAAAAAAGTCTGGAGGAGAGTGCATGTATGACAAAAAAATCTCTTCATCAGAGATTGTACCAACATCTGAGGCCTAATCCTAAGTCTTCAGTTCATCTCCACCTGAAAGAAAAAGAGTCCTCCTTTGAGAACAGTAATGTTGAAATATTGGTGATGTGGTTTAAACACAGAGTAATAGAAGCCATAACAATTTAGAACACGGCAGAAGAAATGGACTTGGACACAACCTGAATAGTTTCTCTCTTGGTTTTAACTAAACAACAGTCCCTTCAACCTCAGAGAGGGCAGGTTATGCTAACTCCCCCACAAATACTTGCACAATCCATTTAACTGCTGACAGTCCTGAGTGACACCATCCTAGCGTCTTAATAGCCAATGACTAATGACTAATGACAACAGACATCAGGTTAAACCCCTCCCTCTGAGGGATATAAACTCAGCACATTGGTTTATTGGTTCAGTATTCTTCTAGTGTCTGTGATTAAGGCTATGTCCACACGAAGCCAGTGCATCCCCTATCCGATCTTGAGACGGCGTCGTCTCAAGAAAATATCTGCGTACACACGGCCGGCTGAAAACGATGTAGTATATATGCCCGACCAGTATGGGGCGCTGTAATTCTGCCACAGATATACACTATACACGAAGAAGAAGACTTTGAGCATGCGCATAACCTTGCGCGCTGCAGAAGAAGACGAAGACCTAAATATTTATTTTCTAATAAAAACAAGTTCTCAAATTGTTGCAGTCATTTATTTAGAGTGTAGTAATTGGTGCCCTCATGTTTGTTGTTTGCTCTTCAATATACGGACTGAGTTCTGAGTGCTTTGGACATGCGGAAATTCTCTCTCCATTCATTTTCTCCTGGTTGCTCTCCTGGTTCTCTTTCGCGGTGGATCTAAGAGCATGTGGCGTATGGTGTTGTCCATTATCGCTTGTTGCTCACCACAACTGCATAGAAGCAATAGATTTTGCTGTAATAAAGCTAGTAGGCTTAGTAGCTTCTGCAGCACGAACTCAATCATGTAGTCCGCCATTATTGTTGTTGCTGTTACGTGTGACGAGGCCGACGCGTGATGCAATGACATCATCGTTTTCACAAAATATACGGATTGGCTGTACACACGACACCGCAAGGGTGTCGCAAAGGTGTTGTCGAAAGATTTATCCACTTTAGAACCCTGTTTCAAAAAATAGCGGATTCAGTCTCCCAAAACACCGGATCCGTGTGGACGAAAGGCCAATACGATACAAAATGTATATGGATACAGTGATTTTTGTCTCCGTGTGGACAGCCCCTAAATGTACTGTCACTTGTCATCTTTTTCATTTTTTTACCTGCATGCTAGGACAAAACAATTACTCCTTTAAAGCTACTAAATATTGGGACTTTCTCTCACCAGTATCTGGTCTTTGTCACCTCATGTCCCATTTATGCTCCACAACCGAAACAGCAAATAAAGCACTGTCTCATTTTCTGCTGCGTCCTGACATTTTGTAAAATGCTAGCTGGGCATTAGTTATACAGTGTTTTGTAATTAATTTTCCTGAAACTTGGAGCCAGTGGCAAATCTTTACACAAAATATATCCTCAAGTGACAGAACATCTCAGAAGGCCTGCAAAATGAATCATTTACAGAAAAAAAAATCTATTGACATTTTATCATTGTAATGTGAGACTCTATCATCACATTTATAACTCTGTCTATCAGCGTCTGCACGCTGCTTTGTAAAATATATAGCATTTTCTACATTTCTACAATAGTAGATCCAAACACGTCTAACACAGAAAATTGTCTCTGGGTGTTACGTTTTGAGATTTGTACATTTATTTTGACTTTAGATTCAAAGCAATTACAAAAAAATGTAAATGTACCAGAAAGCCCCTGCCTAAAAGCACATGGCTAATTTGCGTACATAAACATTAATGCAACCTTTTTACTGCTACGTCATCAGTTTCTCATAAAGCTGAGCTGTCCCATTTATGCACCATCCATCTCAGCCCACTTTCTGCACCGCCCCTAGTTCAGTTGGGAGCGCATGCCAAATATGCAGGGAGACCTGGGTTCAAATCTTGCTCGGGTCATTTGTCCATTTGTCCTGTTTCCTGTCAATCTATTGTATAAAGGACAGAAGGACAAAAATGTCACCTTTCCCATTTAACATAGACTAATCAAAATAAACAAAACTATCAAAATGTGACAAGTGATATGAGACATTGTTACAATAAATGATCACAAATGTGAATTCTTCTAATGCTCCAATAGAAAATGGAAAAAAATGTACAAATGGCATGATAATGGCCTTCTTTTTATACATCTGTTTCATTTGTTTTGCACTGAGGTAACATTAAGTTCTCAGTAAAAGAAAAAAAATAGTGGACTTTTGTTTCTTTGTCTCCCAGCTCACAGTTTTAAACCCCCCAAAAAAATCAAAGCACATTTTAAATAACATGTCTCTCACATGTTATTTCTTTTTACCTGCATTTCTGGGGACACCTAATCCCAGTAGGGTCCTCTTTCATCTTTAGCAGTGCTCTTTGATGGAAGGTGTTACAACTACATTGTCCTTGTCTCTCACATGAGCGCTAGTGTCACCTTACGTCCAGTGTAGCACACCCCTAACAAGTCTCAGTGGGCCAGTGCCATCTTCCTGGGGGATTAGTTCTAGTAAATGCCATCCTCAGTGATGCTCGGTAATGAGGCCTCAGTCTGTTCCTGCCCACGTTTCCGGACACATTTCCCACCCAGTATCCCATAAACCCATTGTCTAGGAAACATGCTCACAGTGTACTCCTACACAGCTGCCGGTGAATTTGACCAGCTCTTACTTGACTCACAGGATTTGGCATTAAAGACTTTAATGTTGGACGCACAAAGGGTGTGGACCCAAAAATAGACCAAAGACTGGACTGAAAGGTAAGTGGTTTATTTTCCAAAAGTAGCTGGAAAGCTGGTGTTCATGCAGGACTGTAGCAGACTGGGAGCTTGAAGCAAGGACACAAGAAAACAAGGTAAGTAGAAGTTGTCACGTAACACAAACAGTTATTCAGAACTGAGCGCCCGTAAAACTACCCATCTGACTGAACAATCTGACGCGGAATGGCAGGTAAGCTTTGACAAAAGCTTTTCCATTTTAACAAAAGGCCTTCTCTGAACAGAGGAGGTGGCCTCAGATTCATGTTGCCTAGTTTTTACAACAGTGTTTTTTAAAGCTAAACCAAAACAGTTTAAGTTTAGAACAAAAACAACACCTGAATGGAGCAGTGTCACACTCCTGAGCCTTTAACGACTCCCACATCAGGAGTCACACTTCCATTTCATGGCTAACGGCGGTGAGACCAGAACAGCCTGGTCCATCAGGTTTAGTTTCAGGTCAAACTCCTCCCTCTAGAGATATAAGCTCAGATCTTTTACCAGTTGATCTAAGTTTTGATAAAGTCTCTTAGAATTAGAGACAAAACGTCCTCACCTTGAAAACTGAGTCCAAAATGCTTTTGCTTTAACCTTTTCTTCAAGATGACCTGGATGATTGAGAACCTTCACAGACATCTCTAGGGGAAGTTATGGACTCTGTGAGAATATTAGTTTAGGGGACAAATGGTAGTGGAATCAATAAAGTTGTCGCCAGCCCCACTATTAACAAGAGAGAAAAGTGGATATGTTGTATATGTTGCCACAATATGGAGGACTGGAGTTGGAGCAGAGCTGGATTGGAGGATTTGAGAGAGGAAGTTTATTTAAGGATCCCCATTAACCTTTACTGTAAAGACTATTCTTCCTGGGGTCCAAACAATACATTTAACATTTTAGACATTACATGCATACATATAAACGTACAATAAATTCAAGAAAAATATTTAACCACAGAACACAGGTATGGTATAAAGTCTAATGGATTCCAAACTTTTAAATTTACTTTTCAAGCTAAAAAAAAATGTACCATTACATAAATATCATCACTTTAACTGCATTTCACCATTGCAAAGTCCAGACATCTGGTGGCGTAGACATTCGGCTGGGGATAGATAGGTTTGTCCCAACTGCATAGGTTCTCCAGGTGACACGGATTCTGGAGGGCTAGCAAACACAGATGGAGAATTGGTTGCAACAGTAGGTGGACCAGAGGAGGATTGGAGTGAACTAGTACATCCCACTCACTTTCAGCAGCCAGAATATGGAAATCAAAGCATAAAGAGCTACAGATGATGAGCAAACCTTTAGCTGCCTCTTTCCCTTTAAGAAGGGGGTCAAATACTCTCCTCATTTCATTAGTGATAATCGCTCTCCCAAACGACTGTATTAGGAGGGCTTTACCAGACAGTAGTTTTAGGAGGAAAGCAATGCGGGACTTGTCTGTGGTGTATGTGGTTGGTTGCAGCTCGAACACCAGGGAGCACTGGAGGAGAAAACTGCCACAAGCACCCAGGTCCCTGGAGCAACGTTCTGGAGTGGGAATGTGAAGTTCCCGGGGAGAGGTATTCTGGAGCAGGGTGGAGTTCAGCAGCTACTTTTGAGGAAGCTGGGGTGGAGAAGCTGGTTCATGTGGCTGCTGAGCTGGGTTACATTAGAACAAAGTTCACGAAGCTTCTCCACAAATTTGATCATGCTGATCAACCAGTATTGTATTTATTAGAACACGCTAATATAATGTACATATTTTTGTGTTGTGTTTTAATTGTAATGTTCAGCAGAGGTAAGGAGTATTTTAAGAAAAGGCACTGTGTGCAAAACTAGATCTACAGTGCTTAAAGCCACAGAAGACATTAAGATACTATCAGTTTCTGTGCCACCCCTGTGTAAGTGGCAGCCTTGGTCTGGCCACCCTGCGAAAAATTGTCTAGCTCCGCCACTGCACCAGAGCAATAGAAGCCCAGATCTATCACACCAGACGAGACCCCAGGTGTAGGCTGTGCAAACAGGCCCCTGAGACAATTCAGCACATACTGTAAGTGCAGGGTTTAAGAGGCTGCCAGGGAAAGCATACATGGAGAGCTATAACCAAGTGGCTAGGATAGTGTACAGGAACATCTGTACGGAGTACGGACAGGAAGTCCCGCGGACAAAGTGGGAAACACCTCCAAAAGTGGAAGAGAATGCCCGAGCCACGATCCTGTGGGACTTCCGGATACAGACCAATATGGTGGTGGACAAACATCAACATCAGGAAAAAGAAAACAAAGAAATACCTAGGCCTCAAAGAAGAACTGGAAAAGGCCTAGAAAGTGAAGGCAATGGGGCAGTAACCCCCAAACAGGAACAACACCAGACCTCTCAGTCCAGAAGAGTGCAGTCCTGCTAAGATACTGAACCCTCAAAGATAACTGTGCTATGATATTGTTGGGGGTAAGTTGTGACAGGTAAGCCGTGACGGAGGAAATTTGCCTGTGTGCAGTTTAGAAATTATAAACTTCAATGCTAGTTTGAGAATTTGCAGAATTCATGTACAACTACTCCCACTGCCCTGTCACCAATTCAACCAGTGGCCATTTGTGGTATTGCAGCAGAAAACACTATGTGGCCCTGATAAGATTTTCCTCTTACACTTTAATGTAAACAGAGATGGCTGAGAGTGCACCTACAACTTCCAAAATATATTTGACAGGAAAAATGCAGTCAAACATGGTTGGATATTGCTCTGGTAAAAATCCCACAGTCTTATTACAATGTATCGTCATCATTTCTAAAACAAATCTCCTGGGTCATTTTGAGGTATTTGTCATTCTACAACACTGTCTTTAGCCACAATACATAGCCCCACTATTTAAGAAACCCTTTTAAATAGAAAAGCCAGCACAAAGCTCCTCTTCTTCTCTACTGGCTGCTGTGTGTGTGGCTTCATGGGAATCTGTCACTGTGGAGATGCTCAGGTGCTCCCCGGTCCCAGAGCCAGACTATAGCTCTACAGTGGATCCCAGTGGGACAGAGCCATCCCCAGAATTACACCACTTGACTTCAGCTGATGAGATAATAACAGACCCCAGCCCCTTTTACTTTCTCACACTACACTTATAGCTGGTAAAAGGAGTGACCACAGATGTTCCTGAAGTTCAACAAAATAACAATAACACTGGTTAATAAGATAAGTATGAACTATGATTGTCTTTGCTTTGTGAATGAATAGTCTTTTGTATAATGTAGAAACAGCAGAATTCTAAACACAGCTGCTGTAGTCCTGTCGTTCCAGGAAATGTCCTGCAGAGTGGCTTTTCAAGTGTGAGAAAATATTAGGGCTGCATCATCTGCTTAGCAGTTTATATCTGAGACTGTATGTTTAAATTAAACAGAAATATTTCAATAGTGATATATATTTACCTGTAGTTGTGCTGTTGTGTGTTCCAACATTCCTGGCTTGGCTAAAAGGGTACAGTGTGTTCATGTGTTTGATGAAGTGGGGGTGTTTGAGGTAATAGGTTATGATGATATGTAAAAGGGTTGGCACAATAACCAAGGGCTTCAACCAATACATTTTTAGTCTAATAACTTTTTTTTTCTGGTTGTACCGCGATTGATTTGCATTTTTTTTTTTTTTTGCGGTTCAATTCTTGCTCTCCCCACAGTTCATACTATCATTGTGTCCTTGGGCAAGACACTAAACCCACCTTGCCTCCAGTGGTGTTCCAGCTGTGACACTGGTGAATGAATGGAACCTTAATGTAAGTCACTTTGGATAAAAGCGTCAGCTAAATGAATAAATGTAAATGTAATGTGTTTCTCAACCCCTCCCCTCCCACACACTCAGACACACACAAAAATAAAATGTATGTATTCAATTATGAAGTTTCTAAATCAATACTATCATAGCAACTTCTGTCTCTCACATTCACTTACAGCAACCCTGCGTAACATTTTGCCAGCAGAGCCCTCTCTGTGCAACCCATGGATAGTGGTCACTATCTTTGTTAACCAATAGAGAATATGACTCTGCTAGGGTCCAGTGTATTGGCCTAATTTCTTTGTTTTATAGTACATAGTGTGGTAGAGCACCTCACGTAATCTCTTGCCATATGCCACCATCCTGGGACAAGAAAGTCACAGGTGTCCAGCTAAGGGTACCATGTCAATGAGATAGGCATGATTCTAAAGGAATCATCTAAATGAGAATATATATTTTTGGGCCAAAAGTTGCCTGCTGGTAAAATGTTTTATGCGTGAAGAAAAGTGAAGAATTATGCACGGAGGTGTTCCGTGCATGTCCCACCGGGAGGAGACCCCGGGGAGGACCCAGGACACGCTGGAGGGACTATGTCTCTCGGCTGGCCTGGGAACGCCTCGGTATCCCCAGAAGAGCTGGAGGAAGTGTCTGGAGAGGGGGAAGTCTGGGCGTCTCTGCTTAGACTGCTGCCTCCGCGACCCGGCCCCAGATAAGCGGTAGAAGATGGATAGATGGATGGATGGATGGATGGATGGATGGATCAATGGATGGACATTTAAACTGTTTTTTTTACTTCTTTGTCTTGGCTATTGTTATTTCTGCCCCTGTTAAGTTTTACTTTAGAAAGTTACATGTTTTAATCCAGCTGCTGTTCATCTTATCTGATAATCTATCCTGCATTAAGATCTTAACCCCTACAACCAATTATCAGTGTTCAACTGTGTCTCTATTTGTTATGTGCTCTATTATCCCGCATTAAGCTCCTTGGTGTTATTCAATCACTCCCATTTCCTGGGCCTTGTTCCATTCGCCCATGTTTTGCTGCTCCTCCCCTCTTCTAAGAATATGCCGGCCGGGCCTAATCACAGGAACGGACCCAGGCTGGAGGTGCATGCCTTTGCACATGGCAGCACAAATTAAAATGTCTCCTGCCGCCCGCCTCTCTAATTCCCTGGCACTATGCCCTGGTCTGTCCTGTGAATTACAGACAGACCTCTCCATATGGTGCAGCCAGCATGGGGCAGGCCAGCTTATTGACATGAGCGCAGTCAATAACCACGGAGCTCACAACACACACAGTGCTAACTCGCCAGTGCTAACAGGGACAGTAGTAGAGGGACGTGCAGAGGAACAGCAGGATTCAGTGCCATTTTTAAATAAGAGCCGGATCATTAGCACTGCTTTAGACTGAGAAAGAATCGAGAGTTTAGCCTGTTTTAATCCCCCCAGGAGCTGCACGAGGTCCTTCTTACACATGGGTCAGGCTCAAGTCTACACTCAAAATGTAAAAGGCATGGCTCAGACCTTTTTTTTTATCTCAGCTGTGGTGTTTTGACTTGACAAAGTTTACTTCCCACTATTTCACGCGACAATATCATTTGAAGTTTTTATTCCGACACCCACTCAGCTGTTGGTGAAGAGAATATTAGGGTTGCCATGCAAGTTCTTTTTACTTTGTAAGCTGTTTGAAAACGTTTTACAACAAATGACGTTTTTGAAAGTGCAAACTGCAAATTCTGCCTTGTTGGCACCAAGTGGCAAAAACTGGCACCTAGAAAAATAGGTGTCTACTTTTAAATACCTGAGTGTGCACATCTCCAATGACCTCATATGGACTGCCAGAGACTGTAAGACAAAGAACTCCAAATACGCAGATGGACCTACTCATGTCATGTGTGGCATGAGAAATAACAATATATGACCAAAATACAACTTGTAAAAACAACATTAGAAAAATCATCATGGCACTAAAAGGTCAGGTCATTCCATCAATAAATTTTAGAGTGTGTGACTTTTTTTGGGACAGGAAGTGTATGTACTTGGTATTTGCCAAAAGTCTTTCCCATAATGGAAATTCAACTTAAGTGGAATTATTAAACAAAACTAACTAATAACAACAAAATGTAAATAAGTCTAAGAAAAATTCATTAAGGACATTTATGATTTGTTTCAACGCAAGCTGTGACAACTGCCCTACATTTGATCAATTAAAAAATATTTTGAATTTAGCAGATTTATATACATCAGTGTTTCAGACACATAAGCCTACTAATAATAAAAATCTAACATGTCAATAAAGGCATCTTAGCTGGAACCAATTCAAACTAATTCAACAGAAAAGGTCTTGAGAAAACTAATAGGTGCCAGAATTTTCATTTTCAAATTTGTAATTTTCAACTTTGACATAAATATCTAATATAAACATAAACAAGTGTCCTACTCACTTTTCCTGAAGCACACTGTCAACAGAAAAGTTACACCCCTCCATCAGACGCAGACAAACGTCACTAACTGCAGCGGTGCATTCAGGCACAAAGGGGAAATGGGAACTCTGAGGAACATGTAAAAATTGATCCGTGGAAAAGGGAATGCTAGAAATTTTGGAAGGTTTTGGAAATTTTGGTTAAATAGGTATTGGGTAGGCCCTCAAATATAGCAAATTATTTCTAGTAACTAAATATTTTTAGAGCAGTTAGGTCAAATTGGATGATTTCCCACGGCACACCTGACACCTTCTCAGGGCACACTGTGATGCGGCACAGTGGTTGAAAATCATGGTGAAAGTTGGTGAAATGTCACTCAGGCCCTTTTGTTTCAAAGCTTTTGATTTATTGTTGGTTGCACTGATCATTCTTTAATACCACCATCTACAGAACACCCATTTTACATCTGATAGAAAAAAATTGGATTAAATACAACAAAGCATTTTTATACAGAAACACAAAACATTCAAAACCAAATGCTTGCACACATGAAGTAGTACAAAACTGAAATCAGCATGGACTTAGAAGTATAAATTTAGACTAGGAATAAATGCTACAGTGCACACCACAACAAAGCTGAACCCAAAAATAGATAAAAAGCACTATAAATTTGTAAAAATGGGCTTTGGTTGCCATTTCCTCGGCTTTGTTCTCAGCAGGGAGTACACTGCTACATCCATGTTATGTCTGAGTTTTAGTTTTATGTGGACATGAACAAATGAGGCTAAAATCACAGCAGCAATGGATTTCTGTGCTGTGCAAAACTCAACCACATGTAACAGAGTCATGCACGAATACTTTTCCAGCTGAAATGTAAATGTAAAAGATGTGAAAAGGCCACATCAGACTAAACACAGAGATGGCTTGTTCAGTCTTTTTGCAGTTTGCAGTTTTTTAGTGTCTACTGAGGAGTTGGAAATAGGAGTGGAAACATTAGCACAAAAAAAAAAAACGAAGATAGAGCATATGAGTCATCAGATGCCTCACAGAGCCGAAAGATGCATATGCAGCCTCTGAAAATGGATTGGGACATTTCACAATCATACTTATAGGTAGCTAGTAGTGGCACTGATTATGAATAAAGTGAATGAAAGTCCACTCATTTTGTTTGAAAAGAAATGCACGACAACCTTCTATTAATTTTTTTGAGTGTCTAATTTTTGGTCTTTTTCGTGACACTATAAACCAAACACTCATTTGTAGAGCATGCCAACAGCTTTGGCAGCCGTAGGACATGCTATTATCTATAAACACTATGCCATTTGAGCAGTGGAAGTACCCAGTAACAAGGGGAGGACATGCTGACTTCATTCAAGCATGACTGTGCTTCTCCGCCAGCAGTTGTAGTGTCAAAACTGACCCCTCAGTCTTTGGCACTATTGTATGGAATATGTTGTGAACGCAACACCAGATTTCCATGCCATATAGTCTTTATTGTCACAGCCAACACAATAATGACCCGAGTAGACTTTGCCCAAGTTCTACTAACATTTGAACAGTAGACATAAGCTTTTATACAGTTGTGATATCAGTAAAGTAATAACTCTTTCTGATATCTTTGTGCAAGGCTCTGGGCCTGATGTCATTTCTGTCTGGCCTTGAGCTACTCCTCGCCTGGCTCTGTCACCTCCCATGACAGACACCTGCGTCTTTATCTGGTCCTTCCTGTGTGTGTGTCTGACATTAGGTTTTGTCTTTTATATTAATGTTTAAAATAACTAATAACTAACTGGGTTTACATAGTTTAAAACACGTAACATATAAAATATTACACCACACAGTGCTCACTTTGTCTACTCTGGGCAACAGTAGGAACAGGACTAATGAGACTAATATGGCTTCTCCCTGTCAAGTTTCGTGCCTAAACCTACGTGCGGATGCTTACTTACTTACCTTAAACCACTGAGGCAGTTGTCTTTCTTATGTCTCATCCCATCCCGTATCATTTTCCCCAGTTGTGTAACAGACAGTGGTGGACAGTAACAAAGTAAATGTAATTCATTACTGTACTTAAGTAGTTTTTTCCAGTATCTGTACTTTACTAAGTATTTCCATTCGAGGATACTTTTTACTTTAACTTCACTACATTTCAAATTCAAATATCTTACTTTTTACTCAGGGCCTACTCACACTAGCCAGTTTGAACCGTGCCCGAGCGCGTTTGACCACCATAGCGCGGTTCGTTTGACTAGTGTGAGTGCTCGAACCGTGCCGAGCGCGGCTCGATTAACCGCCCCTGGCCGCTTGGAAGAGGTGGGCCAGAGCACGTTTAGTTGGGCTCGGCGCGGTTCGCATGTAGTGTGGCGCCAACCGTGCTGGAGCATGGAACAAGGCAGCGTGGCGTCACGGTTTTGCGACGCTCCATGCGACGCTCCAAAACAACTTGAATCTGTACTTGAGTGGATTATTTATAGCTGTGCTGACATTTACACTAGTCTGGTGTGGAAAACTCAAGTCTACACTCTCTTTTGATTCTGGCAATACTAGTGTTTTTCACGACAGGGGAAATGTCACTCTTTGGATTCTTAATGTACATACCTGTTATTTTCTCTAAATGCTAGTCTGCAGACCGTTCATTTTATGCATGTTGCAATGTGGTAATGCACTTAGACTTGATTTAGGCTTTACCTAAGTTGTAAATTTAACTTTTGCTTCCAAAGTGTAAATCATCTGTGCCTGTTCTCCTTGGTTTAAAAGTGTACTTTAATGACAACATATTACATCTTTATCATTGGGCTACAGTAAAGTCATTACAATACATTCATTCCCTTGGCATGTTAAAAGAATTGACAAAGTTGACAATTCAGTTCATGATTATTCTTTGCTATTATGTGTTGGAGAAAAAGTGAAGTGAAAATGTAAATGAAAAATGTATTTTAATCATAACATTTCATCATGTAACACCCAGTCTTGCAGTGTCTATGCACCAGGGCAGGTTTCTCTCAGGCATATGGGACTGAGGTCTTGTCCAAACAAACTCATGAATCTAACGTCTTCTGTGCGGGTATTTGAAGCCAGGATGAGGCTGTTGTTGTTGTTAATACTCTTATTTGCTTTCAGAAGTTGTTTAATATACCGTAGCATATATTTACTATGCACTTTAACCTAACACTACCTCAAACCTCTACACTTTATAATTCGACCTCGAACCTCTACAATATATACCACACACTTCCATAAAATATACACCACACACACAAGGTAGCCTATTTTGTTTCACCACTGCATATGGTTGTGTTATGTGAAATACTGTTTTTTTTTTTTTTTTTGTGAGAAGTGCTGACCAATCCCAAATAAATGGGAGATGGTTCTGAACTCTACATTTGTGGCCAGTCTCCATATGCATATTGCAACACGTTGGTCCACGGGCACTGGTTTTCTGAATGAAGTGGTCTGTCTTTGAAGGTGCGGCTGCAGGCTGTTGCACAACTGCAAGAATGATGTCCTTCTCATTCTGAAATTAGCCTTCCACTCACAGTCTGTCCAGCTGCTGAGAACATGCTGCCACCACACAGCAGATCTCTGCCGAATCCATATGGTCCTGCAGCAGAATGGAAAAATATTGTTAACTGTATATAGTTTATGCATACACAATTACCTTACAGCACTTTGAAGAAATTAAATAAACAACAAACTACTACTCCAGTGCATACATAACAGTTATGTGTCCCGTTGAATACGGGTGTCTTAATACAAGAATGTAGCTAATATTAACCAGCAAATTATATTAAGTTACATGATTATTACCTTTAGAACGCTACTGTCGTAATTACAAAAAAAACATTATACACATATTGTATTTCAAATTTCACAATACACTTTTCAATTGTATTCAATGACATTTCATTATATTAATTCTTACCATGTCGATGTACGGGAACTGTAGTCCGTAATCAAAGCTGCAAAGTCCTTGCTGCACTTCAGCTGGTACCTTGCAAACCTCCTCATACGAGCAGCACGATTACGTGAAAATTTTCGCGCCACTAAGGCGACAAATCTGTTTAACAACAGGCTGTGAGAGGGCTGTGGACCACCGTGGACCAAACGACACAAAATTATCCACAAATAAAACAGAGCGATGGACTCCGTTGTGTTCAGAGAGCGCCGCTCTTCCTGTTTATCCCGAACAGTGGTGGACAGTAACGAAGTAAATGTAATTCGTTACTGTACTTAAGTAGTTTTTTTCCAGTATCTGTACTTTACTAAGTATTTCCATTAAGGGATACTTTTTACTTTAACTTCACTACATTTCAAAGTCAAATATCTTACTTTTTACTCAAGTACATTTTGCAAAATTAGTCGTTCCTTGTGTTTCCGTTAAATATTTTTGTAGAAAAGACCTCAAAGACGCGTCTCAGTGGGAGTGTCAGGACCAGCTCAATAGAAGCCTCATTCTCTACACGCGAGCTGATAAACATGAAAATAACAAATAAAAAATACACCTGTGATGAAGCTTTGGTATTAGTAATGGCTGACTCTGATTCTGAGGGAGAACATCTACCTTTAGAGTCTTTTCAGCCGAGTGAAAGTGAGAATGAGCGAGAGTGAGCGCCTGTGTAACTTGGACAGCGGCGCCGCTGCTCGTGCCTTTCTCAGCGTCTCTCATAAAGCACACGCTGTTTTTCCCACATTTTACCAAACATCAGTGAAAGAAACGGGAGGAAACTAGTCGTGAAGGATGTTGGAAAGGGAAGCCGTGAGCACGTAGCACCTGCAGCTTTACCTTTAAGAAGCCGGGGCGGGTGAACTGCAGTGGCCGCGATAGTGACAGGGAGTTTGGGAATAATGCGGCTTCTATTGACAGCTGTTTGGGACAAATACGTGTTGGTCATCCTGACACTTTACCCAGTCGAGGAGTGAGAGGCAGGGGTAAACATAGTCAGTGAGAATGCACTAATCAAAGCAGCGATCGTAAAATTAATGGCTGTGTGCTGTGCTTTATGAGAGGTCCCACACTCTAAAAAACTACTAACTATGCCACATGGATGGATAAGAAAGGATAAAGCAACTGCAACCACACACATACAGTACATGTGTATATTTCTCATAACTATTTGCATACGTTTTACTAGTTGTGGTATATGAGAAGTTGTAGTTATTCTTTATTTCAGAAAAAGAAAAAAAAAACTATTCTAATAGTTCAAATGTTCATTAGTGTGTATGTATTGAAAAAAACATAACCGCCAATATATAATGTCATGGTATGCAAATTATATGCAAATTAGATGCTTAAAATTATTATACTTATATACTTTGGGTCATACCTGACATTTTTCTAGTTTAGAGTAGGACTCTATCTCTTATCATTTTCAAACAACAGCCTTTTGAAATTTGGATCTCAAAAATCTGTATTTTTTTAAATAAACCCTTGTGCCTGAAGGGGGCAAGAGACTGACAAAAATTATATGGGCATTATACCCATAATAAATGATAGTACTTGGATACTTAAGTACATTTGAAGGCAAATACTTTTGTACTTTTACTCAAGTGAAAGTTAAAAGGGAGTACTTTGGATTTTACTGAAGTAATATTTTACCTAGTGTATCTGTACTTTAACTCAAGTACTTGGTTTGTGTACTTCGTCCACCACTGATCCCGAAACCGTCGCACCATAATGACGTAAGCGTGCTCCGGCACGAATGCTGAAACCCTATGTGAGTGCAGGCCAGAGGGGGAGTGGGGAGGGGGGACAATCGTACTCGGGCCCGGTTCATGGCAACCGTGCCTAGTGTGAGTACACCCTCAGTTACATTTTGCAAAATTAGTCGTTCCTTTTTATTTATGAGTGGATAGAAAAAAACTGAAGAGGGCAATCACACAGCAAGCCACCAATCAGGATACAGCGCGCGCTCTGTTTTGAATTTGGTCTGGTAACTCTGGTTACCGCTTATTTAGTGCGTCAGTGCAACAGCATATCATTGTGAGAGTACCGGTTGTCTTCACTCTTCATTAGGATGGAACAATCACAAACTCCTGAATCTAAAGTGCCAGTGCCACAACATCCGTGGCCTTATTTGCGGTGTTATTTTGAAGTGGTTGAAAAGAAAAACGAGTCCTTCATTTTTAACTGCCTTCTTTGCCTGCCTCGGACCTGTAAAATTTCTTCGTTCTGGAATTCTCCTTCCAATCTTAGGAAACACATTGAAGTAAGCCATTTTCATTCTGGTGGTCATTTTTTATTGAGTAATCTAACAGTAGCTCGCACCATTGTGTTTAAGTTAACGTTAGTTAGCTGTTTCACCAACGTTTGTAGTATTTATTTTAAACTGAGTGATTCGATTTTGTGAAATGACAGTCGATTGATGTTAACACTTTTGGTAGAATATAAATTAAATTTTGACTAGTTTTATATGCAGCTTATGATGCTAATCAGTTGAAAGGTGGAGTGGAGTGCTGCTTATAAACCGAGATCGTTCTTTTCAAAAGTTCAGCTTCCAAAGACTGTGATGTACAGAGCCCTGCACATGTCATGCAAGAAAAAAAATATTATGCACGATTTAACATTACTGTGTTTTCCCCCAGACTGATTTACTATTTCACTTTCTCGATTTAGAAATTATGTTCATGATTTTGAAACTCGAGGGAACGAATCAGTAACTTACTTAGTAACTTACTTACTTATTTTTTTCCTGCATGTCATGTCTGAGGCTCCGTAGTGATCTACTTTAAGAATAATTTTTAAATATATCACTAGGTTTATTGAAATCAATTACATCTATGACATGCAAAAAGCATATTAAATTATTTTAAGCAAGAGACTGACAAAAAGTATAAGGGCATTATAGCCATAATAAATGATAGTACTTGGATACTTAATTACATTTGAAGGCAAATACTTTTGTACTTTTACTCAAGTGAAAGTTAAAAGGGAGTACTTTGGATTTTACTGAAGTAATATTTTACCTAGTGTATCTGTACTTTAATTCAAGTACTTGGTTTGTGTACTTGTCCACCACTGGTAACAGAGTTGTTTACATTGAACACACCTTAAAAGTCACCTAGTCAACTTAAAAGTCAATTTGCTTTTAAAAAAACAAAAAACAAAAACAATGCAACATAAAACAGTGGCTGGTTTTCTTGCAGTGTTGCCAATGGCACACAAGTCTGACTAAGGCAAAACCATTGTGGGGGAAATTCCAACAATATCATGGGTAGGAGAATAAACTAAGGCTATTGGCAAGTTTCAGTTGTATGTCACAGATTGGCTGGTTAATGAATAATGTGTTATAGTGTGGATAATGTTTCATGAATCCAATTGTATCGACAATTTGTTCCAACCTCTTCTCTCCAGACACATTTAGTTCTCTTTCAGGACCACAGCCCAGTGTTTACCAGTGCTGAACAGTGTTGTTGAGCGTGTTGTTTTGAAATGTCCTGCTGATCCGGTGTTCTGGCACACATGTACCCTGGATGCACATTATTAGGCCAGTGTCAGGTAACCGATACGTCCATGGGTAGAGCGTAAACAAGCCGCATCATGACATAGTACGAGAGAGGGGATCTAACACGCCGATGAATAAATTTATGAATGCTAGTATGACCCACTGTCCCCTACCATTAATGCCGACCAGCTTCAAAATAATAGACAGTGGATGATGGTGGAGTCTTTTTGGGGCACACATTGAGGTTATTGACAATGGGAAGTCTTAGGAGTCTGAGTCACTTTACATTTGTTTAACCTTTAGTCTCAGAGCAGATGGAAAACCACAGAACTACCCAGAGTGGTCATCAAAAAACTACGTCAACATGTGGGTGTAAGTGTTTCAAACAAGCCAATGGGCTGTGTTCCTTCAGATCCTCAACACGTACAGGACAATGCTACACAGCCCTGGAAAACAGAGTAGTGTTTGATAGATTTGTGTTGCCATCAAGTTGAAGTTCCTGTGACCTAGCTGCAATGTGTTTGAAAAGATTATAGAATGTAAAATGTATACAATGTAAAAATTGGAAGCAATAAAAGTTGGGGTGTGTAGCCCTAGTACATTCAGCTCATAAACAAGAGAAATAAACAGCTAATCTAAATGACAAGCTCTGAACTCAATATAAACTTGTTGCTGAACCACCTCTGCTTTTTGGTTTTTGTCCTCATTTCCATGCCAAAATAATTATCTGATGTGATTAATTACACTGCAAACCCTTCCTTTAAACATTTAAAAAGAGACACGTTTGAATAGAGAGGTTTTCATTGGTGCTTCATTAACTGACTTAAGAGGAAGAGAAAGTATATTTTCACAGAGAAAGATATATTTCTATGGTATTTTTGCTAATCCATTCAATGTTTTTACAGTATAATTAACCCTCCCAAGTCTGGGGGCATTTTTGGGCCATTTCTCTCGCCTGTTTTTGTTTGTGTATTATTGCTAAAAAACATTATCTTGTAATGCACAATCGAATAATATACTTTTCTTTTTTTTTTCAGGACAACCTGGTTTTTATTAAATATTTATGCTGTGTCATTATAAATGCAAATACAATATAAATCTGTAATAGATAAAATATGATAATATTTCCAAATTTTACTGGCTTGCATTTAATAGGTTAGATTAAGTTTTTACTACATGCCGCATTGGTAATTTATTGTTTTTCCTTTTTTTTTTTTTTTAATTTACTGTATTATAGACTTTTTTATTGTCATTTACTGCCTTTTACCTGTTGTTGACATTACAGTATTTTTTATAAGTTATGAGCAAAACAGTACTTTTGTTTAAAGATAAACTTCAGTGATTAAAAATGTGATTCTTTTACGGTTATTTACTGTTGCTATTTCATTTCATTTTCATTTTATTGTCCACAATGTGGAAATTTGCCTTCGGTCTCATAAAAACAACAATCAAACCAACAACAACACAAACAACAAGAACAACAAGACTAACACACAGACATCTTCAGGGCAAAATGCAGTACAGCAGTAGCAATTACGTTACAATACATCAGCGGGACGTGTTGTTCAGCGTCCGAATTGCATTAGGAATAAAATAATTTTTAAAAAATATTACGATTTGCCCTAGGTACTTTGTAACGTCTGGCAGAGGGAAGGAGTTCAAATTCCCTGTTGAGTGGATGAGTTGGATCATTTATTATTTTAAAAGCTTTTTTCCTGAGAACTTCCTCGTACGTGGAACTTAATTGTTTCTGACTTGTCCCTATGATTTTTGTGGCAAGGTTTACTATTCTCTGCAGCTTACTTCTCCCTTTTACGTTTAAATTACCATACCACATCGCCATGTTAAAGGTTAGAATACTCTCTATCAGATTCTTATAGACTATTTCCATAATGTGCTTGCTCACTCTAAAGGAGTTGAGCTTGCGCAGTAAATGGAGACGTTGGTTACAGGTTTTAAAATGTAGTCTGTGTTTTCACCGAAATTTAGATTAGAATCAATCATACCAAGGTATTTGAACTTTTCTACTACCTCTACAATTTTTCCCCTGATTATAAGGGGCTGCACAGGGTCCTTTTCATAAAAGACAAGTTCCTTTGTCTTTGTTACATTTATCTCTAAGAAACTTTCATCGCACCATTTCTGGAGAGATGACACATGTGCTCTATATACTTCCTCTCCAACTATGTCCCCCCTCTTTAGTAAAGCCACCAGGGCCATATCGTCTGCATATTTGAACAAACGAAAATTTTCCAGATCTAATTGAAATTCGTTTGTATAAATGGAGAAGAGTAATGGGGATAGAATAGTCCCTTGCGGGGCGGCTGTATTAAGCACAAGGATGTCAGACCGAGTGTGACCAAGTCTCTTCAGCAAGGTGTGGATCTGCATGCTGTTAAAGGCAGATGTAAAATCGATAAACAGGGCCCTAGCAAGGTGGGAGGGGGCTTGAAGGTGCGTCATCGGTTCCCCTCATCATTTTGTAAGCAAACTGGAGATGATCTAAGCTGTTAGAAACTGATGCTGTAATATGTTTGCTTATAACTTTCTCAAAACATTTTCCTAAGATGGAAGTAAGGGCAATGGGCCTGAAATCTTCTAGTTCAGTGGCTCCAGGTTTTTTCGGAATAGGCACAATATCGGATATTTTCCATAATTTGGGCATTGTTAAGGAATTAAGCAAGTACTGGAATAACTCCAGCACAATACCTTTTAGTTCATGGACATTCAAGTCAAGTCAAGTTCATTTATTCGTCTCCCTTGGGAGAAATTTGGTTTAGAGACAGGGTACTGCTGCATAGGCAGACATAAAACATATAGACAACATAAAACATAAAACATCCAACAAAGGAGAGGGTACATAACTGGCAACCAGATGGGGACCAAAGTGCAAGAGGATCAAGCTTCAATACTTGAAGTACATTGCAATTACAATTACACATTTAAAGTGCAATGCACAGTAAAGTGCTGGTGCATGTTAAAGTGCGGTGCACAATACAGTACTGATACACATTCGAACACACACTACAAATGCTATACATATTAAAAATACTGGTACGAATTTAAAAAGATGCTGGTACATGTTACAGTTCTGATAAAAACCTCCCTACATTTGCTCATTAATGAGCTTAACTGACACTGGGACAAAAGAATGTTTGAACCGGTTGTATTTACATAAGGAGACCCTGTATCTTCTCCCTGAGGGCATCTGCGAGTATTCGCTGCACAAAACATGGGAACTGACATTTTCTTTTAAAACTCTTCCTCTCAGGCCATCTGGCCCCGGGGCTGAGTTGGGCTTAATACTGGACAGGCTGGCTATAATATCATGTTCATTCAGTGTAATAGGGACATATCCCGAAATGGACCTACACACACTATCACGTTCAGCACTAAAATCATTTTTGTCAAAACGACAGAAAAATACATTTAGATCATTTGCAAAAGATGGAGAGGAGTGTGACAGGGGGGTATGGTTTTGCTTAGTTTCCTGACCCATCATCGCATTTAAACCTTCCAATGCTTTCTTGGCATTTCCTGAGAAATAATGACATTCAACTTTATCCTTACATTCTATTTTTGCTTTACTCAGTTTCGATCTTAGTTCGCTTCTTTTTTTCTTGAGTAATTCAATATTACCATTGTTAAAAGCATGTTTTTTCTCCTGAATACATTCCTTAAGATCACTAGACATCCATACATTGTTATTAGGAAATATTCTAACAATTTTAGTTCGAGTGATTTTACTTTCATTAAACAACAAATAGGATGTAAAAGTGTCGATTAGTTCATGAGGTGTGTCACATGAGTTAAGAAATAACCAGTCAGTAGTCTCCAGCTCACATTTCATCTCCTCCATACAGTCCTCAGTCCAGATCTTAATTTCCTTTCCACAGTCTTTACCCGTCTCAACGTGGAAGTAGGTGGACGACATTATGGTCAGATTTCCCCAAGGCAGGCCTGCAGATGGATTTATAGGCGTCTAGTATGTTGCCATAGCACTTATCTAAGGTACGTGCCAGGCGGGTGGGACAGTCCACATATTGATGTAAAGTGGGTAGATGATCAGACAAGTCACAGGAATTAAAGTCCCCGAGTAACAGGACAGGTTGACTGACTGCACGGGACAGGGCGGTGTTGTAGCTCTCTGCTATCCTGGCCGCAGCTCCCACAAAATCCGGCCCAGGTACATAGGCCAATATGATAGTGATCTGTCCAAACTCCCTCGGGAGATAAAAGGGGCGAAATGAGACAACCAAGATTTCGTAGTCATGTGTGCACACACGTTCCCGGACGGTGTACTGGGTAGCCCAACATGTGTCCATATAGACACACAAACCACCACCAATAGATTTCCGAGACGAATTAATGTCTCTATCAGCCCGAATAAGTGTATAACCCGGCAAGTTGGGGTCTGACGTCTCCTTTTTCAACCAGCTTTCCGTAAAACAGATGAGATTACTCTGTCGGAACTCATTATCATATTGTACTTTAGCGATCAGTTCATTCATCTTGTTGCTCAAAGAGCGAACATTAGAGAAAGTTATTACCGGTAGGGGATGTCTGCTGCCGCGCCTCTTTTCTTTATTTTAGTCCCTTTTCGCGTTCCGATGTTTTTGAGTTGCGAATCTTTGACCAGGAGCTCCAGACCAGAGTCCTCCAGTTTGATTGCGTGTCTGAGTGACAACAGCTGGTCCCGCGTGTCGGTGAGGATTCCGACGGTTCCATATAAACTCCATACTTCGGTGATTAAACCACTGAGAAGGCACATAGCCAGCCAAAATAACAAGTCAACGCTGAACTTCATTTTGCCACAAAGAGAATGCGGACTCAATCACTTAACACAAAAAAAAGAAAAAAAAAGAAAAAATCACAGGACACAAGACAGTCAGATGAGACACTGGGTCAGCAGCAGAGCCGCGCCCCCCGCGTATATAGTATTTGACCATAGAAATAATAGACCATTTCTCAGTGTAGTGCAAAACACAAATGTAAATATGTAAGAACATTTTACAGCAATTATCTGTATGTAATATTATAGTAATGTTTCATTCTTTTTAAAACATGTTCAGTTTTACTAAGCAAGCTAATTAAGCTAGTTAAAAGCAAACACAATATAAATCATTAATGATAAATTTGTAAATGGCATGAATTTTATATACAGTTGTGCTCATAAGTTACCGTGACAGAATTGATTTGTGATTTAGTTTTTTGGCCATTTTTCAGAGAATATGAATGATAACACAATTTTCACTCATAGTTAGTGGTTGGATAAAGCAATTTATTGTAAAACAATTGTGTTTACTCATTAAATCATAATGACAGCAGAAACTAGTAACAGAAAATGTTCCTGTAAATTCTTGGGCTGTCTTGCATGAACTGCACGTTTGAGATCTCCCCAGAGTGGCTCGATGATACTGAGGTCAGGAGACTGAGATGGTCAGCCAATGACAGGTCGACTTGGCCATGTGCTTTGGATTGTTGTCATGTTGGAACGTCCGGCTGATGAGTGCAAATTTTCTTCCAGTCTTTTCTGATAACATGCTCCATTCATCTTGTCATCAATTTTGACCAAGGCCATAACTTTTGTGTTTACTTTTGATTAACAATGTGATGATTTCACATTTACATTTAGTCATTATCCAAAGCGACTGTAACAGTGTTACATTTATAGATGACGCTTTCATTTAAAACAACTTACATTAATGTTCCATTCACCAGTGTTATAGCTGGAACACCACTGGAGGCAAGGGGGGTTAAGTGTCTTGCCCAAGGACACAACAATAGTATGAACTGTGGGGAGAGCGGGAATCGAACCGCCAACCTTCCAGTTAAAGGACGACCGCTCTACCACTGAGCCACTGCCGCCTCATTTTAAGGTTATTTACTGTAGCTATTTAATAGTATTTCACCGTTATTATATTATAGACTTTTTCTCAGTCTAGTGCCAAACACAAATGTAAATATGTAATAATGAATTACTCTGGAACATTTTACAGCAATTATCTCTATATAATATTACAATAATTTTCTATTTTATTTTTCTATTTTTTTTATTTTTCTATTTTGTTTTAGCAGTTAGATTTTTTCCCTACAAAATGTTCAAAATCGTTTTTTGTAATTGAGTTAAATCAATTCAATGCTTTTATGGGTATTTACTGTTGCTACTTGATAGTATTTCAATGCAGTTGCTTCCTTTTTTCACTCTCTAGCTGTAATACTTATTCAGTTTGACAAATATTCCTCTCTTGCCTGCCTCTGTTTTTGTTGTATATCAACTGTTTCCTCTCGTCTTTGTCCTGTCACAATCCTGCCATAGAAACTCCTCTGTTTACATCCTGTGCTCCTTTCAGCTGGAGCGTGTTTACTCTGGTGAGAGCCGGTGTGTGACTCTGCAACTATCACTCTGAGGAAATACCATGAGTGGCGTGCCAGTCACAGCTAACCACAAACCCAAACTGGGTGGAGAGGGCATTTTTCATATAAATCATGGAATATGGCTGTGGGCAGGCCTTTGCCGGGGCTTGGAGAACATCCACAAATAGACTTCTGCTGCATGTAGTAACAGTTTTGAGCAACACAAAGACGGGCTGTAACGGCTGCCTGTGGTGCAGCTCCATTAAAGGGCTATTATTGTTCACACCGTGTACTCAGTTAGTCAGAAGATATTAATAGACTCTTAAGTTCAGCAAAATCAAATGTTTTGGTCTTTGTTGGGTTTAAAGGGGCTATGTGTATTTTCACTTCTGTATGTCCATTATCAAAATAAAACTATCCTGTTATAATGCGTTGATCTTTAATAATTTTGTCGGGACGGAAATCTGCTACAAATAGTTGCTTTTTTTTTGTGTTACAAGCAGACTGAATTTTGCAGGAGCTCATGACTCCCCCTACCTCCCAGGACAGCACTTTCTGAGGCTTCTATTCATATCCCTGCAATACAGCAAATTACACCCCTCAAAGCATTCCATTGTAGCCAATGGTCAGTGCCCAGGGACCCTCTTCAAGATCTGTGCGAGACACTTGTAAATCTCTGAAAGTGTCACTTTGTTTAACCTTCAGTTTTAGAGCAGATGGAAAACCACAGAACTACCCAGAGTGATTATAAAAAAGTACAATATGTGGGAGTAAGTGTTTTAAACAAGCTAATGGGCTGTGTTCTCTCAGATCCACAATCTGATCCAGCTACAATGAAAAACATGGTGGTGTCAGACAGCACTGTTGACTTCCTGTTTGCAAAAAGGTTAAATAATCACACCTTGTTGTATACAATACCTACATCATTTACCCAAATAGATTAGTTAAAGACAAATATGTTGACCTCTCATGAATGTATGCTTAACACAATTTAAATTCACTTCAACCGTATTTATCCTCGAGGGGAAATTCAATTGTCAGGTCTTTTGAAATAAAATAAAATAAAATAAAATAATAAGCAAACTAATTGATTCAGGCTTCATCTGCCAAACTGTTGTCCCCAAGACTTTACTTAACCCAGAACCAAATATCCATCCATCTTCTACCGCTTCTAAGCAGAGATGCTCAGACCCAGGCCAGACGAGAGACATACAGAGAGTCCCTACAGCGTGTCCTAGGTCTTCTCGAGGGTCTCCTCCTGGTGGTACATACCCAGAACACCTCCCTAGGGAGGCGTCCAGGAGGCATCCGAAACAGATGCCCGAGCCACCTCAGCTGGCGCCTCTCGATGTGGAGGAAAAGCACTCAAAACAGTTGACTGTAGTAGTGTTTCTGATTAGCATCTATGCTCGGTGTCTCCTCTGCCCAGCATCAGAGCGCTTAAATTCGGCTCAGCTCACTGAGCCAGTGACTGATTACAGCAGATAATATTCTAAATTGTGGTGGCTTACTCCATTCCTATGGCATTAGACGGGCAGCAGTGGCTCAGTGGTAGAGCGGTCGTCCTTCAACCGGAAGGTAGGCGGTTCGATTCCAGCTCTCCCCACAGTTCATACTGTCATTGTGTCCTTGGGCAAGACACTTAACCCCCCCTTGCCTCCAGTGGTGTTCCAGCTGTGAGTCTCAATTCTTTAGCTTCATTTTCAGCCATTTTGTTGTTTCTTCTGGCTGATGTTGAGGCTGTAGTGAGGTCTACTGTTGGAATTTGTTTTGATGCAACTTATAATGTTAACCCCTTAAATAAAATAAAAGGTTAAAATAAAAGTATCTGGACTCAGTTTTCAAGGTGAAGACGTTTTGTCTCTAATTCCAGAGACTTTATCAATTCTGAGATCAAGTGGTAAGAGAGCTGAGCGTTATCTCTAGAGGGAGGTGTTTGACCTGAAACCAAACCTGATAGACAAAACGTCTTCACCTTGAAAACGTTCAGAGTCCAGATGCTTTTCCTTTAACCTTTTCTTCAAGATGACCTGGATGAATTAAAACCTTCACAGACCCTTAGATAAAACTCAATTTTCAGTTACGGTAAGTTCTCTTTCCGAGAGAACATACTAGCATGTATCAAAACAGAGCTCAGTCTGCAGTCCACTTCCACCTCAAAGAAAAAGGACATTCCTTTGAGGACAGCAATGTCCGAATCTTGGCCAAAGAGGCCAGATGGTTTGAGAGAGGGGTGAAGGAAGGCATCTTTGATAAAATGGAAAGCCCTCTCTGAACAGTAGAGTGTGTCTTGGACACAACCTCCCCTTCATTTACTGTACAACAGTGTATTGTCTGTGAAGGTTCTCCGTCATCCAGGACATAATGAGGAAAGGACATCACCACCTGAAGGGAGCAGTCATGCTAATGGTCTTCATCTCTGCAAATTCAACTCTTAACCACTGTGAAACCAGAACAGCCTGGTCTAATCAAAGTAGTTTCCAGTTTAACTTTAATTCCCTCTGAGAGATCAGCTCAGCTCTCTTACCAGTTGAACTCAGAATTGACAAAGTCTCTTGGATGAGGAATGAAATGTCTTCACCTTGAAACATATGTCCAGATGCCTTTGTTGAAATGACAAATTACCTGGACTAGTGTGCTATTACTTTTAGTAATGATGTAATTCAAACGGAATATCTAATCATTTAAATTCACCATTTTTTTTCTCACCATAGACACTTTTTATCCACCTCTCATCTATATCTATATCTAAAAATTGTCAACATTTTCAAACATTTAAAATTTCAAACTTTCCACAGAAAAATTAACAACTGTTTGGAGCCTCCAACAATATCATTACATCAAAATTTACCTTCAATCAGATGCCTCATCATACTTATAAGCCATTGGTCTTTACGTGTATCCCAGCATATCCTCTCTAGTGTACTGTCGGTAGTGTAGTGGATAAAACACCAGAAGAAAAGTCAGATTGAATCCCACTGACCCATCCATAAACAGAAGTAGGTTTTACACATTTAAACTAATTCTGATTAGCAAATGAACCTCACCTGGGGGATTTCCACATGTGATAAAAATGAGTTCTTAATGCGGAGTTAAGCCCTTCCCATTCATGTTTCCCATGTGTTCATGACAGTCTAGTGGCCTTTCATTTTTCATTCAGAAGCAACGGGTCCAACAAACATCCAGCAAACCTTCAACAACTTTCAACAACTAGCCTCATCACCCACACACAGTGACTTCAGACATTGCAAACACAACTTACTGTTGATGAACTCCACGGATGCCTTACAGTGCTGACACTCGACAAAACAGACTCAGCTGTGTCTAGTCCCACTCCTGGGCCTGTCTCACATCACACGGCGTAAGTGTAGCTCGGCGGGACAGAGCTCCTGACGCAGTGATCGATTGTAAAATAATGTCAGAGGTGCTTAAGCGGAGCTCTTAAAGCAGGAGCGTGTGACAATAGAAAGGCTACAGGGAGCAGAGACTGATGTGGAATGTAACTGACCTAGAAGCAGAGTCATATGGGGCTAATTGGTTCCAGCAATGCATAAATCACAAAGCAGGGAATTGAGGTGGTCAGCACTGTCCCAAAACAGCACAGATAAAAAGAGAGAAATCACATCAGCATGTCACCGTCATGCTTTCTGACTACGTTATCAGAGCAGCTGCTGAGGTCAAGTTAGGACACTCCGAGGCTTGTCTCTCTGCCGCTGAACTCACATTTAACTTGTTGCTGTTTTTAGGCGGTCTTAGTGAGCTTCTTTGTATCAGAAATGGCCAAAGTGGAGTAAATGCGATGGAGCGATTTTAGAATGATTGTATGAACAGAGGCAGGAATTGAAGCAGGGTTATGTTTAGACTCAAATTAGCACTTTCATTTGAACTTACAGAGGGAGCCAGAAGGGCCACATGGAAGGGTTAGGACTGAGTACTAGGACCATTGAGGGCACTTGGTCAAACTGACAAGCTCTTAAAACAGGGAAGAGGTGCATGAGTGTAGGGTTTGCATACATAATTAATAACAATAAAATGTATTATTATAAATCCTAAATTTGTGTTGCCCAGTATCACAACAATTGCCTCAAAGGGCTTCACAAAATCAAACGACAGTAAATTTGCAAACAGGTTGAACAGGACATCATTGTTTTCACCTGCGACTCATTTCCACAATTCTATATAACCTGCTCTGCCCTTCTTCTCAGTGCCAGATTGTAACCTGCTTTGTGCAGTACTTGCAAGCCCTTGTGTGAAGACCTGAACTTTGACCTGCCTCTCCTGTCTCTGCCTTCTCACTATCTGTAAGTCTCTGACATTTTGGATTTGGATACTGCTACCTTAAATAATTAACGGATTTCTTGAATTTGAACCTGGATTGGAAAGTACTATGTATCTTGGATTGTGTATTTGGAACTGTAAGTTTGTGCCCTGATCTTACCTTCGGTCTACAGTATTAGTAGTAGTACCAACCAAATTGTAGCTCACTTGCTAATACACTGTACTTTTACAGCTACCCACCGGCTGTCTGGCCACCTGCAACACTCTATTATACCTATTTATCTATTTATTACCTTCATGAAATTTGTTCAACTTTCCTGTGTCCTTGAGTTGTGCTTTTGGATCCATATTTGCTAATGTTTTTTTTTATGCAATCAATGGCCTTGCACTTTCCTATTTTAATCCCTCACCAACAAAGAACAAGGAGCTCTGCTGGGCAACATCTTCTGAAGGTTCAAACAGGTTCAAACAGTGGGCGATTGTTCATTTGCAGTGGTCGGTCCTAAACTCTGGAACTCTCCATCAATGACGTGCCTCTGTTTAAAGCTAAACTTAAGACACACTTATTTAGAATGTCTTTTGGCATTTAGTGGCTCTGTGACACTACTGTTTTGGTGATGTTTTTAAACCTATTTGTAATGTCTAATCTATTGTTCATGTTGTACAGCACCTTGGTCTGTGGTTGGAAGGTGCTATATAAAGTTTCCCCAGTTTTTTATTATTGCTGAAATATTTTACTCTGAATTGGAACAGTTCTCTTTCTGCGTTTTTCCTAACGTGGTGTTTTGAATGGGTATTTTCTGTGTCAGTGCTGTCGGCGGGCAATAATTTAAAGTGTGCATCAGACTTGACTTTGTAGAAGGATATTACCCACAATCCCTTTTACTGTGACGATTTGGGCGAACAGGGCTTTTGTTTCTAAGCAACAAGCAAAAATGTAAAACATCTTAAAATTATATCGAGATCAATGCCTTTATTTAGTTCAAATATGCACCTGTTCTGTCCAGTTATTTGGTAATCAATTGATACTAATTGTACTTTATGCTAATGTGCACTGTGGCTTTGTATTCTGTCCAGCTCTTACACTCACCACCAGTGAAAGTCTTGACCATCATTCAGGAAATATACCACACGGTAGATTATGAGAAATTCAACATATTTATTGGAAAATTAAAAGCAGGAACACTGTGCCTGTGAGGAAAATGTTTTCAGTGAGTGTAACGAGATGAAGAGAAGATTTTACACACATTAACATTCAGTGTGTCCACAATCAGGGCCGCTGACACCATTGATGGGGTCTTGGACAAAGCCTAAGGCTTGTCCATATTACTAAAGCATAGGAGGGCTATAGTTCTGATAAAGACCCATGTGGATTGATAAAACTGGCTGGTTAATCAATTCTCCAATTATTTTGTCTCAATTGTGACCATTTTGTTAAGTCTGGTTAGTGTCTGTGTGTTAAACCCAGCTGTAGCTGTAAAAAAAAAGACCAAAAAAATGCAGCTATTCAATTTATTATTGAGGGAAATATGTTTAGATGGTGTGTACCAGAGTAAGTATATATGCAGCAAGCTTGATATTGTCCTTAAAGGGTCAGTTTTTTGAAGTAAAAAAATTAATGTTGTGTTATACATATGGACTCTAACTGTAAGTAAAATTCACGTTTGATGCAAAATAATGCATGTCTTTGAAAAGTGATTCACATAAACCACATAAATCACATTCCCTGTCACTTCATCAAATCACAGTGAGTTTTATCAGGACTATTTTTAATTCAGACATATTATCCATTTACACTATTTCATTTGTCAGTCAAATTTTATTCAATTTAACTAAATTTCACAAGCACCTTTACCACAGCCAGTTTCAGCAAATCATTTTTGTTACCTCCACCCCTCTTACTCATGGGTAGCGTGAGTGTTTGTTTAAAAAAAATAACAAAATAAAACAACTTATGCCCTTTGGCACAAGTTACCAATTTCTGAGAGGACTGGGTAACATAAACAGTATATGGAACACAATCAACACCACAATAAAGTGTTAAAATGTCAGCTACTGTAAGATCATTTCAAGTATTTCTTATGCTCTCCAACACAGTTATCTTTGTGTTAATGTGACCTAGACTAAGGACTGCGACATACTGCATTACACATTTAGCCTTAATCTTGGCAGTTGTCCTTAAAGCCTTCCCTAAACACAAGTCAGTGGGGGCCTACAATAACTACTTATATTTTTATAGAAGCACCAATAAACACAAAGCTGGGTAATAGACCATATTATTATGTTCATGAAAAAAAAACAAAAGCACTCTGTTTCTTGCTGTATAGTATTTTCAGATGAAATGATATCTATTGCAGATTTCTATAGGGTAGGTGCAACTTTCTCTGCTGTGGCGGTGAGCAGAGCAGAGTGGAGGCTGGTAGTGGCACCCAAGGGCTCTGTCACCCTGGTTGGCTGTTCGCTGGTTACAGGCCTCATCATGCAATCTCTTTTGAGCTCAAAGTCTCTGTGGGACCTATTTGTGTCGCCTGCTGAGCTCTGGAGACACACCCCCAACACACACACGAACAGCGGGCCAGTTCAGACCTGCTCCAGAGCTGCACAGATAAGAGTCAAGTACAGTGGATACAGTTAGGATCATAATGAGTATGGGTTCTGTTCCATTGTATTTATATACAGTAATATATTTTAATATATTAAATATCAGGGGTAAAACAATAGGTACACAATTCTTGTATTTGAGAAAAAGCATATTGTTATATAAAAAATTCTGTCATTCCGTTGTTGTTTTTTTTTGCTCAGGTGGTAGAGCGGTTGTTGTATCCTTGGGCAAGACACTTCACTCACCTTCCCTCCAGTGGTGGTCTAGGTGACACTGGTGTGTGAATGTGTGAGTATGTTTGGTGGTGGTTGGAGGGGCTGCCACGTCTCCACCACTAGTGTGTGACTGTGGAGTGAATGGTCTCTGTAAAGCGCTTTGAGAGCCTTGGGAGAAAAGCACTTTATAAGGCTAGTTTCTACCTGGATGCTGTTTGTCTCAAGAACACTATGCTGTGAATGTTGATTGCTGGAGGGGTGATGTGAGATCCCTCTTTTCAACTGGGTAGACTTCATGGCTACACCCGATAAAGTCTTGCACTGTTTAGTTGTATCTGATATAGATCAAAGAGTTGATGGGCATATACAGTTGTGCTCATAAGTCTGCATAAGTTGGAATTTTTTTTGGGCCATTTTTCAGAGAAAATGAATTATAACACAAAAAAAAAATACTCATAGTTGGTGGTTGGGTGAAGCCATTTATTGTCAAACCACTGTTATTCTTTATAAATCATAATAACAGAAACTATCCAAATTACCCTTATCAAAAGTTTACATACCTTAGTTCTTAAAGCCGTGTATTGCCACCTTCAACATCAATGACAGCTTTTGTGGTAGTTGTGGATGAGGCTGCCCATTCTTCTTGGCAATGGGCTGTCTTGCATGAACTGCACGTTTGAGATCTCCTCAGAGTGGCTCAATGATACTGAGGTCAGTAGACTGAGATCGTCTGTCCAGAACCTTCCCTTTATGCTGCTGTAGCCAAAGACAGGTCGACTTGGCCTTGTGCTTTGGATTGTTTTCATGTTGAACGTCCAAATACGTCCAATGTGCAGCTTCCGGGCTAATGAGTGCAAATATTTCTCCAATATTTTTTGTTGACTAAGTTTCTTGTGCCTTTGTAGCTCACACATCCCCAAAACATCAGCAATCCACCTCCATGTTTCACAGTAGGAATGATGTACCTTTCATCATAGACCTTGTTGACTCAAATGTAACATTATGGTTGTAGCCAAAAACTAAAATATTGGTCTCATCACTTCAAATTACTTTCTTCCAGAAGTTTTGAGACTTGTCTCTGTTGCTGTTTGGTATATTGTGAGTGGGATACTTTGTGGCATTTGTGTACTAATGGCTTTCTTCTGGCGACTCGACTATGCTGCCCATTTTTCTTCAAGTGCCTCTATATTGTGCATCTTGAAACTGCCACACCACTTCTTTTCAGTGAGTCCTGTATTTCAGCTGAAGTTATTTGAGGGTTTTCCTTTGCATCCCAAACAATTTTCCAGTTGTTCAGCTGTTGTGGCTGAAATATTTGTTGGTCTAACTGACCTTGCTTTGGTTTCAACAGAATCCCTCATTTTCCACTTCTTTATTGGAGTTTGAACACTGCTGATTGGCATTCTCAATTCCTTGGATATCTTTTTATATTCCCTTCCTGTTTTATACTTTTCATCTACCTTTTCCCGCAGATACTTTTGACAACTCTTTTGGTTTCCCATGACTCAGAATACAGAAACATCAGAGCAGCACTGGATGAAAGATGCAGGGTCTGTCAGGAGCCCATAAACTCACTGACCTTTTATACACACACACTGATTACAAGCAAACAGATCACAGGTGAAAATGGTTACCTTTAGTAGACATTTAAACCTGTTTGTGTCAACTTGTGTGTATGTTATCAGGCCAACTTTATTAGTTGTCATTATGATTTAAAAAGAGTAAACACAATTGTTTGAAAATAAATGGCTTCACACAAACATTAACTAAGAGTGAAAGAAAGCTTTTTGTGTTAACATTCATATTCTCTAAAAAATGTCCAAAGAAAATGACAAACTCTGCGAGGGTATGTAAACTTATGCGCACTACTGAATTCCAGGTTGACTGGCAAAGCAGCCCCTGACGCTAAATTCTTAACAGGATAGTTTTGTTTTTGCATTGCCTAGTAGGCTGGTCACCATATTTAGCACAGTCTTTTATACTTTTTCTTGTATTTTCAGGAGAAAAATGCCCGTTTAAAGTCAGTGGTGGTGGCATAGACTATGATTTTCAAGTTGTTTTTTGAGTTTTTTTGGTGTATAAAATGTGCTTTTCTTGTGCCATTCTTGATTTGGACAGTAAGTCATGTTGTGTAGTGTTGCCTAGCTTTCATTCTAGGATGAGTCAATACAACAATTCATTCTTAAAGTAACCATCGAAAAGAGACATTGTCTACATCAAATAAAGAACTGCGCCTTTTGTTTTCATTGTCTTTACAAGGACTAATGCATTGCAAAAATGTAGACTGTGTAGCAGCGAAAGTTGAGCGCATGAACTCCCTGACTTATACACATCCTCACACCACCTCTGTGTCCTGACATGGCCCCAGCCATCTAACCGCAGTTTGCCTCCCCACTCAGGGGAACATAAGGATCGCATATGCCTTTGGCAGGACTCCACACCCACATTCCTTTGCTATGTGCTCACAGGCGTCCTCTCTGCCCCCCTTCTCCTCCACTTACCCTCCCTCTCAGAGAGTGCCGGCACCAAAAGCATGGCACACATTTCTCTGCATCACAAAGAAAGACTCGCCGTACAGTCCTCTCGGCTCTGTGTTTACTGTTGTTGTGAGGTATTTTTAATGTACTATTGCTTATGTGGGTCCAGGCCATACGCGTAAAGGAAGTTCAGTGTTGACAGCAGTTGCATAGTTCAAATAAACAAAAACACTGGATTTCAATTGAGTATCATATGAGAAATAAGTGATATTTTTCTAACTTAGCTAAATAAGGATTAATCAACTCTGTTGTCAGACGCCTCAGACTTTTAGAAAATGCATGTAGACATCTTTGTACGACTGGAAATACACTAAATAAAATTTGTTTCAGTGGTGCGACCACACCTAGATAAAGCCTACAATACTGCTGTCGGACTGGAGCTGGGCTAGACATTTGGCTTGCTCCACAGTTGCCCACATGCATCAGAATGTAAATGCATATGAAAATGAGTACTAAAGGAAGACCTAGGGCTCACAAAAACTAGTTTTTGCTACTATGCCACATGCACGTCGTTCTGGTCTGTGATCAAGATTACATTTGGCAAAAGCATCCAATGAATTTCAGGAAGTGCATTTCTTTGAATACAATAAAAAAGGTTGACTTAGCTGTGCATGTAAATACATTGACTGGTAAGCCCCTGTTACAACTTGCCATTTTTGAAATCTCACAAGATTTGTAAATGTCCCAGCGCACGGCCTGAATTAGCTCCAACTGACTGTATAATGTGGGCATTAGAGATGCAGAGCACATTGTTGTCTACCATTCAACTCTGGTCAATAACAAGCAGTGTAAACTTGAGTGGTGTTCATGTGCTTTGAAAAGAGGAAAAACAAAAGAACTGAGTCTGGACGTGTTTGTGGTGAAAGGTCACAAGTGAGCATGAGGTCAGTTGTTAGTATAGGTTTGTTTACATTCCTATCTTGCTAAATGCTATGAAAGGATTTTATACTGCGGATTATTTGGGTTGTAGTAGGATTCTTTGCAACATTTCTGAAACAATTTTTTTCCGCCTTTGGACATGTGGCTGTGAGATTGGTAGACTTTAATTCTGTCACAGTGTGCAACAATATAAGTTTTTTTGTGACTAGAAAATGTTTAATTGTAGGCAATTAACAATGATGGACTAGATAAAAGATAGCAGCAGGTAAGTAGAACTTGTACTTTACATTGGCCTTATGGAAGCTTGTTAGCTCTGTAGCTCAGGTTTGTTCTAAGTCTTCTTGGTTTGAGCTAAATCAGCTACTGCTACCCATTACTACTTTTGTTAACTGCAAAATACAATGCTAATGGTAAAACTCACAGTAGGTGCTTCATTTAATACTTGCCTTAAGAACATCGCGTATGTTTTTGCCAGCAATATAACTGTATTTGTGGAAATAGTAGCTTTTCTTCCTATGTACATCTTATAAACTTAAATGTCTAAAAACATTTCTAAAACTCTGGCACATATGTGACAGGGGGTACAAACAAGGTGCCAGTTTTCCAAAAAAAACATTACAACAAGCTTCTGGCAGGGACTTCTGTGGGAAACATTTTCCTGGCAAGGGATTCATTTTCAGTGTAGGATATTTATTATAGCTTTGTACATCCCTATACGGTTTGAGAAAAACAAATTATTTTGGTGGAAAGTGCTCTGCAGTAGCAACAACTTGTGTGTGCATGTTCCTAACCTTTTATTTCTGACTAGTCCTTAGTGTCTTGTGTAGGTAAAGGTTATCTGTTACTTCCAAGTCAAAGACACTGGGGCCAGAAACTGCAGTATGCGTCTGGGGTGACTGGGTTCAGTGGAAGGGGGTGCAAAGTGCGGAATGTGGCTGTAGGGAAAAGCCAGGAAGAATCATTATAGAAAAGCAATGTGACGCCAGAACTGGAGACTATGTGTATGGCTTCTATCAACCACTCAGAGTGGCTTGATGCTAGATCCCTGGCAGAGTGCACTTTCCAGTTTTTAAGACTGGAAAGTATAAATAATGAAAGCCTCTGCCATAAAACATAGCTAGTTTTACATAATGTGAACTCATCCTATTCGTAGTGCAACTTCTGAACCAGTCTACTTCCTGGCACTAGGTTTTATAAAAAACCCAAAACAAAGTGGAGCACATCTTAAGGTTTTATTAAAGATTTTTTGTATTCTATGTAACAGTTAATACTATAACAATTGCCATAAAAATTTGTATTAAAGTTGACTTACATGAAGTTCATTTTGCTTGCTTGTATATGATATGATATGTAACATTCACTGCCATTAAACTGGATTCATTTATAGATAAGTTGCATATTGGTTTTTGGGGAGGGGCAAAGGTGTTTCTAGAGCCTAAGGCCTCGAGCAGGAAACATCTGAGGCCCCCAATATCAAATTAATTTCATAAGAATGCACAAAAGTCCTCATAAAAAAATTGTATTTTTAAAAAGAAATTTGTTTAAAGAGAAATGTCTAAATTTATACAAAGTTTATTTGCAAAAGCAGATGATCTCTGTTCTTAAATATTATTTAATACTCTTTTTTCTTGAATACACAAATAAATTCATAGATATTTAAAATGTTTTATTTTTATTTTTGAATAGACAAATAAATTTCATAGATTTTTTTGATGGATAATATATTGTTATCTGTGGGCATAAGTAGTTCAGTTTTAGTTTTAGTTCAAGTAAAATAAAGTACTATTATTTTCAGGCTAACACTGGCCTAACATCGGTTATGTTAAGTGCAATGATTAAGTTAATATTTTACGTTGTTTATGCTGGTATGCACATCATGCATGCAACTCATATAACAACATTGTTATCATCAAGTAAAGTCATTGTGTCATCGGAAAGGTCACGTGACACGGATGCCCCCTTTAGCAGAGAGACTGTTGAAAAAGAACAAGGTGGCTGGGGAGGGGGAGAGATATTTGAAGCAGATATAACAATAGATTTAACGATGCATTCAGGAATATTAGATGTCATAATATAAACAGAAAACTAAAACAGACTTTTTTTTAAAACACAGAAGTACATTTATTCAGCTCTTAATACATTAATATAGAACAAGTTACATCATCTTATTGATTTTAAATCACACAACACAATTCCAATTTATTCCTGTAGATAACTTAATGTAACAGATTGTTGTTTTAAAACAATGGGAACTCGTCCGGCTCTCGGCACGAGAAGCACTCTTATAAAATGTAAGCAAAAGTGCAATATCTTTCTACTCAGAAAAATTACAAAACTTGGTCAAAGTCTTCTCAGACAGACTACATATTGTGTTTACTGTGTTAAAAATGCAATATACTATACATATTCGTATATATATATATATATATATATATATATATATATATATACACACATATATATACATATATACACACATGCAGCTCTGGAAAAAAATTAAGAGACCACTGCAATTTTTTCTAGCAATCAGCGTCGCTACAAGTCTGGAAACCATTCCAATGTCTGTTGAATCCCAACACAGGCACACCTCATTAGGTGATCACCTGAACCAAATCATATTTAATAAGGAAAAGTATTATAAAAAAAACACTTCTGTGGTCATCACTATCCTCTTGCAAATAAATGCTCTAAATTACAATATTTTTATTTGGAATTTGGGAAAAATGTTGTCAGTAGTTTATAGAATAAAACAAAAATGTTATTTTACCCAAACACATACCTATAAATAGTAAAACCAGAGAAACTGATAATTTTTGAAATGGTCTCTTACTTTTTTCCCAGAGCTGTGTAATTATATATATATATATATATATATATATATATATATATATATATAATTACATCTTTTTGAGGCCATTTTCTAAAATGGTAGCTAAATACAAGAAGTACAACATTGTCAGTTTACAAAAGCTTAGCATATTAATCACTGCATCATCTATTTAGTCTCTAAATAAACCCCCATATATAACTATGTGGAACGTAAAGTTTTGACAATAACATCAAGACCATAATATCTCACAGCGCTATGTTACAATAAAATATCTCTGTAAAGAACAATTGCGACATAAAATTCAGAAATACAATGCATAGATTCAATTCATTCATTGAAAATGTTAAGATATAATTTAGATGAACCCTGTGACACTGACTACATGGATTCATTACAGTTTATCCTGGCTTGAGTGACCGGCACAAATATATATCAGTCTGAACATATCATATGATAAAAAAGCTATAGATATATATATATAGCTTGAAAAGGCAGATTTGGCTAAAGTACACCAGAGCATGTGGTGAGGAAAAGCAACACCTGGCACCAAAGGCAAACAGCAGCTTCTAATGGCTTCTATGCAGAGCTGCTTGAAATGTATCTTCAACTGTACACAGCCAACAAGGCTTTCTTCATGTCTGTGTCAGTGTCGCTAAAGAGTAGGGGTGTAATGGCACAAAACAATGACCTTTTGTTTGGTATGATTTTATCCTTTTATTTTATTTACACACACAAAAAAAAAACATGCTAACATTTACACATTTTAGCTAAAAGATTAAAGAGCTAAACTAGTGCTGCTGACGTTGAACAGTAAGTGACGTTTAGGCTCACTGTCAAGAGCTAGCCCTTTGTTTGTGACTGTCCTGCTGTAAACAACACTGAACAGAAAAGGGCTGCTTACAAAGTTTAGCTATAGCATTAGCTTGTTTGTAGCATGTGGCTATTATCTGATGTGTATTGATGTAACATTATAGTTCAAATGGCAGTAGGCTGTCTAGCGTGTAGTCTATTTTTCTAAAAGACAGATAAAAAAGACAATTAGCGCAGTATCACACTTAAATGAAAGTAACAAAGTCCATAGAAGCTTCAATATTGAGGGCGGCCCCTACAGACCCATTTCATGTTTCAAATTGTTGAATGCCAAAAATCTTTTTTTATCTTAAGTAGATAAAAAAATGCAGGCCATGTGTTTTTTGTAAAGTTTTGTTTTTCTTTAATACAAGCGGAATGCTACTAACAAGATTTAACATTAGCTTACTGTGGCACTATTAGCTTACCAAGGGTGCTGTTGTAAAACAAGTGTGAATATATATTGAGCTATTTGTGCATAAATTTTACTGTCTACAATGTCAGTATGTTCGTGACATAGCGTACTGCCAGATGTGGTTAACAATAAATGTGTGCTGTAAATATAGACTACTAATAAAGATGACTTAATGTTCCTTTACACCCCTACTACCTACAAGGTTTTGTTTTTAAAAAGTAAAAAACAACTGACACTGTACAATTTTTTTTGTTTAAATAGGTAGTTTCTCAAATTTACCAGTCATCTTCATGAGAAGCCATCTTAACTAAATATTTTACACCATTTGTGACTCTGCATAGTGAGTCACTGACAGTCACAGCAGTAAGTCAAAGCAAGTCAGAAAATGCAAATATACAAGCGAGATACAATACTTAACACTTAGTGGCGCTTTTCTGGGACAACATTAAAAATAATTAAGACAAGACATTATAAAAACATTGGTGCTATCAAGTCACAAATTCATTAAATGTTTCTAAAGATGTAGATAGAGGTAGGAGGGGCGGTGTCAAAGTGGAGTCTTGTGAAAAGCATAAAGCTGAGCCCGGAGATCGCTGATTTAGCCTTGAAGAAAATACACCCTTCTAGGAAAAGACCGTCACACTATGTTTTTTAGACAGAGTTCAAAAGGGTGTAAAGGGACAGGCTCACAGTGTCTTGACAGCCACTGGCAGGCCTCGGTTTAGCCTGGTAGAGGAAAACAACAGCAGCACTAGTATATTTTCTCAGCCCATGACCTGGTAACATTCACAGTGCCTCAAAGCCTCAGGAAAGCCCTACCATGACTATGTATAGCCACTGCCTTGTCTGTGAGTTCTGAAGTGAAAGTGAAGCAGAGAGAAAAATAATTCACTGTTACTTCAAAACGCCGCATTTGAGTATCTTCTGGACCGTAGACATTTACATTTACAATAGAACGCCTTCAAGCTAAAATCTGCTTTGTTAGGCACAATAAATAGGCCCCTGTGGTTTTAAGGTTTAGAGGTTGAGACAAAAAAATATGAACAATTCGGATCTCTGTGAGCAGGTTATGCACCAGCATAAATCTACACAAATAATTTAGGTCTCAAATATATAATCAATCTAGTAAACATCCACTACATTATTTTAATATACATTCTGAAGTATGTACAAAAGGTCTGAAAGAGTATAACCATTTAAAAAGCCGTATTGGAGAGATCCTGAAGTAAGATCAGTCCATAAAAAAAAAAAAGGCTTCTCAATAAATGTCTTCAGTTTTCATTTCTGCTGCCGTGATTTTTGCTTCTGCTCTGTAAACACTATATACAGTCTTAGAAAATACACTCCAAAATGATTCGACAAGTTGTCTGACAACATCATATGTACATTCAGGAGATGACAAAGTGAGCACTTGTGTAACATCATCCCGTGATCCCGTGTGAAGCCTGCCACTTAAGGTTTTGACTGCCCTCCCCTTCCCAGTCAACAAACTCACGAGCCATATTATTACCTTCATAATTCGTCCGTAGTGGCAGATGGCTCTCACTACACTGTACAGAGAAAACAGTAAACAGCATGGCATGAGTTTGTGCACTTTTGTCGATTGTGCTTTTGATGCTGATGAGATGTAGCTGGTATTGTTTTTCAAACCTTGTTTCCACCAAGCGTTTCAGCAAGGTTCAGTTTGGTATTTTGTATTTTGATCGTCAACAGGCTCAAAAATAAATGAACAGTATTCACATTTGCCAGGCAAGAAAAAAACAGTGGTAGCGTATGAAAGACTACACTCAATGCAGTTGTTAATTGGTTGACAGAAAATGTCGACTGGCTAGCCATGCCTACACAGAGTTGGTCTGGTCTCTGTGGATTCGATTTGGATGTCAAGACAAGAGTGCCAACGGACACAGCAAGAAATGTTTCTGGGCGCAATTGAATAGACATACAACCTGTCAGAAAAAACAAGTGACATTCGCAGAATAGTATCAGGTTTAGTTTTTGATTTTGAGTTGACAGGATTTCTTTAACTTGCACAGCAGCTGGATTTAAATTTACAGATTCATGTTGTCAAGGCCATGCATTTTTTTTGTGAACTGCTGCTGTTTTGGACCATTAGTTACAGTTATGTTTGTGTTTAAGTTTTGACGACAAAGCGACCATTATCCTGTTACTATGGTTGTTACTAATGTAAACAACATGCTGTTGCTCCAAAATTATTATTACTTTTTTTTAAGTAAATGGGTATGGCTAGCCAGGCCACAGAAAAATCTTCATTTTGTGTTAAGAGGGGTATAAATGGAAAAGCATACACGTTTTTTCAAGAAAAAACAATTAATTTATTGATATAGGTGAGCCTTTATGACCAATAGTGAAGACGCTAACCAGTGTTTGCCTTTCCCAACCATGCTATAGTGATCCAAACCAAACTGTAACGGTTTGTGGAAACAATGTTTTACAACCACAACTGCTGTTTTTTATAAAAAGTAAAACAGAGCAGTGAGTTCATTTTGGCTTTCTGTTAAGGCAAAATGTTTGGCACTTAGTTTCTACAGAATATATCCAAAATATAATTCAAATTGAACAGTTCTGGGGCCATGAGCAGTCTTTGCTGAGGTGATTTGAAGTGAAATGTTGGTGAAATCTGCAAATGGGATCTAACAAGCAATTATATCTTCTTGGTCAAATCCTGACACTTTCTACCCTGACACCCAGCTGTGTGTGGTGGTCTTCACCCCGTGAGAGAAACCTTGCTGGGCAACCACTGGCTCAAAGTTAAAGTCCAGAGAATCTCCGTCCATCAGGGTGTCATGGAGCACTGTCTCCATGTCAAACTCGAACCTCTCAATGGACATGTCATCCAAGTCGCTGGGCAGTTTCTCTGAGTGTGAGGGGGGCAGGGGTCCAGGCCTGCCATAGCCATTGGTGTTCAGGGGGCAATAGCTCCCAGGAATGCCACCTCCACTGTGGTGACCGGAGAGGCTGTAAGGCATGTGCATGGGGGTCTTGACTGAAGGCAGGCGGTTGTGGTTGAGAGACATGAGCATGCGTCCATTCATGGAGAGGGTTGTAGGGGTCTGGCTGTGCATGTTGTGGGGGTGAGAGTGGGGGACACCGTGTGGGTGGCCATTACCTCCCATAATTTTGTGCTGGGTGCTGTTGTAGGGTGGTAGCATGGACTGGGACACCACACTGTCCACTGAGGGCATGAGTTCTCCATGTTGGTCAGCGTCCGAAGTGAGGAGTTCCTTCAGTAGCCCAGCCGTGCAGCCGTACTGTCCCATACCGGCTCCAAAAGTGGGCTTGGTCTCTGGTAAACTCTGCAGAGGCATCGACGGCAGGGTTCCCAGCCCCGCCTGGCCATACCCACACTTCCTGTAGTCCTGCTGTGGCTGGGACACCATGCTTGGCGAGCTATATGGGGGATAACCAGGGCTCTGCTGCATCATTGTAGAAGGCGACGACTGGGAGGAGCCTGGCGTTGTAGCCCCGCCCCCAACCTGAGAGTTATTGGGCGACAGCAGGTTGAGGTTATCCAGAAGGTTCTCCATGACATTCTCCGTGCTGTGTCCCAAAGAGCCGGTCATCTCTGAGAGGCTGGGCAAAGTTGCGGTCATCTTGGCACCAGGGGGTCCAGGGTACCCCATGTGAGCATCAGCCTCACCCAGGTCGTCTTCAGGGACAAAGGGCGACAGGCGTCCGCTCAGTGTACTGGCATTGGAGCTGGCTCTGGGTCTGAAGCTGTTCCACGCATCAAAGTCGTCGTTGCTGTGGGAGTTGGGGCTGCCGGGCCATTTGGAGTAGGAGCCAGGACTGTCAGCGCCCCCGTCAGGACCGCCTTGTAGGGACAACTGTGGACACACATAGACAAACACTTTATAGACACACTACAACAGTAAAAATTATAACAGCCTACAATTTCCTGAACTTAACGTAAAAAATTTGCAGCAGTGCAGCTCAAGACAGATCTTTACTGAGAGCAAATATTGAAAAGTTACATAATGTGGCTTTAAGGGTTGGTGATATATCATATCTCATATCTATTATCAATTTAATGATCTAATCTTTTGATCTATTTGTAAATGTTCATATTGATTAACATTTGTAAAGGCCTGCGTCATCAACAGCTGCTTTGTGGAGGCACTTGTTGCCGGATGCTTGTCAGACTCTCTTTATTTGAGCTATGCATTGTTCTTATTTAGCCACAGATTGTGCTCGAACTGTCAAAACACATTACATATTAGTCAGAGGAACAGTTTTTGGCAGTGTTTACAATTAACTTCTTTTTGTTCTGTGATGACTTCTCTGATACCAAATGTGTCTAAACAATGGACACAGCACATTTCTTTTTCCCAAGCTGTCATGCTTCCACAAGTTCATAGCATATTCGAAGCAAAACGTGAAAATGTAGCAAAAAACGAGAATGCAAACGATGCATTGATGAGAAGAGCATACATTTTGCGTAACATCACCAACTCTTCATATAATTATGAAGTTGGATAGGGGCTCTGAATGTGCCTATACTATTTTTAGTTTATTGCCCAGCCCTATAGAACTATTTCTTAAATCCATGCCATTTAAAATTGAAAAAATAATTATCAAATTTGTCTAATCAGTAAAAATATAACTACATTTGACTAAATAAAGCCAATCACTAATGTCACGTAATGCTAGATTTTATTATCAATATTAGTTATCTATACTCCAGGGAGTTCAGCCTGACAGAATAGAGATGGGACAAAAACAAACCTTGGAGTGGTTGTAGTAATGTAAAAATGAAATCAAATTCAAGATTGCTATTTGCTTAATGACCTTTTTCTTGGCTGCTCTTCCTCTGCTCTTGGTGAACTTGCTGTTGTTGTCCATGGAGGCCGCCCTGCGTCTTGGGGACTTGCCGCTTTTGCCGCCCTCTGGATTCAACATCCACCAGGAGCTTTTGCCTGTGCCCTCATTCTGGACCCGAACGAAGCGACTGTGGAGCGACAGGTTGTGTCGAATGGAGTTCTAGAAGCAAGCAAAGGAAGAGAAAAGCATGATTAGCCTAAGTGTAAAAACACAAGATAATTTGGAATTGGATGTAATACAATACAATAAACAGCAGACAGAAAGGGTAATCGAAGCATATAATGTTAATTTTGTCATAGAAGTTAATCTTTATTCTCCTCCTAAATATTTTGTCTAAATCTTTTTACCAACAGTCCCTCAGGTTTTGTTCGTAAGCCATTAGCCAGTCCAAGTCAGTCCGTTTGTGTGGTAATCCTTTAGAAATGTGGTTGTAAATTATTCTAGTTTAAAAAAATAATAATAACCACAGTACTCAATCAACTTAATTAACAATGTTTTTCAGGTTGGTTTATGGCCAACCATGCATTGCTCATGACTCCCCCTACTGGCTTAAAAGGATCAATCTTATTTTCTGTGTTTACATTTGATATCTCTGTAATACAACAAATCAATTTCATTTAATCATCATGACTGCTTAAGAATACTATTTATTATATATATTTTAACCTAAAAATAACACATAAAGCCCCTTTATAGATAAACTTGATATGAGATAGGAAGTCTGTGGTTTTGTTTTTCAGTTTAGCCCCTGCACAAATACAGACCAAACAGAGGGTGGATTAAACTGTAGACACTCTTATCTCTACACATACTGTACATGTGGGCTTTTATTTCCTTTACAAAAACACTAGGGCCCATTATACCAACACTCACATTCCACCTGAATATGTTTCATGTCTAAACCGGCACAGAATCAAAGTCCGGAAACAGACTAATCTTTGCTTCTTACTGGCACATTAATGTAGCACTTTAATGTTGCTTAGTGACACTCTTGGTGGAAAAACTAATTTTTGCGCCGGAAGCTAGTGAAGCATTATTAAAACTGTGCAAACAAAAGAGCGGGAATATTGGGCGAACGTGTGCTGAGCAAACCAGTTAGAGTGAGCCACCACGTCTGTCTTCTTCACTTCAAACAGCTTTGTTTTTCAGAACTCCAACATGCTAAAACTGCCCATTTAGCCTCAGATAATAATTTACACTGATCTGTTTGGTGTCTGTGCCATAAGGTGAAGTAATGAGCCTTGGCTAGACATTACTGTGCGAGAATAAAGCTGGTTGTTTTGGAAGAAAAGCTGGAACTCCCGACACACACAAGTTAGCGTGCATTGAGGCTGACGTCATCATGCGCGTTCCTGCTGTGAGTCACTGCTCCACATCTGGTTCACAGTCTGCCCTGCACTCAGCCCTAACCTACACCAGTAATTCAATGGAACTCATCTACCACCGCCTGTCTTCCCTGACATGCAAGCTCATTTCACTCGTGCATACAAGATCATTATAGCCATTTCTCGACATTTTCAAGCAATCAATGACTTGTTTAGTCTGTAAAAGAAAAGAGAAAGTGGGAACAGATGTTTTGGCAAATGTACGTTTGCCAAACATTAATATTCAAGGAATATTAAAAGAATTAGCAGCGCCGTGGCCAGTCCATCCTGACTATATGGGTGGCTAAGATGAAGTTGCTCATAGATTTTAACCAACACTGATTTTGATTCCAATTGAGATGATTGATAGTTGGTAATGATTTGTAAAGAACAACTAATGCCGTTTTTTAGTTGAAGCAAAAAATAAATAAATAGGCGGCAGTAGCTCAGTGGGTAGAGCGGTCGTCTTTCAACCGGAAGGTAGGCGGTTCGATTCCCACTCTCCCCACAGTTCATACTATCGTTGTGTCCTTGGGCAAGATACTTAACCCACCTTGCCTCCAGTGACTGTAACACTGGAAATGTAATGTAAGTCGCTTTGGATAAAAGCGTCTGCTAAATGAATAAATGTAAATGTAAATGTAAATAAAAATACCACAGATTTAATACTTGATGACTGGGCTCTTGACAGTATTTTATTATTGCAGTATAAATTATTAACTTTTGCATGTTTTTTAACTGCACTCTTTGTGCAGTGTATGAGAGTAAATCAAAATACACTATGCCCATTCCAACAGTGGCTCAATGGTTTAGCAGCAGCCTAAAACCCGAAGGTTAGCTGTTCAATTCCTGCTCTCCCCACAGTTTGTATTGTCGTTGTGTCCTTGGGCAATGCCTGTGGATCTAGTGTGAGAATGTTTGGAAATGGTTGGAGAGGTGCAAAATGGCTGCCACGTCTCTGTCAGTCTGCCCCAGCTACAGCTGCAGCTTACCACCACAATGTGTGACTGTGGAGTGAGTGAAAAATGGACTATGTGAAGCGCTATATAGGTAGTATGCATTATTATTATTGTTATTATTATTACATTTTCAAATAAAAAAATGTATACACCATCAGTCATTCTGCCTTGACTTCTATTTATACAAGGAAGCTGAGGCCACATAAAGGCCCTCTAAAACCTTTAACAAATAAATGCAATTACCTCTGAATCAAATGACCCAACTCCCTAAGCCAGTATTCTTGGACTTGTTGGCATGAGCTGAGCGACAGGACAGCGCCTCTCTGATTAGCCTCTCTTTGCAAAGTGGAAGCTATGACAAAAAGGCAAGGAGTAAAGTCTGATCATGAGCTTATCCTTCCCATGACCACTGAAAGTGTTGGTAATTTCAGCTTCTGCTGCAACAAGGAATGACTGCAATGTGAGCCCAGATGCCGGGACGTCCTGCTCCAGCCCTATATCATCCTAATGACAGGAAGGAGAGGCTCACGTTCAAGTTTCCACTTGGGAGCTGCACGTTTCTGCTTTGGCTTATGTGACAGTCACTATTTGGACATGTGATGATGATCGAGATCATAAAACACACTAAAAAAGTAGAGCATGATGCAAAAAAGGGGTGTGAGTTCAGGCTAATAAACTACTGTGATGGGAACTAGCGTGGCTGTGGAGGACTGGGTGTGCTCTGTGGCTCAGGCTGTCTGCTGGGGCCAATGGAAAAGCCTCGTCTCCCACAGTGAGTGTGACAGAGTGCCAGCCTGTGACTTTAATGGAACTGGAATATGACAAACAGCAGTGCAATAAGGTTATGATTTAAATGCTCCGGTACAGGGATACTGGGGTCTGAGAACACACAAAAATGTGACTGAATGCACGCAGTTTTCCACAAAGTTTAAATGACAGTAAAAAGTATAATTGTTGATTGTACCTTTAATTCAAGCATGTGTGGTCCTCTCTGTCTGAACTTTGTCCCAGAATGAGACATTACTTTCTTTAAAATGAATTGTGTTTCCATTGGATCCTCTGTGTGACACACTTTTATCTCTGGCTGTAGAACACAGGAATCTTCACATTCCAGCTAATCACTGTGTGCAAAGTTCAATCGTAATCACAGCCAACTTGTTAGTATCTCTTAGGAAACAGTAAAGGCAGGATTCCCAGCCAAGCAGCCATCACAATCAACATTCCTCTGCAAGGTTACAAAACCGTCGATTTTGCACAGCTCAACCCTGATTACACTGGCCGTAACACTGGCCGTAGCACAGGCCTATCTCCTGTTGTATTAAAAAAACATGGCAACAAGGTCCTTCCTCTGTCACAGGCAGATCACTGACACACACAAGGAGCAGAAATAACCTTTTTGTTTCCATACACAAAAATGTCAGATATTGCTTAAAAAGAAACAAATGTTTCTGCAGACAGTACCAAGTATAATGTTACTTTGATTTGATATTTTTTAAACTACAAAATGGTGTCAATAGACTTCTAGGCAAAAAGAAATTTTCAAGCCAGATGAAGACCTTTGTGGAGACTGTATAACTATATGTACAGTATGTGTGAAGTTGATTTTTGTGGACTTGTAAAGCTAATAATGGCTTGCTATTAGCTAAAGCTGTTGATAAGAATAAGTAAGTAGCTGTTTCATGATTTACCAAAATCAGTTAAAGTCATTTTCCAGGATTTTTTTCAAACTGTATTATTTGTGGATTATTGTGTGTTTGGACTTGGACTAGTAGAACTTGCTAGTCTCAAAGAAGCAGTGTTCAGCTGTATATGATTATTCTATGGCGTCAGGAAACAAAGAATTTTAGATGTGGCACTTATAAACAGGTGCCACATACAACAATCAAAAATCCCATATCATCAATTTAAAATATTTTTTATTATTGTTACTCTGCACTATGCATTTTATGCCACAGTGTTGGCAGTAAAATAGATTAGCTGAATAAATTAGTATTTATATACTGCCCTTCAGTCCTGGTGCACATCAATCATCCCTTCACCCACTGCTCTTGCAAAAACTCTTTGATTCATACCCACGTGAAAACTAGAGTCTAGTTGCTTTTGCTTTAACCTTTTCTTCAAGATGACCTGGATTACTGAGAACCTTCACAGACATGTGTCACAGATACTGGAAGTGAGATGGGTTTCAAGGTCTTGCCCACAGGACACTTCTACATTGTGAACAGGGAGTGCTGTTATTGAACCAACAACCCTCCGTTCATTGGATGACATTCTCTACCTCCTACAGCCAGTCCGCTAACATTAGATTTCACAATGTGGAACTAAGTATATATGTAATGTATTGTATATATAAATACAGGGACTACAAGTCCACAATGCACAATGCATATTTCTTGATTTTTACATAATGTTACTTTGTTTTATTGTGCACTGCAGAAGTAAATCATCAATTGATTGTAGCTAATGTCAAATAATGTCAAAACGTCATCTCACTATGGCTAATGTCAGAAGGATTTGTTGCTTGAGACCACCTCCGTTCCCAGAGTCAACACAACACGGCGGCGCTGGCAAAACACGAGGAAGTGACCACATGAAAGAGGACTGTGACAGGAAACAGAGTTAACTTCCTGCCGCACAGGAAACACGCCGGTAGTGAGGCCAGAGAGAAAAAGCCATGGAATGCAACATCGTCAGCCAACTGAGCCAACACCGTAAATTTAGCTTTCACCCCCTCTGTACTTCCCCTAGCATTCGTTTTAAGTTTAGCCCCAGATGCTAATCCCTAAAGTCACACTATGTTAATGAAATGGATGTAATCCCGAGTTTGTTGCGTGACGGCTGCAGAAGCATGACTGCAGACGTTATGACCTCAGAGGCTTGCACCATGTGAGTCTGGCCGGTGGTGTGAGTAGGTAAAAGAGAGAAGAAGGCTTGTGTGTGACAACGAGGACATGCATCAGTAAGGAACACACTGTGCCGGTTCAAATACATCCTTGGCTAAACGACTGAGAGGCCACAGTGTTGGCTCTCCTCCTGCATCTTTCCTGGCTCCTTTACCTTGTCTCACCTCTTTCCTACTTTTAGTCTCTCCGTTCTGTCTTGGATTCTTGATTTCCTTCCAATGTTTACAAGGAATACACTTAAGTCACATGTTAAGTTAGGGGCAACACTATTGAGTTTGTCATTTTTGGCTCGAGGCCACACTGGTTAGCCAATGTTTATCCTGATAAGAGGGCAAACTAGGACAGTTGGCATGATAATGGTATTTCTATCTGAAAATGCAACTCTGCAATCTAACAGACCCCTGTTATTGTATACCGTATATTTACATGTACTTTACGAGGACTACATTTGAATAGGTTGGTTAATAGAACTACACTTGTTACGACCATTTATAAGACAGAAGAGTGGTACTTTTGAGGTGAGAAAAGTTTCAGAATCACTTACCTAGGTCAATTTAGTAATAGAGTTGGACAAATTACATAAACGTTACTACCTAAACACAATATTATAAGCTTATTTCTAGCAAGTATGTTAATACTGATAAAATACAGCTGTATAAAATATTGCAAAACTATACAAATATCAAAATGTCCACCATGCTGCACTAAACCTTCTCATAAATTAGAACCAGGTATCTGGAACCTAACTATTTTTTCTATGACCTGCCATCTCTCCTGTTTGTTTTTTCCACTCACTCTGCTTTGCTCTGACAGTAACTAACTATCTGCTGAACTCTGAATAAAGCCTATCCAACAATTGCTGGCACACTGACCTGAGAACTGCTCTAACGTCAAGGTGCCGCTAAAAAAAATCCCCATTAGAGCGCCCCAGCACACACGTTTTTGAATCGAGCAAAGCCACAAGTGAAACCTCAGCTACGCAAAGCCTGTACATCTACAGGTATAAGAACGCTGTAAGCAGTGTTCTCACCTCGCCTACCAGTTTGCAGTTCACATGCAGATACAAAACTCTGAAAGTGAAAGTGTGGTTTTCTGCACAGTTTCCACTGAAGTCAATGGTTAAATGTTGCTGTCCTACACAGATTTGAATTGTTAGCTTCCCATGGTTCGACTGTAAAATTTGCTGCTTTGCCTCACAGCTAGCTATTTTCTGCGTAATGTCTGACCCATAGACGTTGTAGTGTACTATTTGTGACCGCCACATTAAGTAAGTGGCCCTAAAGCTGCAACTAAGTCATGTCTGGAGAGGAGTGCTTTGTGCTTAGTCTGGCAGTGTGGTTTGGGCCAAAACCTGTTATTAGCCTAGCACTACCTCAGCAGGTCTGGAGTTGAATCTAAGGTGCCAGGTGAGATGGCAAGGATCACAATACAAGGGGAACTACCAAGATCTTTCCACGGCAGGTTTTCCCCTGGGTGGAATTGTTTTATTAAGTGGTCATAGATTGCATGCATGTGTGGTTATGAGCAAGTTTCAAAAAGGTGGGTTGGAGCAGGTTTGGCAGATCACAGTGATAACGGACTGCAGACATCAAAAAGCTTCACTAAAGTTCCTATTAGCTCATTCATTTATTTTCCAACAGAAATAAAAATCTATTGTTTGCTTTGTTGTGGTTGTGAGGTAAACCGTGGACAATTACCAACCATCTCAACATTCACACTTAAACTCAAATTTGACTGTCTATAAACTGGAAAGCGAAAACATGACAACTCAAGATCCTTGTGCCACAAAGCCAGTTTCCGTTTTTAACCAGTTCACATTTACTTTGAGCAAGTTTTTTAGCTCAAGAATGGGGCTGAATAATGGATGATTTGGTTTTGAGCGTTTCATCGCCATATTGCAATATGTGATTGATGGCTGACTGCTTTTTATCTTGATGAGAGATTGCAAACCCAAACTAGACCGATACAAAGTGAGCAAAGTCACATAAATCGTACGCATCACAGCAAACCTTTTTGTTCTTGGTCTTAAAATAACACATCTACAATCAGCCTTTTTTTCTCCTGAGTTTTGGCCATGTCGCTTCTTGTTCTTCTGCCGAAATAGATTCAACTACTTTTGTCCGTGTAGAATGCTGTTGGCTGTTCACTCCGTGTAGCTTTTATGTGTGCACCCAGTCATCATTGGTTATGGGTTTAAACCTCGATACTCCGACAGTTAGCATATCAATCATGAAATCCGACCCACAACCTTTTCACTGAGGCAAAACTGTCATTTTGTGACAGTGGTTGGCCAATTGTTCACCTTGTCCTACAGGCACTAATCTTTACTGTGAAACACAAGTACGTACATATGTTCAGTGACACTTCAAAATAAAAGGAGACCAACTGACACAGTGACATAGAATAACTTGGTTAAGAAATAGATTTCAAATTGAGGTCCAAATAAATAAAGGAAAAACTAACTTGGTTATAGTTAGACATAAGTATATACTTAATAATTTAGGTTTAATAGACATACCATCTATTTGAAGGCCTAGATTTATTTAATAATGTTACATAACACATTTTACAATTAAGCACATGTTCTGTTCAGTAGCCTCACATAGTATCAGCTCCTGCAGCGTACTGGAAACAGTAATTAGCAGACAGTGAAGTGTTTGTGTGGCGTCTAAATGTATTGATCTTTACACTTTCTCAGCTCTTAAGAATATACTTTTAAAACAGAGAGAAGTGGTGTAACACAGCGTCACATTAGTGCATTGACAACCTCGAGCAGGTGCAGTGACTTCATATGTTTGCACTTTGATCCTCCTGCCACAATAATGAACCAACCGGTGGCAATCAATGACCTATTTTGAAAAGTCAGTGCAGCAATGATCATAAAAAGGCAGCGGGATAAAAGCGGCACACATTATTATTTACACTGTCGGATTCATTATAACCGACTGGAAAAAGGGTATGATTGTTGCCATTAATGTTGCATAGCAGCTAGCAACAACAGGCCTTAGGGTTTGAGCGACCCAAAGAGCATCAATGTGTCACTGTTAGTCGAGGTATAAAAAGAAAATTGTCTTGTGGGTCATTTCTGTTTTTAGACCTATCTTAGATTAAAATTGGAAAGTGACCCCTGAATATAGTAGCAGCCAGAAATAGGTCTCTGGCTGGTCTTTGTACCCGCCCCGTCTCGCTCCTCTATCCCTCCCTGTCCTATTCCGCTTGGGACGTGATGCATTGCAATGAGCAACCACAGCTGATTGCAGACTCGTGTTTCAGCAGAAAAAGGCCTTTTCTTTAACCCGCTGACGTCAACCTCTGATAATTTGATTTGGGCTGAGGAGAGCGGTGAGAGCAGGCCTCGATACAGAGTGGTCACTGTGGAGCTAACTGAATTCACTTGAGCGCTCCGTGAGGAGTCGATGGCTTTCCAGGAAAGCACCCTTTTCAAATGGTCATCGTTAATTTATGTGACAATCATAAAGTGCGGAGAAATCATGTGTCACAGTGAGGCCAATTTACTTATGGTTAGATGGCTAACAGGGATTGGTCTTTTTTTAGGGTTCCCCCAATACCACTTCTTTTGAACCGACCAAAAATTTAGTATGACGATATTATTATGAGAATGTAGTATTCATAAACCATGCATAAATTTCAGAGCAATTATGATATGTCACATTTTATCAGTAACTTGTTTTAGAGGATTTGGAAAATTTGTTTTATCTTTATTATCTTCCTTTACTGCAGGGATCATCAGCCCATTGATTGGATTTCACCAGTAGTAGATGTAGTATTTAACTTTCATGGGGCACAACACTGGAATATCAATATATAAATAGCACTACTGTGTTATAATAACTTCACTGTCAGATGAAAATGAGCTCTTAGCTATTTCTGGTTTGTGCAATATATGTATTGTGCATTGTCCCAATCAAATAAAATACATTAAATAAATAAATCTGATTAAAACTGTTAATTGTTAACATTTTTCAGTGTCCCATAATTAAGGCTTTATCAGGTTTGACACATTGGATTGAAGTCACGAGAAATAAGATCCCTTTATGAGAATGTAGCCAGGCTGATTTATAGAGTGTAAAAAAGACTGTATAGACTGTAAAGAAGTGTAAAGATGTATTGCAATGGTTGATAATGCAAAAAATATATATTTGCAATAAAATAAATATTTAATGAATTGTACAGTTTTGTAAAGGGCAAGGACAACTTCTATGCCATGCCATTTTAGAAGGACTAAAAATGAAATGTTTCTCTATTGAAGGCCTCTTGGTAAGTTCCCTTTTTTGCAACCCTCTGAATGGAATCTGAGTAACCCTCCCCCAAAACGTGCACTAAACTTGGACTGAAAACTGCTGAGCTGGAGATTAATCACTCCTATACTCAGCAGACACATGATAAACAGCCCTGGCTGGTCTGGAATGGTTTGCTGAGAAGCCGTATTCCCAGTGACACTCGAGGATCTTTCACCACCTCATGATAGTGTGAGACGAGTAACGCACTGTGGAGGGCCTACTAGAGCACTTCCTGCTGTATTGTATCCGCACAGGAAGAGCTGGCCAGGCCTGATACTGAGCCCACCGACGGTGGACTTTCTATGCCGAACGCAGAATGTGGCGGGAGAAAATAGCGAGTTCAAGAGCCACTGCTTCCTAATCAGAGTGCTGTCGTCTGACGGTGCAAAACAGAAGGAAGAGGAAACGGGGGGGCCCTTATCCAGGTAGGACCCTCGACAATGGAGAACGTGGCCGCACTGTACTACTCAATAACAGTTTGACACATACAGTCCAACATCGTTTTACATCCAAACAAACAGAAGCCCTCCAAAGAATGAAAATTGACCTAAAACTTCCTTTAGTCCAGCCAGAGTTCTGACCAATAGACAAATGACTCAAAACTTGGATGATTGACCACAGATTTGTACAAAAGGACGTCAACCTTCTGAAGGAGGTCATGTCTGTACAGTTAGCTTTATCCTTGTTTTTTTAACGCCTTCATTCAAACTCAAACCCTTTCCTTTCTCAAACGTAGCGGCGGTGAACATCTCTGCACAACTCTCTCCTGCAACTCTCCCCTTTAGCCTCTCAGCAATGTTCAGCAGCAACAAACACCTTCTCTTAACATCAGGATAGGTTCCAGTCATTTAAGGTTTCACAAAAATTAGTAGTACACTCTCCTGATTGAAAAAAAAAAAACGGTCACTAGTTTGAATATTTTAAATAAAATAGAAGATTTCTGTACAAATAACCAATGCAACAAAGTGTGGATTGTATGTTACAATTGTTACTGGTTATTGCTACCAACGATAACACTAATAACACCAGTATGCCTTTAGATAGATTTGAATTTAGGTGTTAGCCTGACCTGCCAGACCCATTTCCTCTCTTAGCCAAAGGTGGTCTGGAATCCCTCCCACTGAACCCGACATCTATCAAGCTCAATTTATCTAAAATAGGGTGGGCTGTAATGCATCATGTGAGGTTTATCAGATTGGTTGTAAGTTTTTCAAATTGCATCAGAGGCAGTTAATGCTGCGTATGTTGGTACTGCCCATAAATTCCGACTGGTTGCACCAATTATATTAAAAGGTAGTTTAATCTCCAACAATTTGTTCTGCCTCCTGGAGAGTCACTGGTTCATGTGCAATGGTAGCTTTAAAATTTTCCCTTTTTTGAATTATAAGGACTTGCTCATAGGTCAACAAAATTTCATGCCAATCAAATAAATTTTCATGTTTTTCATGTTTCCCAGTTCGTAAAACATGCCTGTGTATACTGCTGACTTGCTTGGTGCCATACCCGTGGAGCCCCCCATTTGCTGTTCACACGCTGAGCTCTGGCTGAGGTCCTGACTCAGACCAGAGCAGCTCACGGGCCCAGACAGGGACCGGCTTGTGCTGGCCTGGCTTGCCATGCTAAAATATGTGCATGTGTTGCTATGTGCAACACAATGTGTGTCTGTAAAATGCACAGAGCTGCGACTGTGGAGCAATGAGGATATTTTTCACCTCTGATCGCTGGAGCGGCGGGGCTGGGTTGCTGCCATAAAGATGCAGTGTGTGGCTCACTGCTGGGTGCCTGTGTGGCAGCGCTCAGGGGAGGAGCTGCCAGGGCGGACATTAGAAGCCTGTTACCCCGGTTCAACCTGGTAAACACGGGATATCCCGAGCTGTTTCCACTGCATCCAATTATAAATCATTGAGGTCAGAGAGTGGAGTGGAAATTACACAACTACCACATGTGCTACAAGTTTGTCTTGTGTATAAGGCTGCATAATATTAGAATAACATGCGCTATGTGATAACTATTTTGAATTGTGGTAACAATATGAGCTGGGATATTTGAATGTCACGGAGCTCTTTACATACATAGGCGTAGTCAGAAATTGAGTGTCCATAGATGTTTATTCTGCCACTTCCAAAGTGCCACACGAGTACAACAATCCCTTTAAATGATCTCAGCAGGACCCACATCAGCCATGTTACCTTCAGTGTAACTGGTCTTTCCTCACAAGGTCTGAATTGGGCCCTCTTATATCCCCCTTTGCCCCTCCCACTGGATCTTAGTATTTTGTAAATACTAAATAAAAGAAAAAAAACATTGATTGTCCCCTGACATCAATTCATTCACAGTGTATCTACTTTATACACATAATGAATAACACAAACACAATAAGACACAAGGGAAATATACATAAAGGTAATTAATATCTCTAGTCATGTGATGCGCGCCACAGCGCGAACACAATACATTCAACGCACCTGGAAGTTATGGCCTGGTTTGACCATGCTGCCCCCAAACGGGCAGAAGAAGAGATAAAAAGTAAGTTAGTCTCTGCATGTTCTGTATTTGGTGAAACGATGAACAAATGCGTGAAAGTGTGTGTATGTGTAGGCCGTCGCGCTGCCCGCGATCACTGACGGACGTGCTCCGTCACACTCTTTGACAAAGATGTTTAATTACGTGCATTTGATTTATAAAATAACAAAATACAATGCTCTGGATTTATGTCCACTCGTCAAAGCGGGAGCTAAACTGTGAAAACTGCCCTGTGAAATAAGTAATTATTATATTTGGGTAATTTTTATACTAAGAATAATTATTACGGTGAAATAGTGTTAAATGTACACTTTTACATGGAAAAAGGTTTGTAACTATTTTTACAGATGCAATATGTACATCACATAATCCAATTCCCCCAATTCCCCCATGATGTTTTTTACTGTGAAATGTACTGTTGCAAAATAAACCATTATTACAGTGTTTGTTCATGATAAAAAAAAAATGGATATTGACAGCTGCCGGCTTTTAACCATAAATTTGACAGAACTTTTCTTTACAGTGTAGAGCCTCTTCAGAAAAATCCTACCAAACTATTTTTAAAACCAAGAAAGCCGTTTTATTTTGAAAGACAGCAACAACCATGTCTACAGCATAACTTACACATTTCTCTAAAGATTGCTAACAATGTGCAATCCCCACCCTAATGCTATTTAACAGTGGTGAAGGTAGACTGACACGTGAGCATAGATGGTGCTGCTAAGCGTTATGGGAAATCAATGTAAATTATGCGTGCCGTTAAATGATACGAGTATAAACAAGATTAGCAAGATTTGCATAATACACAACATGTTTATTTATGCAGATTAGACATGTGCTTTTTGGTTTCAATTTCACCTAGCGCTTTTTGATTCTGTTCCCTATGGAGCATAAATGATGAACAAGACAGGATGTTGTTGGGAGAAAAGTCTTTAACAACAATTGAAAGCAATGTTGTGAAAAAAGCCATGTGGTGGAAATGTCTACTTATGCGAAATCTTTTAAAAGTTATTAAATGCATTTCCATTTGAGCTCTCTAGTCATTCTCTGCATATACCTGTTTACCAGATCTAATGCCTAATGCTTTCTCAGAAAAACACAGTAAAAGGAGACCATAGGAAACACAGTGACCCTTTTAAAGACCTTTTTTCCAAAGTAGTGCTCTAATGCTGTGACACATATGTGACACATATCTTACATTATAGTAATTGTGGGTTATATAAACCAGTTCTGTTTGTAATGCTATAGCAGACATGTCAAACTCAAGGCCTGCGGGCCAAATTAGGCCAGCAGAGCAATTATTTTTCCACCACTAGACAATTTCTAATTTCTTTTATTAATGGTCCAGCTATATTGCATATTCAAACTACAAGTACCATAATGCATTGCAACAACAGCCCCTTCAGCACTGCTCTGTTAATACAGAAAAGCTCGGCAAGCTGCAAGTGAATAAAGTAAATATGCCACATAAAAAGTAAGAGGTGGAGAAGGTGTTTGTGAAGATAATGAGACTGTAATTCATGAGAATAACTGCGCTATAGCACTATGACATGACTGTGAGACAGACTTGAGGACAAGTACAAAGACCTGGGCAAAGCAGAAGCTACAGACTGAAGGAGTTAAAATACTCACAGCAGAGTCTGTGTCAGTCACTAATGTCTGAGGCTGCAGTGAGGCTCGTTCTATCGTGACAGAGGATGGAAGTAGCCTGGGCATGTCCCGTTGATGTTGTTGCCAAGTGTCCGTTAGCAATAGCTTGTGTCTGTCTGTATGATTATAGTTTAAGAAAAGACATTCACAGTTCCGCTCGTGTGGCTCTCTCCTTTGCCGCAGCCCGCTCCGTTATGCACAAATAAAGAGATAAACTAAACTCTCGCTGAAACTGGTTGAGACTAACTCCACTATTCATTCATTCATTTTCTACCGCTTAGTCCCGTTAGGGGTCATGGGTGCCTATCTCAGCAGCTTTGGACCTGAGGCAGGGTACACCCTGGACAGTGGCCAGTTAGTCACAGGGCTGACATTTAGAGACAGACAGTGACAGACAACCATTCACTCTCACATTCATTCACTAGGGACACTTTAGAATTATCAATTAACCTGTACATGCATGTGTTTGGACGGTGGGGGAAGCTGGAGTACCCGGAGAGAACCCGCGGTAACACGTGGAGGACATGCAGACTCCTCACAGAAAGACCAGAGTCGGTCGAGAATGTTTGAGTCGGCCGGGTGTTGAACTCACGACCTTCTTGCTGTGAGGCAGGAGTGCTAACCACTCTGCCACGTGCACCCAACTGACTGGACTTTAGCATGACACACGCCTCCATCCAGGGCTAATAATGGAACGGAGTACAATAATAAAAGAGGAACCAACCTATGGAATGGACTAGACAAAACAACCAAAGAGACGAAAACAATTCAGACATTTAAAAAAAGTATAAAATCAAGAATTTTGGAGATGTATGGAAACTTTGTTTGTTATTGAATTTATTAATTATTAATCTTAATGGCTGTTTGTTTCCTGTGGTCACAATGGTGAAGGTTTTGTTAGATGTTTGATTTATAAATGGTGGAATTTTATAAGTTTCAACCCACTCCCTTTCAGAGATTATTATTTATATTAATTCTATATATGTCTATTTGTGTTTGTTTGTTTGTTTGTTTGTTTATATGTTTGATATAAACTTAATTACAATAAAAAGGGCGGCAGTAGCTCTGTGGGTAGAGCGGCCGTCTTTCAACCGGAAGGTAGGGGGTTCGATTCCCGCTCTCCCCACAGTTCATACTGTCATTGTGTCCTTGGGCAAGACACTTAACCCACCTTGCCTCCAGTGACTGTAACACTGGTAATGTAATGTAATGTAATGTAAGTCGCTTTGGATAAAAGCGTCTGCTAAATGAATAAATGTAAATGTAAATGTAAAAAATAAATAAATGAGGTAACATTTTAAAATCCTGTAGTACAAGGCAGGCCTTAGTCTATCAGAAATTGCCACTTGTAGTTTAAATACCTTGGCCCACGTTTTATGAGCACTGTGTCAGGCTCAACCAGGGCACCATGACCCTAGAATTTTGGTTTAGTCTATTATTAGGATAACACCAGCACAGGTCACAACAGAAGGTCCATGTGAGTAAGCACTGTTTCACTACACCATTTGTTTTGGCAATATTTACCTAGTCTGATAACTTTCCTCTCGCTTATGGTAATTAATTTGACTTTATATGGTTCCAGTAAAATGATAAGGCCAAATTGTTCCCCAGCTGTGAGCAGAACTGAGAGGAAGAAAGAAAAAAATGAAGGAAATGGCGGAAGATGAGGAAGCCAATCTGTTATTTCCTCTAGTGACGTCCACGTTAGCTCTCGCAGCGCTCTCATAACAGTACTTCCGCTCTCACCACAGACCCGACATGACATTTGCATCTGGTAAAAAGGCAGACGAGCAGGTGGATAGAGCGAGGTGAGAAAAAAAAGTACACTCTGTAAGTAATCTCTGCAGCCGAGCGCGGGTAAATGCAAACGACTGCAGAGCCAGTCGAAGCCGCCAACATGGCTGACTCACAAACCTGTTCCATTCACAAAGTGTGTCAGTGTTTAGTCTCTGTCTCTGTAATATTTGAGTTTCACTCTGAAGACTCTGTCAGGATGTTTTCGCATTCTTTCAGCTAAAGGCTGCTCTGTTCCCGTCAGAAATCGGAGACTATGGCACAATGAGAATCAAAAACAACAGAAAAGTTACAATGACTGGGGAAAGTTGCAAGGACACATAAAAAGTGTAAAAATGGCAAAACTTGTGCAAATGTGCATGTAGTGAATGTAAATAGAAATGTATTAGCTAATAGACTACTTGCTAGCTTTTGTACTTTTAACACAAGTTTAATGTGACTATCCGCTGCAGATAATAAGAGGAGGGTCACCATGTTTATGGAACAAGATAATGAGCTGTAAAAATGGGTAACTATAGCAATATATTTACCCCAAGAAACAACTGGCAACTGCTAAAAACTAAAACAGTGATAATGCTAAAAATTTATCAAAACTTGCTAAAAACAACAATTAATAAACATGACACTATTGTTTTGTTCAGGCTCAGATCCAAATTTTCCGGTTCCAAAAAAAAGTTATTTTGTGGTGTGAAGACTTTGGTTAGTTTGTTTGGGAACCCAGACAGTTATTACATTTCTCATGTTGTGGAGCTCTAGCAACCACTATTTCATTTGTAACAGGTAAACCAGAATGAATCAACATGGACAAAATGAAACACTCACTACACTGGCAATTAGCACCAAGTGTGCATGCTAATTTCACGAGCTGACATTAGCCCACTATTTCATATTAAATATTTTGACACTAGCAAACCTTTCCACAATTGCTAAGACACATTCCCTACAACTTAAACACATTTCTCATTTCACATTTTTAAAACTGAAAATGATTGAACAAAACCTCTGACTTTCCAGCCAAAAGCTAACGCTGTTGTCATATTTAACATTCTTTCATCAAAACTAACACGCACACAGAGCAGACACAATACACAACAGAGGAAAACACTAAACCAGTTGTCAGTGTATCATTAGCAACAAAATCACAAGCTCAATAGAACAAACCAAACCAAATAATATTACATTTTATTTACATAGCGCTTGTCATCACAGTTGTGTCCAAACAGACCAGACCAACCTACACATGTGAACTAACCTGTTTTACAGATACTTTTATATTTTGCGAATACAGTAAAAACCTTTATTCACAGATGCACAGCCTCAAATTCTGTGCACAAGATATATTTACCACTGTAATCTAAATCTTGCTACAGAAACATTTGCATTTCTTTTACAACTACAAAGCAAGAGTCAGGAGGACATGCAGACTCCTCACAGAAAGGCCAGAGCTGGGTGAGGATGTTTGAGTCAGCCGGGGTTTAAACTCACCAACCTTCTGGCTGTGCGACAGGAGCACTGCAAGTCTTTTTGATTTAATAGTCCTCGTCCTCATAGAATCGAGAAGATGCAGCTCACTTGTGTCTCAACTGTCTCTTTATATTGGTTTAAGTGTTTTAAGTTTTGAGTGGTCTAAGAATGTCACATGTGTTTTATTGAGAGAGAATGTGTTCAGTGTTTTACAAAAAAGAGTGAAAGAGTTTTGTAAAGTGTTTGAAGTAAATTGTGTTTAAGGTTTTGACAAAATAGTGATTAGTTTGAAAAATTTGACAGTTGACTGCTTAAATTTGCTGCACAGTAACCTACTCTTTGGTAAGTAGTCAATGATTTCTAACAGCTTGGTTTGTTGACCAACAAGGACCAAATAGTTGAGTGACTAAGCATTCCACAGAAGTGGAAGCCATCTTGGTTGTCTACAATGGGCTTCCATGGTGTCTATCTTGGTGGTCAACTAATGGCTTAGGGAAAATTCAAACACTGATAAAAAAAAATGACCAAAAACCTTGGACTTGATGATATATATCCTGCTTTGGACATTGTTTACAAAAGTCTGTATTAGTCTCAGAACACCACACTCTGATTCTGAATTTTACCATTGGCAAAACACCATTCATTCATAGACAGAGATTGATAAACATGTACATGATTATTGAATCCATTCATAAAGCCAGCTGGGGTCCTCCAGTGAACGCCCCTACATTATAGAGACCTAAATGCATGTGTGATTGTGTGATAATGCCTGCCCAGTCTGACAGGCACCGTGCATAATCGCTTTAGGGTGGGGATTGCCCAACAATGTGGGTCTGGATAATGCCTGTGGTTTGGGTCCCTTGGCAGCGAGCAGGCCCGTAAAAGTGAGCGGAACACACACATATACAAACACATTTCAAGAAGTGATGAGGAATTTCACTTCTCATTTCAATCTTATCAGCATTCTAGATTGTCAGGGTAAAACAAAGCTTGGGTAGCTCTTAGCACTCGTGCCTGGGTTGCCCCACTTCCAGAAACACACAGTCACGTGCACTTAAAGTGCTACTACTGAAGGCCCGCTCAGAAAAACATAACATTATGACTCATGGCAAATGACAGTTTACCTGTACACACCGTGGATGGATGTGTACTATCTGTTCTGGATTGCAGAGTGGGCACCTCTCCACTGCCAGCGTGAAAGAGCCTCCTGGACATGGTTGGCACTCTCACTGTTGTGGGACGGTCCACTCATTGAATCACAGCCAGAAAGATAACTGACAAAAATACATGTAAACTTTACCTGTGTAAAGCCATGGTCCGCTTGACACAATTTGAGAAACAACAACAAAAAAGCCACTTTGAAGGGATTTTTCTATGTAGCAGCTGTTATGCTCAAACTGGATTTGATTTTTAAAAAGGCTTTTAAGAAAAACATTTTAACTGTTCATTAGATCAATAAACAGGTTGCTGCATGTGTATTGGTGCAATAGAAATTAAATAGTTTATCACTAATAGATGCGAACAATATCATTCATTTAAGCATTTAAATGCTTACTGCTTAATATAAAACCCTTTGAAATATCACTTAATAGCATGTATTATTAGTTAATATGTTTTATGCGCTCCATGTTCATTGTGTGTTAAGGCCACCAGATACCTACTCCCAGGGGCTCCAAAGTCCCTCGGAACACCTCTGTAGACACTAGATACACACACTGACAACTCTTCTCTCTCACATTCATTCCCAAGGGGCAATTTAGATTCCACATAAAGCCATCTTGGTGGTTTACAAATGGACGTCAGGGGTGTACGTCCTCCATCAAACCTACCCAAGGTTGAAATTGGCTTGACATCAAATTTTAGGGAATGGAAAATTAAATTATTTAATTTTTTTTATTATCGAGAGAACATCAATAATTTGATCTCAAAGTACAATTGTACTATTCATTGAAGGTGCAGTAAAATTAGGTGAGTTCTTTGCCTAAAATGACCTGAAGACTGTAAAGCAACATATGACCCTCACATTGCAAAGTTACCCAGACAGAGCTCAGGGTTTGTGGATCTCTTGGCTGCTGTTTCCTGTCTTCCACTGACATCCTCAACAAGCTTTTAAAGGTCCACAGTTCACAGTCCAAACCCACCCAGACACTGCTACATATGGACTCAATTGTAAAAAATAATATGTGGTTAACATGACGTGACTTCAGAATATTCCTCTTTTAACAGCTCACACAGACATAAACAGCCATAGCCCCCAGACAGTGTTGGTGCGCCACACTGCCCGCTTCTCTGGGCTTTGACTCGGTGAATGGTTATCAACAACAACACAGCGTACCCGGCGTAGGGGCGGAGGTAAGAACACATGTGGAAATGAGCAGAACCCGAGCAAAACACAGGGTTGTGAAACATGACCAGGGTTACATGTTGCTCAATCTAATGGAGTGTGGACGGTCCGAGTTACATCACATGCTGACGGAACGGGACAACAGTTCCACTTTTGTACACACACAGATGTCATATTATACCAAATGTCTATGGGTATGTTCAAACTGAATGTGGGTAAAATGATTTTTTTCTTGTCTAATGTTTTTGTTGATGGTCATTATTTGATTTGATCCGGTAGCTCCTCAAACCAAGTCTTCTGTCGCTTTGGCCTTTACATTTCTTTTAGGGTGTTTTATAATAATTTTCCATATTTTCCATATAAAATATTAAAGGAACCCAAATTCCTGATCTGTTTTAACACTGCTTTTTCTGTATAGGTTTGATCTTTCATAGTATTTATCTTTAGCCTACATAACCTCATTTATGGTAAAGTAATTTTTGTGGCTATTTGTGTTTATCATGGTACTTTGGATTATTTATAGCATAGTGTTGTTTTGGACTGGGAATCACATGGTACCAAACAATACGATACACTGTCCAGCTCTCTCCAGAAATATACAATCAATTTAATTAATTAATTATATTTGACTGGGACAGTGCGTGTTAATAAACATACATGAGACACAACCACATCAGTGTAATGTATGTAGATTGTAGCCTTAGGCTAATTTCCATCCATTGTCCCAAACATTCACACACATTCATACACCAGTGCTGTGTCACTGGAGGCAAGGAGGGTTAAGTGTCTTGCCCAAGGACACAACAACAGTATGAACTGTGGGGAGAGTGAGAATTGAACCGCCAACCTTCCGATTATAGGACGACAGCTCTACCACTGAGCCACTGAGTCCCTTCAATCATGATATATATGATATATGTATTGGAAAGATGGTCCTAGTGGATTTTGTCTATTTGCCTTTTAGTGTAAGTTGTCTAAAATAACCAATGCCTATCTATCATAACATCTGTATCGCAATAACATATTACCATATTACACAAAGTAATCAATTCTAAAACTACTACTATATACTGTATTGTCCCTCCTCTAATGTTCTTTTTTACTGTTTTAGTGTTGTTTACTGTTTTCAGGCCATTGTTGTTTTTCATTGAATGTCCATGCACTTTCTCACACATTTATGAAATGATTAAACTATACAATTAAAAAAGAGAGACCCTCATTTACAACAATGTTGAGTCAAAACACACACACACAAAAGTTGGGTGAGGTTAGACCGAGCTTGACTCACACAGTGATTTATGACAATACATGCAATATTTACCCCAGAATGTGGAGAATATTGGTTTGATTTGACAGAAAAGTCACATGATTATGATTGAGCTAAAAACACTTGACTGTAAATCATATCTGAACGTGTCCTTCAAAATTATGCAGTTCCATGAGATTTGACCAGTTCACACCAACATGAACAAATCCCATCCGTACAATACAAGAACAAGGATGGATGCACTTTCTGTTTTCAACACTTTATTTGTTTTTGTTGTAGTTGTTATTCAACTCGGATATCTTATAGTACAGTGTATAGGCCATGTAACTCTACTCATCAAGCTCAGAACTGTGTTATACCCGTGTGCTGTACCATGACTCAGCACTACAAAGCTCAACATTTTTTTAAAAAGGGAAAAGAAGTACACATTGGATTAAAATCAGTTTGGCAGCAAAGGCATAATAAAAGACATTTAAAAGGCTGCTGTGGAATGTTCTCTGTGTCGGCCTGTCTGTCTGCCATCGTGTCTGTGCATCTGCCAGCAGCAGGGCTTTAATTATGAGGCCCAGGTTACACACATATACACACATTCACACACACAAAGTAGAGCAGAGTCCCACATATCTCCAACAGTTCCGCTGACTAACCAGTGGCACCAGACTTTGGCCTGAGGCTCCCTGATTCCGGTAAGTGTCTCGTTATGCAACTTCTAACAAGTGTCGCACTGTCCCAAATGAGGCTGCGTTCACACTAGAGTTTGATTGTCAAAAATACTTCAAATTCAAGAAAGGGGTATTCTAGGTCCTAAAGTGTTTCTCAAAGAGATCGCTGACAGTAAAATATGTTACAATGGATGAGCCTTAGTAGCTTTTTTTTTGGCATACGGCATTTAACTTTTAAAGCACAAATTTCGCTTTAGGTGCTAAAATGTATTATTATTTTAAATAATTTTGTCATTGTCCAGAATTATAGTCATTCTCATAGTATTCAGCTTAAAATGTGTAAAATGAGAGGACACACAAACAAAGGTTCTGATTGGCTACATCAGATAAACCTGTGGAATTAATTTGAATCTATAGGTTCTCTCTGAAATCTTCTGTTGTATTTGTCCACATGCCTTTGTTTTCTAGTCCTGAAAATGCAAACTTTAGAAAACCCCTCCAGAGTTTAGAATAACCTGAGAAAAAAAGACATTGAGAAAAGTCAAAGAGTTTTTGTCCTTGATCCATTGATTTGCTGTGTAAACATCAAGACCAGCATTTTTATGTGACAGTGACTTCTCATCCATCAGTTAGCTAACGCCAATTAACGTTTTCAGCTGAATACAAATGAGCAAGAACAGCCGCAATAGAGAAATACAGTATTTGTTCTCCATATAAAATGTATGCGACACATTAGGCTTTTATCAGCGGCAAAGTGTTGCTCGATGCATCAAATCCTATTTTCATGCTATAAAATTAAATGTTATGAGCGACTGATGTCTTTAACGACGTGGTCATTAACAAGTTGTGATTGTTTAATTTGTTCCGCTGTTTGAAGTCTGCCTGAACCGAATACAAAGGAGAAAGTGTTACACTAGCTTGTCAGTTAATTTGTGTCTCAGCTAAGACTGGGCTCCACTGCTCCTACACTTTACTGTGATTGGTTAAATCTGTACTGAATGAGATAGACATAAATGACTGAAATATGTGCCAATAAACAACGTATGTCAAATTACCGACGGCCATGACTGATAGAGGGAATTACCTCTTCATTCACCGATGTTTTGGAACATACTTCACAAATATGCTTCACTTCAGTAATCACTGTAGTGTTTGTCAGTAGAATTCACAGCATCGCCTACTGACCTGGCATGCACACTATCGTATTTTCTAAAGCTCTGTGTAATCACAGTTCTGAAATGCAGTTTCAGGAACACTGTTGTAGTGTAAATGGAATATCAATTATGTAACTGACTTAAATTTAATGTCAATGGGGCCACTTTTGAGGCCAGTGTAAACATATCCTTAGAGCTCTCCAGGTCTAGTCTGCTTCTCTCTCTTCTTTGTGCCTTTCCATGAAAACATTAAGTGGTTAGCTTCTTGGGGTTTGACCAGGGGGGTCCAGTAAACCTTTAAAAACCCTTATTGTGGGCTGCTTTGTAAGAACTAGTGAGGCGGGCGGGCGTTCGGCGGGCTGGTGGGACGCACTGGCAGGAAATGGGGAGGAGGGTTGGGACCTCTGAGAAACACAGCTGCCCCTCATGTCTTGGGGTCATGCCAGGCCTGGACTCCTCGACAGCCTCTGGGGGTGAGCGTGTGAGTGTGTGCGTGGAGAAACAGGAGGGCTGCTGTTCTGTATATCTCCTGGCTCAACTACACTCTAATACATATTCAGAGCCAGACAAATAAGGCATGATGTGCGATTAAAAAACATAACCTGCTTTGTGCTCACTTGGAATCACAACAACTACATTTTATCTTCATGCTTTATCTATGTTCTTAAAATATAATAAATATAGACTGGCATCAGCTTATCTGCTAAGACATTGAAATCATAAACTGTGCATGTATATGGATATGGCAGCTTCATAAACAAGGTCACATTGCTAAGTAGAATAATATAGGACAACACAATGGAGCTCAAAAAAATTATAACTTTAACAGTTACTGCACCATGGGATCTTTTGCTTAAGAGAAAGCCCATGTAAAAATGAGGGTTAGCTCCAAGAAAGCTGACACCCAAATTAACCTCACTTATACTGAAGGAGCATTATTTCAATTTTGAGGAAAATAACTCTTAGCCTTGTTAGCTAGCTAACTTCAGAGACGTACTTTCAAGGCTTTAAGAACTATAATTATACAAGCTTATCATTTCTGGCATAATAAACCCAAGTTACATCCAGAGTAGGCAAATTATATTTAAATAATCTGTGTAGGGTTTGTAATAAGACAGAAGTTCATGATGTAAGCCAATGTAAGCCTATCAAGGATACTTTATTGTGTTTGCCTCACAACTAATCACAGAAGACTAGCATGCAGCAAATGTTGGTGTCTGTTCAATGATGCCATCATGATTGAATGTCTCTGTTTTTATACCTCCACAATAAAACGAGATTTTCAAAAGTAAATTATATGAACATTTTTAACTTGTTTTGCTAAAATGACAAAGTATAGAGCACTTTGTGAGACCTCAGTTGTGTTTTAAAATAAAACCACATTAGTCTGTCCTCATTTTGCTAACATCCATAACACTTCTTAGCTAATTCTAGGACTAGGTTTGTGACATGTTTCAACATCAGCAGTAAGTGCAACCAAGCACATGTTAGCCTAAGTCGTATATCCATGTCAACAAAGCAAAACAACACACTACCAGCCACAACATATTTTCCCAGCAGCAGCATAATTCCATGTTTCACACTGCTGACCTATTACTGTATGACCAGCAGTTAGGTCACTTGCTGAGCGACATCTGAGCCTACCTACATTATATGTAATCCTGAGAGGACCAGGAGTCAATGGGTGCGTTTACATGGTAATGACCTTTGTGCCACTTGCTGTACAATCCGCTCGGACCGTGCTGTTTGTCTGCTCCAGCACAGGTTGTTTTGAGACCCGTGGGAGTGTTTATCCGTGTGGGCTGAAGAATTCCAGGTCAAGAGCGCGCCGCGTACAGAGAAAAGCTATGGCTCAATTGATCTCCATGTTAGCCCAGCTCCACTGGCTACATTTAAATATTTATCTAGTGCTGACGTACATATAGTAGACAAATACAGCAAAGTACTCATTTCTGTGGCTGGTATGCTTTGCATATACAGTGTGGACTTATACGTGACAGGAATAAGATGGAGAATCCTACACTAATTTATTTTCGGTAACCTGTGTCCTGTACTAAATATATTATAAAAATGACATAAGAGCATGATTGCTGAGGCAGGCCTAAATAATGCAGTTAAATCTGTGACTGTAACCAGATGATGGAGAAGGATGTATGCCAACACCTGAAACCCAAAGTACCCAAATGCACAAATATTTTTGATCTGCAATATGCGGTTGTAAAATTTGCTGATATGTCACAGTAGATCAACAGAAAGTGAGAGGTAAATAAACACTAGTAAACTGGCTGGGAATTTGGGAACCAGACTGCTTCTTGTCTGTTTTCATTAGGAAGTTTAGAACATGCTGGCAAAAGTTCAAAGATTAACACTGGTGTTGGCCTAACTGAACAGACATGTGAGCTGTAAATACAACATGACAGATGTCGTCAGGGTTTCCACTCTTTTGAAGAAATCACTTTCCAGGACTTTTCCAGGAATATTTCTTGTGGAAAGTATTTTCTCATTAATGTTCATGTTATTTACAACACTTACAGTTTTGTGCTTTTGTTTTAAACTACAGCACAAATTGAGGAAGCCTCAGAGGATCAAAAAGCATACACTTGATGTTGCATTGTTAATCTAAAGACAGCTGAGTTTCAAATAAAGTGGGCACTTAAGTGTCTATATAATGCAATCCTGTAAAACCTGATGAGCTAAAATACAATAAAAATGATCCAGGACAATATACATTACAGAGGACATCTGGATATCATTATTAAGTTTTAGGTCATTTCTATGGAAGACATACTACTACAATAAATAATTTCAAACAATTTTCCTGGATTTTTCTAATTTCCCTCCATTTATTGCTGTTAGCACTGCATTTCGCATTAGGCTCTTGACCCCGCAGCCTGTTAAGAATAAGAGGTAGATTTGCTCCATCACTGTTTCAACCAACAGCACATACAGACTATCTAATGAGTTCTCACATTTGATTAAATGAAGAGGGACGGGATGCTAGAAATGTACTCTTTATTTGTTGAAAATAGAGCTTTCAACACTTGCTTTATCAAAAGTATGCAACTTCTCCTTTAAATGCGATGGTTAATGCAGATTGCAACATTCTGCTTAGAAACAGGACTTAAATATAAATCAACAGTAAAGCACAGCACTGGGTGATACATCATTCCAGCCATCTGTTGGTCTTCCTGTTGGACGGCGCACTGTGCCAGGGCCGGTGTCCAGTCCACTCAGAGCTCCTCCAGGCCGGTCCCACCTGGCACAACTGTCCTCTCATTTCACACTGTCGCAGACGGCCTGACGAGTGCGGAGGCTGCCGTGACTCAGTACAGGCACGACTCACTGCGGAGGATCAGCAGCTCAGGCCTCGCACAATTAACGGGCTAAAAGGCTTGATCATATATTAATCTGGACTTCACAGGCCACTCTGCGGGTTCACTTCAGGGTATGGATAATCACTTTAGAAAGAACTGCAGTGAAGGGGAAACTAAAGTGAGACATAAGTGGCACCTGTTTAACAACCTTTAGTTTTTTTGCTAAGTGTAATGTGAAAGAGTTACATAGTTAGTTTTCACTTACAATTGGAGCGCTTTTTTCAAATGTATTGGATCTATTCCATAACATTTTCAAGTCTGGTCACCCGTACCGATTTCTCTCACACCGACAACCTAGCACATTGGACCAAAACTGGGGGCTCCTACATGAAAGTGCTTGGTTTTATGCTCTGACAAAACATATAGATTATATTACATATATGGTTATGTATGCAGGTTGCTGGGTTGTTGTTACTCATTAGCTTTAGCGGGCACAGATGTGAAAGGCACAGATTTTCAGTTGCTTGCAAGTTTGTGCTCTTTCTTTGGTAGTTTTGCGGATACAGGGTTCATACTGTTTGATTTAGAGCTATGCTTTACAAAGTCTCTTTCCAGATTACCCAAAAAAGATTTTTCTCATCCTCTATAAAACACTACAACGACCAATAGTTAAGTAAATAATATAACATTTTCCACATATGGTTGTAGTGTAATCTTTAACTAAAACAATACGGTGGGAATTTCCCAGGTTTTCATGTTTTTATGACCCCTGAACCCTGTAGCTAAGTCTGCATACATTCCCGTTTCCACTCACTTTTCAATCTATTCAAATGTAATTGAAATGAGACCATTGATTGAAACACCCTTAAACTAAGTGTTCACTTTTGAAGCACATGGTTTAAAGGTCTTGACTTTGGAATACTTGGCTCAATACAACATTCATATATTATAAGTAGTGGTAATCAGAAAGCAGCCGAAAAGTGTTTGATTCAGTAAAAAAAAAGATAGAACTATTATCTGACATTAAGAAATCTAAAAGTTAAATATTGATAAACAACAACTGCACCATAACGTCTCTCTCATCTCTGCTGTAGCCCATATAAGCGGTCTTGCTGTGAAGACACAATGTGCGATAGCCCCCCCTGTGCGAGACCGAGGGGTGCTCTATGAATAACTCCCCTCACAGCAGTGAATGGCACTCTGCTTTCCCACAGCATTACTCAGTCTACACCCCCAACATGGCAGGATAAGCGCCGAGCCCAGGCGGCGGCTAAACGCCCCTTTAACAAGACGCCTATCGCATAATAAACTGAAAACGGATGGACGACCTGCGCTGAGCATTTAAGTGGATTAATGAATGCAAAGGCACAATAAATATTAAGGCTGAACTATATATCCTACCAGCGCTATTATTGCTATGCACACATGTAGCACAACTAAAACTGCGGGAGGTGAAGTTAGGCGAGGCACAATGACTCCAAACATCAGGAGTTCAATAGATAATGAAAGCAAACAGGTCCGACATCTCTGATAAATCAAAAATGGTGGGAAACCTTATAAAAATACAAAAATTGATTAGCTAAACAGATCACATGACTGATGCATTTGTGTAGGGCTATGTTTACAATGACAACTACAACTAAAAAAAAACAAGTCAGAGAGCACATTGTATTGCCTTGTATACAAAAGATTAAATGTTGCTGTAACATATATTGCAAAAAGACAACATGACAACAATAAATGTAAATGTATTCCATGCAAGCTGGCAGATGACCCAAAGTGTAAAAAGCGTAAATTAGACTGACAACGCAACGCACATATTATTGTGATTTGAAGAATTACTCCATTGTCTGTTTCCCAGTGTGTCACCAAGCCAAACACACGCTGCACTCTACAATGTAAATGATCTACTGCACAATGTAATGATGCTGCAGATATTTAGGCCCAGGCCCTTTCCTTAACTACCCTCTGCTACATAATAACTTCCTAATTACACTGTAAGCACTTAGTCACACTGGTAAAAGTGTGGACAGCGGCTCTTTTCCACATCAGTTTGGCAGGAAGACAAACACGGATTACATTAAACGCAAAGGTTAATTTGTGTATGGTAATGGCGACACAGTTTCACAGGAAAATCATTTCACTTCGAGGTATCCTCATCGTAAAGCCACACAAAATGTAAGAGTGTAAGGTGGAAAAACTATTAAATAAATGGTGGATTGAAAGAATATGTGAAGTCCATTACAAGTGCAGCACAACATCGGCCATCGTCTACATGCTGTTATAAAGTAACCAATGGGAGCCATTTCAGTTAAACCCCCAGAATATACTGTAGTTTATGAATAAAGAAGGTTTGCTTTTTTTATACTAATTATTCCAGGTGAGGTGGTGGAGCATGTGTAGCAAGATGGATGCAATATAAAACCACATGCACTGATAAATATCACTTTTTTAAAAATCACTCTTTGGAACTGGAAGTTTTTTTGTCATTTTGCCTTCATTATGCTACAGAAAACGTTTCACCGTTTGCATTTGGTTTCAGTCTCTGGGTAGCCACTCCATTTTCTAACTTTACTAAGTTGGACATATCATTTATAACATTGTAGAACCCAGTTTTGGTGCTTTTTATAGAATATTACATCTTATTGAAACCAAAATATGACATCCCCACTCACTTCTTTTGACGTGGCTCTCATCTCAGCATGACTTAAAACTCTGGAGCCTGTCCTGTCAACACAAGACAAAGAATCTCCCGAGCACTTTAATCGTCACAGACACTGCAGACATCCCAGAGTACAAGAATATACCGTAATAAATCTTTCTAAGTGACTACAGCCTTAATATAATTCCCCACTGGGAGAGACTGTCATCCATTTTTTGTCAGACGCCACTTAAACTGGCTTTTCAAAAGCAGTGTACGCCCTTCAAAAAAAAGAAAAGAAAAAAGTGTCCAGTGGGGAGGGCCTGTCACACAACACGCCAGAACTTTAAAGTCTGCGTTTGCGTAATGTTTTGGACCTGGTTCAGGAAACATGAATGTTTTTGGTATCTCACTGTTTCCTTACACACTTGAGTTGACATTGAAGCCTCAATCTCAAAATATGAAATGCTTCACCTCAAAGTAAAATAACAACAGCACAGAGTGGACCACACAAGGTCCAGGGGGAAAATCAGGTCCTTGACCAATGTAAAAATGGCCTATCATGTTAGCTTGTGTTGCTAACAATTGTAACAAGACTATAAAGACAACCACAAAATACAGATAAAAGTAATAAAATGCTTGGTAAGACAAACGTCACATTGAAAAACATTGCCCAGTTTAATACATTCATGACAATTACAAGATAATATGGCCATTAATATGATTTTTTATTATTTCTTAATGAATTTGACTTGCATGGAGGCTTGCGTCTAATGCTGCTGAGCTGTGTTTTAAAAAGCACATTGAAGAGAAGCCATAAGGCAAAGAGGAGGAAGAAAAGAAGCCCAGTTGAGTCAGCAGACTCATATAAATCACATACTGCAGAGCGAAGTCAGATGACTCTCTAAGGTCATGGTAACGAATGGTCACTCGCTAAATAGGATTAGAGCATAATGGAGGAAGACGTTGAATGAAAACTAAGACTGAGAAAATATTGCAAAGTTGTCATTACTGGTGAATGAACATTAGCAGTATGCATACTGACTAGACTATTGAATGTTTTAGAAGGTATTCACTCTCCGCAGATCAAAATACCAAGTTAAAAGGGTCATAGGGCACAGAGTTTGATCAAGATTTATTGATAATATATTGATAAAGCTGTTCATGGAAAACACCTCAAGACTTTGGAGTAGTTTATTATTAGAGTAAGATAGTCTTGTAACACTAAAAACATGACACCTGACAACACAAAATGAGGTGAAGGTGCATATATTAAGCAGGATGGATGCTGTATAAAACAACATGATCCATCCTCTACATACAGTCACAGGTGGCCAATGGAAGAATGTGCATTGGTTAACCTTTAGAATGTAGTCTTTCAATAAAGATACTCTGACGTATTGCAATTACAAATCGGGGTAAGATAGTGGAGCATGTGTAGTGAGATGGATGCTATATAAAACAACATGGCCCATCCGCTACATGATGTTGGTGTTCAGTGGAAACATTAGTGGTGTATTAGATAGACTTTGGAATATGAGTACGGTTAGGTTGCCTTTTTGAACAAATGAATAGGTGTAGTAGAAGAGCATGTGAAGTCAGATCAGATGGAGATGTATTGTCATATTAAAGTAATCAAATAATACGTTTTTCTTAAATTGTGGTGCCAAAAGACCTACTCTTATCAAAAATATATTGGGAATCTACAAATACTCTGACAAACATTCCAAAAAGACAAATGAAGAAGATAGTACTACATGATTACAATGTGGTAAACAATGGTTTGACGTTGTGGTCAGTGCTGCACACATCAACTGCAAGAAATGGTGTTGAAGCTATTTGAGTATAGAAAATAAATAATAACAAGTAGTACTAACCATTAGTTTACACAGCCAACAGTTTCTCAGATTAATATTAAGTGTTCTTTATTATTGCCCTGTATTCTAATCAATAACTGTAACCTTTATCATAACATTTTTTTATTTTGAGTAACCTTAGCTTTTCTAAACGCCCAAACAGTAGTAGGACTAAACATAGTAGCATAATTAAAGCTAGAGTAATAAGCCCAAGCAAAAAATGTAAACTGCTACATATTTGCCTCTAACCTTGTGATGACAGAGGATTTCATGATTCATACTGTATGACAAGCGGAATGTTGCAATAGATCATCCACTCCTAACCCACTACTCTAGGACTGAGATGTAATATTGATAGTGTTGATGACAGTGATAAAGAGTGAGCCCTGGCTAAAAATGTCTTGTCACAAACACAAAAGTGACTATTAAACACCAGAGACAGGCCAGAAGACCCTGCAGGGATGTTACAATGATACCACAGGAGATTAAGAAAAGATATATATATAAAGCACAATGAGATCCCTGTGAAGCCACTGCTGAGTTTAGCAGACACCAACTCACAGAAGTTAGACATTTGACATAACAGTTACACAATGGGACTTGTGGTTAAAGTTAAAACCTACCTTCCAGCCTGCAGAGCTGTTGCTGTCCCCTTTGTCCTTAAAATAAGGCACACTCTTCACCATCCAGTCATAAATCTGAGACAGAGTCAGCCGGTTCTCTGGAGAGCTCTCTATCGCTTTGGTTATGAGATCTGCATATGACATATTCCCCCAGGCGTTTCTGCGGGAGGAGCTGCTCTTCCTCTGGGCAGCGGCGGCAGCAGCGGCAGCGGCGGCGCTGGAGGGGGTCCCGGCCGGAGAGGAGAGCAGAGACACCTGCTGCTGCTGCTGCTGCTGTTGGGGCGGCAGCTGGGGGCTCTGCTGCTGATGGTGGTGGTGATGCTGGTGAGGCTGGGGCTGGTGAGGGGCTTGCTGGTGCACGCAGTTCTCCTGGCACTGGTAGTCCGGGCACAGGAGGCCGGGGTCCTGCTCGGGAAAGTCCTCGCTCTCCTCCAGCAGGCTCAGATTGTTGATGAAGTCGTTGCCGGTGGGCTCCTGCTTCACAGAAGGCACCGGGGAGGAGGTATTGGAGTCGCCCGGGTTGAGGAACTCCGGTCGGGGCAGGGGCCAAGTGCATGAGCGCGGCCGGGACAGGGGCTCAAAATCCGGGTCGATTTCCACCAGGTGTGGCTGCTGCTGCTGGACCGCTTCCGCCATGGTCGAAAAGTGACGGAGCCAAGTGTCGAACTGTCGCGTCAATGTGACAGAGCTGTCCCTCAAAACTTCGCCTTTGAAAGAGTCCACGAACAAAAACAAATCAGTCTACGGAAAAAACAGTTATCTGCCAGGGCTAAAAGTCCTGAGAGTTACATCCCAAGCCGGCAGAATGAGAGTCCACAGTGATAAAAGCGACTTTGACCTCGTTAGTAGCTGGTGTGTTTGTGTTATCCGACCGTAGTGATGTTGGGCGCGCTGCCGTACAGCCTGTTGACTCTGAGCGGTGTACAGCATGTGAGGATTTACTGGAACTATCATTCTACCACAGGCCCCGCCCACCTCATGATTGACGCACGGGCCGCGCCAATCAGAGGCGCTCATCTCAATTCATGAAAAAATAGATGTTTGTTTCCATTCTTCAGGCCAGCAGCACTGCGAGGGAGCAGACTGAGAGTTGTACTTTTGAAATAAAAAACAACTTAAATATGGATACATGTAGGATTGAATAAACTCAAAAAATAATGTCCATGGAATCATTCAGCAATTTGTTTTTACTTTTTAATGTTCTAAGTTGAGAAGTTAGCATGTCTGCTCAATTTGGTTTAGCACAACTCACTTTAGCTTATTCATTTCAGTTGTTCTCAGTTTATCAAATTAATACAGAATAATAGCTATATATGCTAACCAACAATTAAATGCCTTTTTGTCTCCATTACTTAATGTCTCATTTTAGAGAAGCTTAAGTAGGTATAAGGTTGACAAGATAAGACTATAGACTTTATAAATGTGGCTAAGTTTCCTGTCCAGGCAAATAAAAAAGTGTATTTCTTGCACGGTCCACTTGAATTAGGCCTGTAGCTGGTTTCACAATAGAGGCACTAAAATTAGTACATCTTGGTGCATAAGATGTTTGCTGCATTTTTTATTTTGTATTTTTTTTGCTGCAAGTGAGGCTATAAGTTTATTTCAGCACACACATCTATCCATACCGTGCCCTAGCGTCTTTCTGTCCGGGGTTTGTCATGATTGGAACTAGTGTGCATATGATATAAGCTGCTAGTTTTCACGGTTGGTTGGCTGTTCTTCTCATTAAAAAAAAGCTTGCAGTTTGGTTCATTAGTTAAACTATAGAAAACTGAGTCATTAGGTTTAACTCTGTCAATATTTAATGTAAAAATATCTAATAACCTGAACCTCAAGGCGTCTATAATAGTCATTTGTGGACTCTGCTGCCATCTTGCGGCCATTTTAACACATTACAATGCTGCACATAAATGCTTCCGCATTCATCTTAAACTCAGAGCATCTCGAGTTGTTTATTATTGCTCTTGACATATTAATACTTCACTTCAAACGTATCGACTACAGCTTGGGAATATTAAGTAAACTTAAAACTAGAATTTTGTTTAGAATTCACGAAGCTGATGTATTTTTTATTAATAATATTAATATAGACCAGTTTGGGCACCGTGTTCCCCATTTACCCTACTTATTACGGGATAGCAGACTTGATATAGGCCTACCTACCGACTAAAAATGACGCGCTATTGGCCAATTTCCCACCTTTCTTCGCATTTACTTGACTCATGCGCGCACCCTCCCCGCGTCACCATGCCGGAGTTTCATCAGACTCTGCGGGAAAACGGAAGTACAGAAAGATGTTAAAAACCCGGGCATGACCGGGTCAGAGCTTAATTTACCCTCCTTTTATTCTTGAGAATACATTGGGCTCTATAAAGGACCATCTTGACTGGACATTACCAGCAACGCCACACATTTTCAGAGCTGCGTTCGTCAAGGGAAGAAATCAAGTGCAGAATTAACTCAAGTTCACCGCAGCCAAGAACACCACAGGTAACCATCAATGTTCACAATAAGTCAACTTTATTATACCAGACTGAATTATAGGCTACTTGGTAACCAGTTGACTGACTGGGTGTGTCTTTATCAAGTGTGGCTATGTTTTCAGTTGTCCTATTTCTCATTACAGTCATGACGTCCCACCCTATGGTCCAAGCAATCATTGACTTTTCAGCAGGAGCTATAGGTAGGTGGATTTGTTTTTGTTTTGTTTGTTTTTTTCATCTAAAAGTCTGCTAGATATAGGG